>OU612058.1:121350022-121795022 GCA_914767635.1 Melanostoma mellinum
GGCGCCTTTGACAATACTACGTACTTGTCAATTCAAACCGCTGCAACTGTCAAAGGAATTGACACACCAACCATTAAATGGATTGACAAGGCTACGCTGATGACCTGGTCATCTCTGTTCAAGGCAATCGAGAAGCACAGGTCACAAACCGTATGCAAAGTGCTCTGAACAAAGTTAATGACTGGTGCAATAAAGAAGGGCTTAAGGTCAACCCCACCAAAACAGTCATCATTCCATTCACCAGGAGACGTAAAATCGATCGTGTTTGGAGAAACACTATCCGTAAATAGTGTTCAAATTAATTTTTCCAAAGAGATCAAATATCTAGGAGTAACCCTGGATAATAAACTCAATTGGAAACCACATCTAGACAAAACCATAGCAAAAGCAACAAATGCTTTCTGGGCCTGTTCTAGACTCTTTGGTAAAAAGTGGGAACTTAGGCCAAAAATGATTTACTGGACATACCTCACTATTATCACACCCATCATAACCTATGATTTGCTGATCTGGTGGCAAAAAACAGAACAAGTTTATGCCCGCAAATCTTTGCAAAAGTTACAAAGACTAACCTGTGTAGGTATCACAGGTGCAATGCGCACCTGCCCAACTTTAGCGTTAGAAAGTTTATTAAATTTTCCTCCGCTACATCAAAGAGTAAAGAAGACTGCTGCACTAAGCGGACTAAGGCTTCATCTCACTAACTACTCGAGAAAGGAAAACTTACAAGGACATATGAGTATTCTGCAGGTGCTCCCAATACTGAAATCGCCTGCATAATGTTACACCACCCCTTTGAAGTAATCTTTCCAAACCGCTCAGCATGGAAGAACCCTGTAATTCTTACAAATAACTTCCAATACATCTGGTATACTGACGGTTCAAAAACAAACAACGGTGTAGGTGCAGGGATTTACGGTCCCAACTTTAAATCATCTACATCCCTTGGTAACACAACTACTATCTTTCAGGCAGAGGTAATGGCTGTAGAAATCTGTATTAGGGAATGCATTAGAAGAAACCTCCGAAGATCAAGCATCCTAATCTGCTCTGACAGTCAGGCAGCACTAAAGGCTCTGTCCTCGACAAAAATCGAATCCAAACTAGTTTGGAACTGCCTGACTTGTTTACTTCAATTAGCCACTCACAATAAAATAACTCTTTCATGGGTGCCTGGTCATGAAGGCGTACCGGGTAACGAAGAGGCTGACCGACTTGCTAGACTTGTCTTTCAGTCTCAATTCAAAGGCCCTGAACCCTACTGTGGTCTCCCAATAAGTAGCCTAAAAAACGAATTAGCTACCTGGGAACGACAGAACATGATCAGCACCTGGAACAACTCAAATGGCCATCGTCAGTCAAAACTATTCATTGACTTATCCCACAAACGTATGAAAGAAATTCTTGACATGAGCAAACGTGACGCAAAGTTACTTACGGACTTCTTCACGGGACACTGCTCTCTCAAGTATCATCTTAAAAACATGGGCATCAGCCAAGATGACACCTAACGTCTCTGTCTTGAAGACATAGAAACAGCTGAACACATTTTATGTGAATGCCCTGCCTTAGCTAGATCCAGGCTTAAAATATTCAATAAAGGGTTCCCCTGTCCCCTTGATATCAGAAACACCTCTTCCTCGAAGATTCTTAGGTTCTTACATGACCTCAGCTTCGAATGAACAAACCTATACACTACGTGTAATTAAACCTAAGGGAACAGCACAAAAGATCTTTCAGGTCGACGTGCTTGTAAAGGTAATTTTCACCTTCACCCTATAAATTAAAAAAAAAAAAAAAAAAAAAAAAAAAAAAAAAAAAAAAAAAAAAAAAAAAAAAAGCGATTAGGACGATTGAAGTGTCATTTTAAAGCTGATAAAGTATTCTTTTCAAATCATTTTAAAGGTTTAAGATATTTGAGTTTCTTTAGAAACCACCTTTTGAAATCAACACATTTTATATACATTTTTGCCATTTTTGGAGCAGTCCTGTGCCTAAAATATCAGTAGTCGACGTGCTTGTAAAGGTAATTTTCACCTTCACCCTATAAATTAAAAAAAAAAAAAAAAAAAAAAAAAAAAAAGCGATTAGGACGATTGAACTGTCATTTTAAAGCTGATAAAGTATTCTTTTCAAATCATTTTAAAGGTTTAAGATATTTGAGTTTCTTTAGAAACCACCTTTTGAAATCAACACATTTTATATACATTTTTGCCATTTTTGGAGCAGTCCTGTGCCTAAAATATCAGTAGTAAGTCCCTAAAAACTTACCCAATTAAACCTTACAATAAGTACAAAATAAAAAATCTAAAGTTGATTAAAAAAAATTTTTTTTATGTACTTTACATTCCTTTCAAATTTTCAGTTTTTGAAAAAAGCCAATCTTTGGGCACATTTTTGGGAATGTTGACTACCAGATATCAAAATGAAAGTAAGCAAGATTTAAAGGTCTATTTTTCAACTTTAATTCCTAAAAATTTCATTTTGTTATTCGCATGCACACTAAAGTTACAGCTGATTAAAAACAAGCTTATTTTGTTAATAGAACACAATTTTTAGTTTTAAAGTTTTTTTTTTTAATATCGTTCTTATCCAAAATTTTTACATAAGTCTTACATTTAAATTAGTTATTGAAATAAAGAAAAAAAAAAAATATTCAAAATTATGTAAGGAAAAAAAACATATCATTGCTTCACTTAACTATATGTAGGTATAAGAATCTTGAGATTCTGAATATGTTTGAGCTTTCAATTTTAAAGATGTAATCGGAACAAATGCGTGGTACTGTCTTGTATTTGGTATTGCTTTTATGTTTAAAAATCTATCAGTCAGCAGTTTTTCTTCATCTTCCACGTTTGAGTTTGATATATAAAAAAATGTATCCCGAGTATTTGTGCACTACAAAAATCGAACATTTCTTTTGGATCCAATATTACTAACTTGTTTTGCAAACTTGCCTTCCGAACGAGTCGTTTTATTGTTCCACCAGCACCGTCACATGGACTTTTACCATGAGATGTGGCAAAAAAATGCCACTCTGCTTCCAAGCCAAAATCATTCACATGGTGGCATAAACTCCTGGGCGAAACGCAATATGGAGTTGAGGTGATCTTTACGATCTTCAACATACATTTTTTAATAAATTTTTTTTCTTTTTAAAATGTTCTTTAAATAATATCAATTACAACTCCAGGACAAAACCAAAACAATAACAAACACTTGTTTGTTATTTTTCTTTTAATTAAATTTATACCTTACCAAGGAAAACTTTTGTTTACTTTTCTAAGTTTTTAATAATGTCTTGTACATTTGCTTAGAAATTAAAACTCACTGCATGTGAGCGCAGTAAATTTTATAAGTGTCGGTGTATTCCGAACTAAAATTGCGTCTTAGAAGGGTACGGCAATCATCTAACTGATGAGCCCAATTGCCGTGCCTGGGCGAAACGCAATATGGAGCTGAGGTGATCTTTACGATCTTCAACATACATTTTTTAATAAAATTTTTTTCTTTTTAAAATGTTCTTTAAATAATATCAATTACAACTCCAGGACAAAACCAAAACAATAACAAACACTTGTTTGTTATTTTTCTTTTAAATAAATTTACAAATTTTTTTTTATTTTTGTACTGAGCAGCTGATCCATCGCTAAAGTAGATTAATTTGTTTACGTTTGGAAAATTTTGTTTGATGTGATTTACGAACACTTTTTGAAACGCATAAAACGAGACAGTATTATGTATCAAACAATCACTTATTGCACAAAACGTTTTACAACAAAGAACACCATCGTGCTTATAATAAATAACAAAAGGATGTAAGGTTGCTTGGTTATTTGTCCAATGAAATGATTGCACTTCGTCTTGGATTATGAAACTCAAATTTTCTGAAAAATCGACAAGGACGATGCATTCTGTATTTTTTATGCTTTCTTTTAATTTCTTTAGGAAATGGGATTGCTTTTTAGCTGTGAAATAATGGCATTTTAGAGCTTTAAATTGTTGCTTTAAATCAGTTTTGAATTCTTCGCACGTTTTCACAACAGTCACTAAGTTGCACCGGTCAGTAGACACCCATTGTTTGAATTTTATTTCGTTTGATAAGAACTCTGATTCACAACTTACAATTTCTTTATCAATAAAATCTACACCAGGACACTTATCACACAAGGACAGCATGCATTACGTCCTTGTACGTAAACTTTGTTTTGCACGCCAACAGCATTAATTTTACATTTTGATGAATTAAACAAACACATACTGTATGGGTTCCACTTGCCCCAGCCAGAACACAATTCAAAGGTCTTAAGGCGGCAAACGAAGAAAACCCGATGGCTAAAGTTGTATATGTTTCCTTAAACTTAACAAATATTTTTCTTAAATTATATAACACTAAACGTTTTTGTACTTTACACTTCTCTCCACATTCATCACGCATGCTTACACAATCCCTTTGTCCCGGCATTAACCGGCTAATTTCATCGTCTTCATAAAAATGTTTCACAGTCTCTATCACTTCCCGCGAAAGTAATCGACCACTTTCTTTTCCAGATATTTTGGCCAAAATTCCATATTTCTCCTTATACTTTCTGGCATTTTGAACTAAATACTTTGAACATTGAAACTCCATCATAATTTTAGACACAGACCATTTTCTTGGCAATAAGCTCAGAATCAAATATTTTTCACTAAAGTTTACAGATGTACTGAATTTAGCTTTAAGTTCTTCAATTAATTCTAAATAATAGCCAGAGTTGCAATTATTATTATTTTCGCTCTCACATTCGTCCGTATTTTGTTCAATACAAAAGCAGGATTCAATTTTTTTCTAATTTTTTTGGACAGTCTTTTAACTTCCTCATCAATTACTCTCTTTCTATTAATATTACTTAAATGTTGGATAGGCGCAACCGGTGCCTCATCTAAAATTGTGCATATTTTGTTAACCGAGTCCAATGTTGCCGAACTTGGTTCAAACTCTATATCGTCTTCGTCACTATTTTCTGTTAAGTCCTTATTATTGTTATTATTAATTTTTTCTATTAAAGCCATGCACCGTGAACAAATGCCTAGGCCAGGCGTTAGATTTAGATTTGCATGTTGCTCAGAAAATCTTAGACTTATTTTTCTTAACGATTTTGAAATTTGTTTTTTATGAGTGTTAAAAGGATTGCAACATTTTTTTCCAAACAAACGAGAAAATGAAGTAACGTATTTGTTATGATGATACGTACAAATGTTGAAAAGTGAGGTCAATTTTAACCTCTTATTTAATAAGTTTTTTTCACGACGACTCAACTTATTTTCACTGATTAGTATTGAACTGCTTGTGGCATTTTTCATTAAGACTTAAGCCAATTGAGCACTCCATTTTGAAAAAAAAAAAAAATTATTTCGCACTTATTAAACCAACCAAAGTTAAAATCACACGGTCTTATTGAACTTAATCTACAATAGCTTTCAACAAGATAACAGAAAAAGACAACATACATAATTGGTTTCCTTAATATAGCAGCGAAATAAGCAAGAAGGTAGTATATTTGGATGCTATCTTATTTTAAACAAAGTGGACAAAAACAAAATAACTGTTTTAAACTGAGGAAATTTTCTATCGAAGCAAAGAAAAATACTCATACACTGCGAAAAATATTTAGATGAAATGGGTATATTGAAGATCGTTGTACAAAGCTTACAATAAGCGAAATAACACAGCTTACAAATAAGCTTGTTTTTAATCAGCTGTAACTTTAGTGTGCATGCGAATAACAAAATGAAATTTTTAGGACTTAAAGTTGAAAAATAGATCATTTTGATATCTGGTAGTCAACATTCCCAAAAATGTGCCCAAAGATTGGCTTTTTTCAAAAACTGAAAATTTGAAAGGAATGTAAAGTACATAAAAAAATTTTTTTTTTAATCAACTTTAGATTTTTTATTTTGTACTTATTGTATGGTATAATTGGGTAAATTTTTAGGGACTTACTACTGATATTTTAGGCACAGGCCTGCTCAAAAAATGGCAAAAATGTATATAAAATGTGTTGATTTCAAAAGGATGTGGTTTCTAAAGAAACTCAAATATCTTAAAGCTTTAAAATGATTTGAAAAGAATACTTTATCAGCTTTAAAATGACACTTCAATCGTCCTAATCGCTTGAATACGAACAATTTTAGAGTCCAAAGTCTGAAGCCCATAAAATCACTATGTTCGGTTCTTTGAGTAAGACTGGAGGGGAGAGGAAAATTACAAAAAAAAAATCCTTTGACTATTTCATATTTCGATGGCAAAGGAACATTCCTACAAAATTTCAGCAAAATCGGAGGTATAGCAACATTTCGGATTGACCGTTTTCATATGGAATGGCTCTTAACGGGAACGGTCACCATGTTTCAACTGGAACGGGAGTCTTTACTAATATTATAAGTCCAAAGTTAAATCTGTTTGTCTATTTCTCTTTGTTCCCATTAACTGCCCAAACTATTGAACCTATTTATATGAATTTTGGCACAGAGACAGTCTAGAACCTGAGGATGGACATATTATATGTTATGCAATATGTCTTATCCCTGTATTCCCAACTTGGAACTTGGAAAATACAGAACCCATTTCAAAAAAATGTCCACCGTTGGAATACAACAATATTCCCGAGTCATATAAACTTTAAGTCATCCTTCGAAAACGGCCCTCATATTCCCACGGGAATGGAAGACTTTAGTAATATTATAAATCCGAAATTGACTTTGTGTGTCTAAACAATTGAACGGATTCATATGACTATTGGTACAGAGATAGTCTAGAAGCTAAAGATGGACATCATTACTAATATAACAAATCCAAAATTAACTCTGTCTGTTCGTGTTTCTATGTTTACATCTCCCGCCCAGACCACTAATCCGATTTAAATGGAATTTTATTCAGAGATAGCCTAGAGCCTGAGGAAGGACATGGGCTTAATAAGTAGTCCCTATATTTCTACGGGATCGACACCGTAAACGGGAACCTTAAAACTACTGGATCGATAAAAGTTCTTTCACTGCGGGGTGATTTCTGTCAAACTGTCGAAAATACATTTGACCTGAGAACAAATGTCTATCTTCATCTTCAAATAAAAATTGGCAATCGGGAATGGCTGTGTGAAAGGTCGATTTCGGCGCCGACTAATGAGATAGTTAACGATATAAACTAATAAATTATGTTTGACGTATTGCGGGATGTTGTCGAATGTCTACTACTAGACAATATTATGGACACTGAGCAAGTCGCATGATACCCTATAGAGTTTCTCAATTTCTTAGGATTATTAGGAGTGACAGCAAGTTGGTGTTCCAGTAATCCAACAATGAGTAATCCTGAGTTGTACACAGCTACAAATGGGATGCGGCACTATAAAAATTTTAATAATGACTGGAACGGCAAAAGGAGAAAACGTTTTGATTCCCCGTTTTCCTTTAATTCCCACTAATTGGTCATTATAAATAAGGCTCAGACGCCTTAAGTTGCAGATGTTCGTTTAGAAAAAAATCCAATGCCAACTTTATGGGGCAGAATCACGTATATCAATCCCACAAACCCTTTTTATTTCGCAAAAGATGGAAAAAAACAAGAACATCGTGTGCAAACATATACCTAAATAAAACAATATAACAATAGTTTACTAAAACGCAAGAATGTGTCTCATTTGCAAAACAAGTAGCCTTAAAAAATTAAGAATGCTGCCGAAAGTCACTATTCCACACAGGGCACAGCTAGTTTTTCCATAAATCAAAAATCAGACTGTCATGCTATGTACAATTTTTATCCGGATTCACAAAATAATGGAGGGCAAATATTTTACCAAATAACAATGACTTCTATTTCGCTTACTCTAATTATGTATGTTCACTGTTCAGTAAACATCAGCACAAAATATCTGCTTATTTGATTTTATTTAGCTAAACCCACTAACCAAAGATTTGTTGTGCGGAAAAACAGAATTGAATCATTTCAATTTTGAAATAAAATTCAACAGTTAAATTGTTTCCACAGTCAATTTGTAAAGGAGATGGTGTTGAAGAACAAAATCAACAAAACTCAACGTCAATCACATACGTTCGTTGAAAATTAAACATTTACATGCATCAACGAGAGCGAAATTCAATCAATGCTAGGCTCAATATTTATTTAAAGCGGCTGTGTGCACGGCTGTACTAGTAAGTACAACATACAAAAGGTGTTGCATATCAAATATAGATGAAGGCAGAGTTCCTGATCACCAATATGTTAACAACGGTAAATGTTTGTGCGTTTTAATTGAAATTGCACTTCTTTTACTTCTGGATGAGAACAGAGAGTCTACAAAAAAGGGGCAGAAGCAAATATTTGCCTTGCCAATACCTAGTTACACTCACCCCATCAAAGCAACACGCGGCATAAAAAACCATTTGGACATTCGGTTTTACTTTTTTATTTCTTCATTTATAATAAGTTGGTATATAAAATTTTTTTTTAATTTCGACAAAAGAACCAATCTTAAGAGGAACTGCACTTATTGTACCTACTGCAGTATCATTAAATAAATAAATAAAAAGGGTAGTGCAACAGAGCGAGGAGCCCCGGGACTAGTGCATTTCTCATAACCTTCCCTCGTAAGGGTTCTGCCGGTCCCGAACGGCTATTCAAGAAATCGATTTTCATGTCAATTAATTTACTAACGGAGGACTTGTCAATTTCTCGCGTGGAAAAACATTTTTGCCTCTGTTGGGATTCGAACCACGAACCTCTGGGTTAACAGGCACACAGGCTGACCATCACGACATGGGTACCACTACAGTATCATTAGCCAATCTTTTATATTCTTTTTATATCTACCGTAGTATCACTAGCCAATCTAAAAATTTATTCAAAAAAAGATTATTATTGAAAAACAGTGCACAATCCGCCTATCTTAAAACGTTTATTTTTACGAAATAACAAAAAAAAAATTGTTCGGGGTGGAAACTTTTCACCATTTTACTTTGTGCCATGTTTTTGCCATGTCCTTATTATTAAAGAAAGCTAAAGCTAAGTGTACACGATTGCCTGATCTGCAAATATTGCCAGATCTGTCAGTGAAAAATTTGTCGCGAATGGCTGAAAATCGTGTACACACCAAATTAATTTGAAGAAAAACTATTTGGCTGCTAATTTGTAGACAAATATCTGCTAATTAATTTGCAGATATCTGGCAATCGTGTACACGCAAGCTGACTACCGTGTACACACCAGATTAATTTGCAAAAAAATTTGTTCATCAATCACTTTGAAGACAAATTAATTTGCAGCAATCGTGTGTACACAAATTTTGTTCATTTTCTGACGTTTCTGCAAATGTGTGGCAATAAATAAATTTGCAGACCCAGTTCGAAAAACATTTGCAAATTTATTCATTGGCAGACAAATTTGGCAACGATTACAAAGAAGAAAAAAACACGTGGATTGTCAACTACAAAACTCATCGAAAATTTAAAGGTGATTTTTGTTTTTTTATAGAAAATGTGTTAATTTCTATTGTTTTTTGATATTTCTCTTTTAGCTTTAAAATTCTTTTGACAGATGCGATGTGACAATAAACTGAAAATGAATTTGCAGATCCACAAATGAATTTGTGTGTACACGGTTTGCAGAAATCTACAAATATCTGCAAATCTATTGCCAGCTATTTGCCCAAATTATTTTCTCGACATTGTCAGCCAAATAGCTGGCAATAAACTAACAGATATTTGTAGATTTCTGCAAACCGTGTACACACAAATTCAATTTCCACATTCATGGTCAGCTCATTTTCACACATTGTCAGACGTTTGCAGATCTGACAATGATTGTCAGACCTACCAATCGTGTACACTTAGCTTCAGTGAGATAACCTATACTTGTTCCCATGTCTTCCAAATACCCTCTTCATCTCGACAATCTCAAAATGATGATAATATAAATGCCTTCTATTTTATAAGGGTTGAAAGCACCGACGTTTTAGAAAGCTTTTTGTCGATAAGATCAAATGCTATAGATGTCGATGAATTGCAGCAAACTTTCTAAAGACTATTTTGCCTATACTTTTACCGTACACACTTTTAACAGTATTTTGACAGCCGGTGTTTTTTCTGATGATTTGAAGTTGGCAAAAATAATACCAATTCGTAATGTCCCAGGCAGCTCTGATTTTAAACCTATATCCCAATATCTTTCCAGTCAAAGGTCTTTGAAAAAATAGTTCAGAATTAAACAAATGCGTATCTTCATAGAAATAAAATGTTATCACCAACACAGTTTGGTTTTAGGGAAAAGCACTGTTGCACTACATCTCTGATTAAAGTTATTGAAAATATGAGGTCAGGTTTAGAGAATAGAATTATCACATTCCTGGTATTTTTGGATTTCTCTAAGGACTTTGACACCGTAGACCATTTTAGCTTTTGTGAAAAATTTTTAAGGCTGTTCAAATTTTTAAACTCGGCAGTTAAATTGGTTAACTCTTACCTCCAAAATAGGAAACAAGCTGTTTTTTTAAATGGAAATCTGTCTTTCTTTCTCTTACAACAAGGAGATGCCATAAGGCTCGATTCTCGGTACACTTCTGTTTTCCCTTTATATCAGAGAACTTACACAAATTGTCTCTGAGTCAACTGTTCAAATGTATGCTGAAAACGCACAGTGGTTCGACTACATACATTTAGAAGTGAAAAATTCCAATCCTCTTGGAGAATATCTATTTCAATCTTAAGTTTTCATAAATGTAAGAAAGTAACATAACTTTGCAAAGAATATGATCTATAATAGCTGGTTGAGCTTTCTTCATGGTTGTAAATTTCAGTGTGCAACTTTGTATTGTTAAAGTTCTTAAAAATTTCGAACTCCTCTAGCCAATCTTTATACTTTAAAATAAGTCGATCCTTGCGATTTCCAGCCGACCTCCATTTTGAGTCAAAATTGGCTTAATTTGAACTAATTATTCTCTTTACCTTAGCTGTATTCAAACAGTTTCCTGTTTGTGATGAATACCTATAATTTGTTCAATACATATTGTAGAAGTTTTTCTGTCCGGCTTGAAATATAATTTGAACACCAAACTTAAAAAAAAATCCCTTTTTGGGACGCAAAACGCTGTTCCTAAAAAGTGGCTAAGAAAGTATAGGTTCACAGCTATGCAAAAAATATAACAAGTTTTGAAGCAACCTTAGGCACATGTTTAGATTTTCCAAGAGAGACACAGTCAAAAAAAACTTTTTGTTGTGTTTTCAATAACATTTTTTTTTTTTTTATTTGACAAACAAACACTAAGGGCCGGTTTGTTCAGAGCGGGTTAAATAAGCAATTTGGTTATCAAGGATTCGTCTTAATCCATGGTTAAGAATCTGTGAACACCAAAGAGTGTTTGTTCACCGTTTTTATAGCGTGGTTAGCAAATCATGGGTTATTCAAAAATCGTTCCATTTTCCAGTCTATATGTCAAAACTTAATCAAGGAAATTATTGAAAATACATACATTTTTTCATGATAGAGTCACTTCTTTTTTCAAGAACCAAGAATCTTATATTTTTGCTTATTATTCGACAGACAGAAGAAATCGCAAGATTAAAGCCATCACCCACATCTCGATAACTGCATGCTTCGTGCCCGGCAAACCATAAAAACACCAATGTGTGTTTACTGGCTCAAAGCTGTTTATCAGGACGCAGTTCCTGAGGTTTTCAAACCTAGCTGATAAGCTCCTAAAGTGCGTCCTGAACTCCAACTCCGAATACATAGGAACAATATTTTCAACATAGTTCACTATGCAATTTTGGCTTGCTCTACTTCCACTACTGAGCTCCAAAAGCATTACCAGCCCTTCTTCGTCCTCCGAATCATCAAGAAATATTTGCAAAAGCACTTCATCAGACTCTTCCGTCAGTTCCAAAATGATATTTAAGGATTCCATTGCTAATTTTCACTGAAAAGATAAAAATACTTCTAACTCGCAACTTAAAACGTTCAAGCACTAAAGTAACTTTTTTGTTTTGACGTGTAGTGAATGTTTTCTTGTTCGAGACCGTTTGTTTACTTTTGAGACAATTACGCTCTTTCAGAGTGTTTATGAGAGAGTTTTAACCCCACTCCTTAAAAAGTAACAGATTGTGAAGTGAATTTCTGTGCAGAAAGTTAAGAAACAAACCTAATGTTAGATCTGGGTTCTGAATCTTTTTGGCATTTTCCCCAGCCCGACGCTTGCCTGGATCAACTTCACAAAAGTAGAAATCATTGATGTGATTAGTGGGCTCCCTTCATATTCTTGGTACTGTGAAGTGTGAACTTCATACATTTTTTTCTCTCCTCGATACCGAAGATGAAAAAAATACCATACATTTAGAAATATACACGTTACTTGTAAATTCCTTACATATCGTTTTTAACAATTAGTATCCTTGAAAGTTATGATGTACTCTCCTGCCTTCTAAAGTATTTTTGCAGTTACCACACGGGAATTAAGGTCCTTTTGTTTTGACTTCGAATGGTAAGATTGAAATAAGCTTTATAAGCTTCACAAAGTCTAATATTTGTCCAAAAACCAAATTTTTTAGCCCTAACTTCAATGAATTCACCATAAATGCAACACAAACAGCCTTATTTGTAAACTTGTACTATTGGCGGATTAAGGTTACTATACGAATTTAATAGCCTTCTAATACTGCAAACCTTATTTATAAAAAAAAAATACGCCAGGATTAGAGCCGGAGTAAGCTAATACTGGTTCATAGGAGTATTAAGGCCGGCCGGCGTAAGGTCGTATTAAAGTCCAAATGTCATTTTGAGGATAAAAGTAAATGAATAAATGAAAACTAATATTTTTTGTTTTGTTTTGTTTTGTTTAATATTCATTTTAGAAAAACTAGGGTCGCCCAGTGGTCGAAATTCAACCACCCAGACACATACACCCACACAGGGAAAGAGAAAGATAGAGATAGAGTGAGAAAGAGAGAGAGAGAGAGAGAGAGAGAGAGAGAGAGAGAGAGAGAGAGAAAGAGACTAAATTAAAACTTATAATTTCTCATGCTGAAAGAACACACACACTGCACACACACACACTGAACATGCATTTAAAGGGAAATAATGCTTAAAAATACATCTATCTCTCTCTCTCTCCCTCTCGCATACACACACACACACATATATTGCACACACACACACACACACACACTGCACACACACACACTACACATACACTCCTCACACACACTACACATACACTCCTCACACACACTGCACAAACACACTGTACATAAGAAAACAACAAAAAAGCTCTGAAATATGTCTTTCCCATATAAAATACATGTAAAACACACCTGTTGATTTTAAGAAATTAGGAAAGGAAGACACAGGTAAAAATGATTGATGACCCCTTCTACTCATCAATATCAAACCTCCAAAAAAAAAATTAAGAGAATCGGTTGGAAAACAACAGAGAAAAAGGGACCCAAAAATGTTCCTTAGCCTATTTATCTATAGAGGTTTCTTGGTACTTGTGCAGTAGATGTGGATGCAGTATTATGATTTATATTCATTTGCCATCCCACATCCCCATTAGTAAACAATAGAGTATACGCCAACGGATCCAATGAACAATCCAAAACAGATATGTTTTTCACAATACTATTATTTTTATGAAATGCAATTATATTTCTTTCAAAGGGGGATCACCATCATTTAAAGCAAAAATGACGGCGACGTCGGTTGAAACTGCGTCATTAAATCTTCTTACTCTTTCATCCAGTTTTGCTTCTGAACTAACCATTGCGAATGCAGCGTCATATGATCGGATGTTTGCAAAGAAATTCTTAGACTTACATTGAATTGATGGGTTTTCGGAACTTAAACCATCAAATAAATTTTCAAAAAATAAATTTCTCGAATACGGATTCAAAGCAACTTTCCCCTTATGACAACACATTGTAAAAGTTGTACGACTATTTTGGGTAATTTCCCCTACAAAATTTCGTGCCCTACAAAATCTACATATAAGATCCATTTGACCATAATTGTAACTATTTAAATGTCTGAATGAAAAGTAAAGAGCACACTTAAAATTATCAATCAATTCGTCAAATATGATTTGATCAATAGGAGCTCCGTTTGAATTATTTTCTATTGATTGCATTAAATTTTGATTATCATGATAGTTTGATTATTGACTTCATTATTATTAAGATTATTTTGATTAGAAATAGGACTTCTAATTCTCAATTGGTAATCACTGCTCCTCTGTAACCTTTCTCTACGGCCGGTTAATGAACGTCGACGGGGCATACTACAGCATTAAATTGAAAATGAATTTAAATTTCATCAATAGAAAATAATGGATTGATATTATTCTAATATTTCTTACATAGAAGTTGGAGTAAAATTGATTTCACCAAAACACAGCCCATTTTAATGCTTAATCGAATTTCATTGCGCTTACATGCTTGTATGGCCAATGCATGTATGGCCAATGCAACAACATTTATGGTTAACATATATGAGATCTAACGGAACTGTGCCATCGATGCTCTATGTTATTTAGACCATTGTTGTGTATACGACTGATAAACGACGACAGCAGAAATATAGATTTTCGAAGCATTGGGTTTGTTAGTTTGGTAAAAAAAATTACAACAACTGAGAAGAGATGACACGAAGGTATTGGAGGGAAAAAAAGTAAAACTAACCTTAATAGTTAAAGACTTCAAGTGATCCGAAAAACAGGAACAATTTTCTCACTTCTAAATACACGTTGAAGTGTGTATTTGTTTCCTATTTTCTAAATACACGATTTGACTGAAAATGTTGTGAATTGTGATTTATTATTTTTTTTTTTTATTCGATAGAAAAAACTGGATTAAACTTTATATTTTGTATTCAGATAAATAATTCACAGCTTGCCTAAATGCTCAATTCAGAATGAGCAGAAAGGAAAAAAAAAATGCCGAAAATGATTTGCATTTATAAAGGAAGGAGAAGGCAATAGTTTTGGTTTATATTCCATTTCTTTTACACTGACACGTTATGAGTTTTTCGATACATGTGCATTTGCAATACTATTGTAAAGAGACATATTATTTCCATATCATTTTCATTTGTTTTTTTTTTTTTTTAACACGTTCATGCCGGCACTGTAATTCATGTTTCTCGCCCAGAGGCGGCTGAGCTGATGAGAAAGTTCTGTGCGAGCCACCGGTGGTACGCGCTGGCGTGAAAGTGTTGCAATCAAATTATTTACCAGCTGGTTATTTTGAAGAACTTATAGCACAAAGCTATAAAGAAAAATACAATTTGAATATTGAAATTTGCCGTGTTCTTCGCAACGCGAAGAAATGAGAGTTTAAATTTATAATAAAATTGAAAAAGACATCTATCTCTCTCTCACTCTCTCTCTCTCTCTCATACACACACACACATATATTGTTAGAGAGAGAGAGAGAGAGAAAGACTAAATTAAAACTTTTCATTTCTCATGCTGAAAGAACACACACACTGCACACACACACTGCACACACACACTGCGCACACACACACTGAATATGCATTTAGAGGGAAACAATGCTTAAAAATACATTTCTCTCTCTCTCTCTCTCTCTCACACACACACACACACACACACACACACACACACACACACACACACACACACACACACACACACACACACACACACACACACACACACACACACACACACACACACACACACACACACACACACACACACACTGCACACACACACTATACACACATACACTCCTCACACACACTGTACATAAGAAATATTTCTTTCCCATATAAAATACATTTAAAACACACCTGTTGATTTTAAGCAATTAGGACAGGTAGACACAGGTCATCTGTCATTTGTCATCTATCATCTGCCGTCTGTCATCTGTCATCTGTCATCTGTCATATGTCATCTGTCATCTGTCATCTGTCATCTGTCATCTGTCATCTGTCATCTGTCATCTGTCATCTGTCATCTGTCATCTGTCATCTGTCATCTGTCATCTGTCATCTGTCATCTGTCATCTGTCATCTGTCATCTGTCATCTGTCATCTGTCATCTGTCATCTGTCTTCTGTCATCTGTCATCTGTCATCTGTCATCTGTCATCTGTCATCGGTCATCTGTCATCTGTCATCTGTCATCTGTCATCTGTCATCTGTCATCTGTCATTTGTCATCTGTCATCTGTCATCTGTCATCTGTCATCTGTCATTCAATATAAGCAGGTTTTATGAAACAGCAAACAGTAAAGGCATTATTTACTCCAACCTATTTATATTGCACACACACACACACACACTGCACACACACACACTACACATACACTCCTCACACACACTGCACACACACACTACACATATACTCCTCACACACACTGTACATAAGAAAACAACAAAAAAGCTCTGAAATATGTCTTTCCCATATAAAATACATGTAAAACACACCTGTTGATTTTAAGCAATTAGGACAGGTAGACACAGGTAAAAATGATTGATGACACTTCTACTCATCAATACCAAACCACAAAAAAAAATTAAGAGAATCGGTTGGAAAACAACAGAGAAAAAGGGACCCAAAGATTTTCCTTAGCCTATTTATATATAAGATTCGGGTTCAACGCAAATAAGTTTTTCAGATAATCTAACTTTTTTTCGAAATCTAATTGGTCAGAAGTCACGTATCAAATAAGAACTGAAATTCTGGCCAATCAGAGTTCGGAAAAAGTTAGATTATCTAAAACTGAAAAACTTAATGCGTTGATCGTGCATATGAAATCAGCTGGCATTTATTCACGTTTATAGTATAACCAGAGGTTCAGGTTGGTCATTTTTTTTAATGAAAAATTTGACATAAGCAAGGCGTAACTAATACGGGTTGGAAAATGTTTTATAAATAAGGACTCGCTCGACGTGACGTAAGCGATGTTTAAGTGCTACAACTAGTATTAATTAATCCGATGTTGAAACGAGTATTAGTGAAATCTAATAAACAAAGCTGAAAGACTTCACGTTATTCTTACACTTTTTAGAAGCCATTTTGCGCAGTAAAAATGTCGTCGTTTCTCGGTTATAATCGCCCGCATACTGCCTAGACCAGTGTTTCCCAAACTTATTTTTCTCGTGGACCACTTTCAAAATTTTACTGGTTTCAGTGGACCCCCTACCACATTCTTAAAGTCACCAAAAAATAAAAATTGTATCGCTTCTGAGATCTGTCCCTTTATTCCGATAGGTAAAATAAAAACGAAAAATGGTATATTTTATAACACTTAATTTATAAAAAGAATAGAATTACAAAAAAAAAAAATTAATGAGGTAATATAGGTTCAGGTCATTTGATGGAGTGTCAGCAAACGATCAATGTTTGGCTTTATTTTTGGGAGCAATAACTGCAAATCCCCCCCGCTCTGTGATGTTTAATTTGCTTCTTTTTTGTTAAGAGGTTTTCAACGGCACTAAAACTCCTTTCGCAAGGTATGACGAGGGAAAAGCTATTCAAAATTGCCTTGCGATTTCCCACAGTCCAGGACATTTTTCGGGTATTTCTGCTTGCAGCCACAATGTTTGGTATCATTTTCTAAATTTCACCTTCAGCTCCTCATTGGTGCTTAGCTCGAGCAGCTCCGTTTCATCAAATGGATTTGTGATCCATGGTGGTATATCCATTGTCAGCATATCTGCAAACCTGGTTTTGAAGTCAGCATGCAGGGCACTTAAATGTTGACTGTAGGTATGGTTATCCTCATCAATACATTCTATTATTATAGGTATCAGACTTTGTCAGCACGCGGAAATAGAATTACGGCTTGTAAACAACCGACTAATAAACCGCTAAGACAAATTGGTGTACTCAGTATCGAATACTGATCATATTTGTGTAGGAAAAAATAAAAATCGAAATCCCAAAATTGTCCATAAAAACGATAGCTAACATTTCATCAAATCAAAGAGTTCACGCGCTCCGTGTATTTGCGTATTTTTTGTCTGTTACTTCATTGTTAAAACGTGACAAACTGGCATCGAAGCTCAAGCCCCGCTCTTCCGAAAAGGAAGAGTTTTGATAAAATAGTTACTTCAAAATCAATTATAAATGATTGTGAAATTACGGTTTTATAAAATTAGTAGTTATTTGCAAGAAAAATTACAAAATTAATTGCTCTGAAATATTGCTTATTCGGCCTTTTTAGAGAGGCAGTGCTTCTCTCGTGAAAAAATCAATTGAATAAAAAGTGCTGTGTTTGTTTTCAAATCGAAAGAGTACAATCAAAATATCTGTAAGTTACTTAGTTACCTTTCTATACGAGCAGTTACGATCAAACGATTAGTACACGTAAAAAATATACTTAACTACTATATAAAAAAAAGGATATTTACTTTTTTTTAGCAAACACTGATGATATAAATTTTCTCACACCTAATTTCGAAATTCCGGAAACAAATGAATGAGTTCGCCTTTAGCATCAAGTATTTAAAGTGGTGATCAAGTTCATGTCTGAACAAGCATCATCTCGAGCGGATAGCGCTTTGCAAGTCTGTACACGAAATTGTGAGTAATATCGAATACGCAAGCTTGGACAAGTAACAGTCGCTTTCCTTATTGAAATATTATCTCATTAGTTAGGTACTTAAAACAATGTAGGCAGCAGGCCCTTATAAAAACTATGCTTACATTTTTGCTCTTTACTATCAAAAGCTGATAAATTTTCGTGGACCCCCATTAACATCTTATGGACCCCCACTTTTTTGTTCACGCCTACGTAGACCCCCAGCAAGTCTCCTGTGGACCCCTGGGGGTCCACCTGGACCACTTTGGGAAACACTGGCCTAGACTATCCGCCACTCCTCTTCCCGTCTCATGTCCTTAATCACGCCGCAACCAAGCCTCATGCGTGCTAAAATCGTTGTTCCTCACACGTCCTATCAAAATCTTAAAATATTTTTTTTTTTTTTTCATTGTAAAATATACAAAAGCAAACTTTATTTGTAATGAATGGTAGAATGGAGCCTGTGGTTACTTTTAGTTGTAGACAGTCGGAAAATATTAATTTAATAACAAACTCAAAAAAAATTTTTTTTTGTTGACTTGTGTTATCATACACGTGTTGTCATACACCCATTTATTAAAAAATTTCAATTTTTATGTTTAGTTGCCCCATTGTACTTCTGTTCTAAAAGCAATAGTAATAAATCGATCAATCATCAATCCAAGACATTTTCGAGAAATTCTTCTGCTTTGTTGTTTACAATTACATATATGAATGATTTACACACAACAGTATTGAAAGGCAGAGGAAATGGTTGAGAAGACAATAACCCACATAACATTGATTGAAAATTACAATACAACCAAAACCCATAAATTCTTACTTTGTCCTATCTCATTCTTTAATGTTCCTTTATAATCTAAATTCATTGTAGCGCTCTAGTTTGCATGTTTCTAAAAACATGAAAGTTTGCATGGGTTTTGGGGGGCACCAGTGAAATTAAATTTATGGCTAATACTGAATACGACATGATGACATAATTTGAAATGCAATGAATCAGCAAGTCCTCCGAGAGTGCTATAGCCGTCAAATTTTTACTTGCCATTAAAGGTACTATATGGCAAGTTTTGCAATCGTGTAGAAAAAAAAATTGAGCTTACGATAAAACATGACATGATAGAGAATACGAAAAAATTTGAGTCCGGTAATTATTTTGTATGCTTCACCGATTTTCTTCAAAAATTTGCAGTCTACAGAGGAATTTTGGAACTGGGTTTCTAGGTCCAGAAATAACGGTACCTGCCATTCCGACCATGCGACAATACTTATTTTTCTCGAAAACAGTTTCAACGAAATCGATAGAATTTTATGTGAGAGGCAATTTTTTTTATTGTCTTTCTTATAATGCAAAAAAAATATTTTGTTAAAGTCTAAAAATGTTTCCCCTCAAAGTACGCATTTTTTAAAATTAACTTTGTCGTTAATGGCTCACACGATTTTGATGAACTTTTTGTATTTGAGAAGTCCTAGGTTTTCAGCGAGAAACTGCATGCTTGCATAAAAATTTTATATTTCTTAAATATTTTCAGAATGGTGTCTTTGATTGCCAGGCTTAGGCAATGGTGTTAATTTGCCTGCGGACAAATTGCTCTTTACCCTCCCTAGTCCCTACATTGGTAGGTACTATATCCACCTAAGTACCCTTTAATGTGGCCCCTTGTTTCCTTTATTTGCTCTCCTTTTACCTGTCTCTCATCTCCATCCTTCTAAATCCATAAGTTAAAAAACCATTTTGGTTCTATGTTACTCCTCATATAAAGACTTTATTAAATTTCATGTTTATGTGCCTACATTACAATACTAATTATAAGTCTTATAACTATACTATGTGTTTTCTTGGATAAGAATTTTAATTAGAATTCAAATTTTTTAAGGTTTAGTATATATTTGAATGCTTATGTATATACATATATATTTATATATGTAGTTCTATTGGTTTTTCTCTTTAATTACGTGGTTTCAAATCATTTAACTTTACATGTATCTCACGTTATTAGTTTGATTGTGATTGGTTTTAAATGGAATCTATTCGACTTCTATTCGAGGCTCTGCGATAAAATTTTGGGGTATTTCAAACCTCTTTTATCACAAAAAAAACTGTCTCTTCTTCTTTAAAAGGTTCCCTCAAAAAAAAAAAAAAATAAAAAAAAAAATACCCCACCCAAGAATTTCTGTATTTGTACCTATATATATATGTATATGAAAATAATTTGAAAAGAATAACAAGGTACAAAAAACTCACCGTTCTTACGAAGCAAAATTATGTCGTGGCCACTGCATCCGCTTGCTCCCACGATGATACCTCGCCGACACATTACCTGTACACTTAAAATTCCCTACAAAAACTATACTTTAAATTTCGCGCGTTTTGCAATATGCCGTCAAAAGGATTTTATCTAATCAATCACAAAAAAAAAAAAAAATGTATGAACACCAAGGATTACTACAAAAAACACTAATAACTGCCGCAAATTAGCGGCAATTTGCGTTGAGCCAACGGGGATGAAATCTTCCGAAACGGTTTTGACGTGTCTCCGCTGCTAAATTCAATTTGCTGTTTCGGAACTTTTTACAGCTTTTCCGTTGTTGGTTGTTACCTCTGCGCCGCTCGAAGGGATATTTTTTGGAGAGTTAGATAGAAGATAAAAGGGAGGATCAAACTATACTACGCTCTCTTGGAACATTGGACGTCAACCGACCTACGCGGTCATCCTAGCAGGGAGAAAGGAAAAAAAAAATCAACCATTCGAGAACGGTTTCATCATTAAGGGGTTTTCTGTGTAATACCTCATTTCAGAGCGCTATATTCCAAAATTGATTAATAGAAAACTACAAAAGATTTCGGAAAGCAGTTTTTGTGTGTTATCATTCATTATTGAACTTTACATAAATGTAGTTTTGTTGCTTTTACATAAAAATGAAGTATGTGACGGCTACACGTCCTTCACTGCGTCCTCGTCAAAAGTGTCCAGTGCGCATGAACGATTTTGACTAATCAGATTAACTCAAACCAAAAAACCTTTAAAACTTATATTTTTCATCCCCTTGGCTTTGGATAGATACGAGCATTTTCAAAAATTCAAAAAATTCTTATGGTAGTAGAATTTTGAAGAAAAAAACATTTTTTTGCATTTTTTTTCTGCTAAAAATTTTTAGTCAAAAACTTCAAAAAAAAACTCGTGTCTCTCTCTTGCGACGTGTTATTATATTTAGTGTGACAAGATCGGTCTCGTAGATTTTTCGAAATCGTTCAGCTCACCTCAAAACAGACGACTTTCGGAAAAACACAACAGAAACGCAAAAAACGGTAAATACATGTATGATTTATGGTGTGCAAGTTTTTGAGTACCTACATATACCTTGAAGCTTTCGAATGTTTTCAAAGGCATTTTTTCAAGCGTTTGTTGCCAACTCAACACTTAATTATGCAATATTATGTATGGAGAGTCAGGTTGCATACATACCTACAAAATGTCAAGGCCAACGCAGACTTTATTACTAAAAGTAATGAAGAGGAGTGATTCATGTCTACACAAGATAATCCTGAAAATATTACTACAAACCAATGCCTCCCCCTTCAAATAGTGGAATCAACTAGCAATTAATTATGACTCCTATTTAAATTTGTCGGAATCTAACGTCGATAATTGGCAAACTCAGTTTACAGATGTGATCGCGAAAGTTGACGAAAAAATTTTCTATAGAAAGTCTTTGTATAGCAAGCAGTTAAAAGACTAAATAAATGCAAATGTTGTTTCCGAAAAGAATACTCAGCGCAGGAAGTTGGGGTATTGTGGTATTCATGTTAGTTTTTAACACTTAACAGAAAAAGTAGTGAAGCAAATGACCTTAATCCTTGCACCTATCACCAAAAATTAATAAGGCCTAAAGTACAGTGGTGGTCCAGTATAACGAACGACATAATGTCCAGAGTCAATTCTTTATATATATTCTAGCCGAAAGCCCTGGTAGCTAGCGCTTTATTTTTTAATTATTGATTATGTAATTGACTTATGTATCAATAAAGTTATAATAATAATAATAATAATAAATTCGTTATATCGAAAATTCGTTGTATCGAAACGTTTTTTTCAAACAAATCTTTAGGTAAATAGACTCAATTTGAACTTAAATTTAAGGAAAAATTCGTAAATATGCATTTGTTTTTTCGGGTGATGAATGTTATTGTTGGATGCCTCTTCCCGTAAACTTTTTAGAACTAGGACTTTAGAGTTTTCAGTGCCATTTTGTGTGAAATTCGTTATTTGTTCGTTATATAGAATACCTAATGGACTTGAAAAAGTGTTCTTAATATCGATCATTCGTTATATCGGCATTCGTTATACTGGACCACCTGTGTAATTTCTTGGTGTTGAAATCTAACATCAATTAACAAAGATGTAAATTAAATATTGATAAGACATTGAAATCATCACTTTTGAAACTGTAAGGGTAATGTGGTATACTATACTATATAACCTAGCGGTATCTTTTTTTTATATTCTTTGAATTAAAAAATTTAGATAGAAGATTAAATTTTTTTTTGTCAAGAGGAAATTTTTAAAGACACTTGGCATCGAATACTGCCAAGAAATCTTACTAAGTAGTGTGGGAATCTTACCTCACTAAAAACTCCTCGTAATCAGAACCAATCTATGAACGATCGACAACAGATTTTTCTTTCTCAATAGTATAATCGCTTTAGGAGAAACCTAAACTCTTAATGCTTCCCAAGGCCTTTAGCTCATGTGGCTTGGTTCTTCTTAATCTCCGAACATTGCCTCTCGTATTTAGTACGGACTCTTTTTCAGAGTTGATATGTCTATGCAGTCGCTGATTGTGAAATGAAATGCTTATAGAAAATTACTTAAAAGTCAAGTGAAAATAAGCTCACCTTTCATATTATACTTACCTATACCTTACTGATGCAAACCGCTCTAAACAAACTAATAAAATGAGCGGGAAAAAGTGATCTAGGGGTCAGCCCTCAGGAAACTCTCATCACCAGGAAATACAAAAGTCCTCAACTAATAACTACATCAATCGATGGAATCCCACTTAAACTTTCAGGCGAAGCTAAATATCTAGGTATCATCCTAGACACAAAGCTAAGCTGATGGAAATCCAATATACTGGAAAGAAACAGGAAATCCACCGTAGCCTTCTTGTCCTGTAATAATGTTATTGGTATTAAATGGGGTTCCCCCCCCCCCCCAAATCACCCACTGGGTCTACACCGCGGTCATTAGACCAATACCCGCATACGGAGTAGTGGTATGATGGAAGGTGGACCGCTCTTGATAAAAGGGCCAACTGCGATAATCTAAGCATAAGGTCCATCGAACAACCTGTTTGTGTATAAGCGGAGCACTGAGATCAACACCTTCAGCTGCCCTTAACATACTCCTTAATCAAGATATCTTCAGCAAAATGGCCGCCAGTACAGCCATTCGTATCAGAGCTATCTCCCGATGATAACATCGGTCACGCTACCTGCCAGATTAATCCCTTTTCACTACGACTAAAACATCCCTCAATTGGTTTTTGAAAACAAGTTCGAAGTCTCAATCCCATCGAGAACTATGTGGGAAGATAAAGAGTTCTTGAGAGATGATTTAATTCATTTCTGTACAGATGGTTCCAAAATCAAAGAAAGAGTGTTCTCTGACAGACTCAATGTAAGCCTCTCATTCCGCCTTTCAAACAGCATTGTAGCGTGTTCCAAGCGGGAATTCTTGTGATCGAAGTGGTCCAATCGTTGTTAAAAGAAAACGTGATATCCTCAGCAATTATCCGAATCTTCTCAGACAGTCACGTAGTCCTCAAATCGCTCGGCGCTGTTTCTACAAACTCAGTTACCGCCCTCAGCTGTCAATATTCATGTTCAGTGTTTTTGTTTCTTAAAATAAACATGCACATTTCTTAAATTTTTTGTTTACTATTTATTTACTTACAAAAATTACTTACAAAATAAATTAAATAAGCTATTTATAAATTTAAGACATGAGGGCAACTTGGCCATAGATGTCGTGAGAGAGGAAAGGTAGAAATAAAAAGTGATTGAGTTTAGACAAAATTTTAAAAGATGAATAAACAAGAGAGCTTAAGTTTTAATATTATATCTCTTTCCATTTATTGTGCTTTCTTAATTCGTTGCATGTTGAGAGCACAAGAAGGGTTGAGGATGATTGAAAGTCTATTTTGAATTTCTTCAATTAAGGCCATGTCCGGTATTTGCCGGGAGATAGGACATTCATTAAAAATGTGCCATGTTAATGGTCCCTGAGAATTTCCGCACTCCCCGGGTGGTTCCTTTTTGAAGTAGTGGCAACTTGAGAACAAGGTTTCCAACTCTCAAATATATATATTTCTAAAGCGATTGAAAAGACCGCAGTTACAAAACCCGTCAATAAAATTCTAGACAGGAATTGGATCGGCAATCCGAAAGAAAAAGCTAACCTGTTTGCAGAACATCTTGCGAATGTTCTTAAGCCGTTCCCAGCAAACATATCTGAAAACAGCTTACAGCTTATTGATAAAGTCGATGAAGTTGACATACCAATTGTCACGCTCAAAGAAATAAAATGTATGTATCGAAATCAACTATCGAACAAAAAATCACCTGGGTATGATCTAATAACTCCTCAGGTTTTGAAAGAAATTGCCATCAAAAGCCTTCATAAAACTCAAATTCATAATAAATGCATGCCTCCATAAAGACCCAATATATCCCACATCATTGGAAAATTGCTGAAGTAATTGTTATACCAAAGCAAGGTAAGCCACCAAAAGAAGTGATGTCTTACTGGCCAATATCGCTTATACCAATAATGGCAAAAGTCTTTGAACAATTGCTACTGCAGAGACTAAGCAAAGTTATAGAAGAAAGAAATCGAATACCAAATCATAAGTTTGGATCTAGAAATAAACATTCCACGATAGACCAAGTTCATAGAATAACGGATGTAGTTAAAAAAACATTAGAAGAAAAACAAATATGTTTGGCTATTTTTAGATGTTGCTCAAGCATTCGACAAGGTATGGCATGGACAATGGACAGACTTCGTTTGATGGAATTTGGATGGTCGGATGTAGTTTGCGTTCACACTTATCAAGCTTGTCGTCCAACTTTATGTTACGTACTCCGTCCAACTTCTAGATTTTCAAAAATATTGGAAAACCACACTATCAAGCATTATTCGTTCAAGCCAAAGTCTGTCCAACTAATTGTACAGTGTGAACTCGGCTAATGTTACACCTAAAGAAAAAACCTTTGTTGATTTAAACATGTTTCATTGTTAATCAACAATTCATCTAAAGTTGTGAAATTAACCAAGTTTCGTGATGAATTCAAATAAGAACGCATTTTTAAATCAAGTATGCTGCCGTGATCAATTTGTTTTCAGGTAAGTATCATAAAAATGTTTAAATTAAGTATGTTCGTAGTTGATTTGAATATGTTCTAATTTTTAACCAACAACGTGATTGTTGATTTCATACTTGATCAACAACAAAACATATTTAACTAACAATTAAGGCTGAAATTACAAAAACCATCACGTTTGTGATTGAAATACCAAATACACTGTTGAACTATCACCAATATGTTTGATCAACAATGTTCATACTTCTTTAATCAATAAAGAACAGTTAAAGTATCAGTAACATTTTGAATTCCAATATTTTTCATACTTAAGCCCACAGAAAACGTGAAGTCGCATAACGGAACTTCAATTCAATATGATAAGTTTCGTGACCATTTTATCTTAAGGGATAATTAATTTTTGTTCGTGAGAATTCAGCCACGTTTTTATTTGCTCAACAGTTTTAATGTAAAATTTCTATGATAAATGCCTGCATTGAAGTTTGACCTATCAAATGTATAGGTCAAACTTCACTTCAGGCATTTCCTAGAAGTTTTACATCTATTCTACAATTCAGAATTGTTTACGAAACACAAACGTAGTTAAAGTATCATGCACATGTATGTTTCTAGTATCACAACCGTTGTTGGTTAACAATGAAATTGAAAATGACGTTGTTGATCTGAGCAAAGATGTAGCATTTAAATAAATAAAATGAAAATGCCACCTTGTTCAATTTAAGTATGTTCGTGCTTGACGCAAAAACAAACAAGCTTCATGTTTGATTTTACCAAGGTTTTTCTTTCGGTGTAGCAAATGGAAAAAGTGCGGCAGGCGAGGCAAAGTTTGCCCTCTTATTCATTCTTCCTCTGTGGTGCAGTATCTGAATTCAATGCTTTACTTTAATCCTCGTCTGTCATCTGGCATCTGTCATCTGCCTTCTGTCAATCTGTTGTTTTAGTTTTTAGTTTAGTTTATTTATTTCATAGATTTGCTATACACCTTAAGATATAATATCTTATTGACAGTGATAGCTTAATTTTGTACAGAGTATAAAAAAGCAAGTTAATTAACAAAATAGAGAATAAGAAAAAGATCAAATTTAAAAAAATTAACAAAAATAACAATATTTGCAGGTATTTTATTAAGTTAATTTCATTAATATATTTAATTTCATTTAATTAATTTTAATTAATCTAAATCAAAGGTAAAACCTTACCAACCAATTAAGTTAAGTTAACTGGCGGCGAGAGAAATAGGCTTTAAGTTTCTTTTCAAAAATTTTAGCATTGTCGAGTCTTCTCAAATCACATGGCAAAGAGTTCCATAAGGTAATAGCGTGAATATAAAACTGTCGCTCAGATGTAAGGCAGGTATGTCGTGGGATATTTAGCAAGTTAGTTCTGTTAGAAATAGGAAAATGTAATCTATAATATAGGTACTGTGGTTGACGCGTCTGTTTGATGTTGAAGAGAAAAAGAAGTGTTCTGTACTGGAGTAAATGTTTGAACTGTATATCGTATAAGGAACAAGCATAGTTAGAGATGTGATCGTATCTCTTAAGTCGAAAGACATATCTTAATGTGTTGTTATAAGCAACTGTTAGCTTACGTTTACTTTCTGCATCACAGTTACAGTATATTTCACAACCAAAGGTAAGAATAGGAATCAGCAAAGTTTTAGCTAACATCTTACGAGTTTCTAACGGAGTAATATATTGGGAATCTTGAAGAACTCTTAGTGCTCCATACACTTTACCAACAATGGAGTTAATGTGGTTATTCCAAGTTAAGGACCGGTTGAATATGACACCAAGATTTTTAGCTGTATCTGCGAAATCAATTCCTATATTATTTAGCATTAATCGGGGGAAGTACGAGAGGTCCAGTGGCTTCTTAGAAATAACCAAGCATTTCGTTTTTAACGGATTTAGAGACAGGCTATTTTTTTGGGACCAGACATGAATTCTTTCAAGATCCTCGTTTATGTTGCTAACGCAGTTTTCAATTAGACCAAGGGGACTACTCAAATAAAGTTGCACATCGTCTGCGTACATATGTATGATTGAAAATTGTAAAATTGATGGTAGTTCGTTTATATATATCGAAAAAAGAATCGGGCCCAAAATCGATCCCTGTGGGACACCTTTCAAAACCGGTAAAAATGGAGACAAGATATCAGAAACACATACAGCCTGCTTTCTTTTACTGAGGTATGAAAGAATAAGATTAGACGCCGAACTCGAAAAATTGAACTCATGCTGTAGCTTACTTACAAGAATAGAATGGTCAATTGTGTCAAATGCCTTAGAAAAATCAAGCAGTACCAAGAAACTCACCTTATTGGCATCAACTGCTATCCGTAAGTCTTCAGTTACATTAATAAGAGCAGTCATGCAGCTATGCTTCGCACGAAAACCAGACTGAGAAGATTTGAGTAAATTGGTTCTGTTAAGATGCTCATTAATTTGTTTTTGCATTATCCGTTCCAAAACCTTAGAAAGGAAAGGAAGTATTGAAATCGGACGAAATTCTTTGCAACTAGAAGATTTTGGAACGGGAATAATTTTAGCTAGCTTCCAATTGGAAGGAAAGATGCTAGTTGTTAATATGGTATTAAAAAGGTACGTGATGTAAGGTAGAATCAAGGGAAGTAAAGCTCTAATAAAAAGAGGATGTATACCATCAACCCCAACTGCATTTGATTTAACTAGCATAAAGCTTTCAACAACGGTAGTGCAATCAATGTTTGCGAATTCAAAGGCTGTATCTGAAATATTTGGATTAGATACTACATATTGATGAGATGAAGGCATATTTGGCAGCTTTAAAAACTGTTTGTTCATATCATCGCTGTCAATGTTACAAACATCATTTGGCCTTTTTGCCTGCCTATTCCTACATCACGTAAGTTATTCCAAAGTTTTCGACCGTTATTTGAAATGTTGAGGCGATTTTTGAAAAGTTTTGCTTTTTCTGAACGAATTTTACAAACAACTTGGTTTCGAAGCAAACGATAGGAACTGTGAAAATGTTCAACTCTGTATCTTTTCCACAGGAGGTAGGCTTTATTTCGTCGGTACATTAAGGAAGATATTTCTGGAGTAAACCACGGTCTGGATTGATGAGTTAAACTCTTTTGTTTGACGGGAACATATGTATTGTAAAGATAATTAATGTTATATTGAAGAAATTCTAATTGTTCATTAGGAGATGGTATGCTAAATATTATATCCCATTCAATAGCAGAGACATGTTGCTCAAGAGCAGAAATATTGATGTCTTTGAAATCTCGATATTGGATTACTGTCGGTAGTTCCACGTTATTGAAATTGAAAGTCATAAATATAAGATCGTGTTTTGAGAACGCAGGTGCTACAAGTTGGAAGTTGATCATAGAAAAGAACATCATTATCATTACTAACAAAAAATACATCAAGTAACGAACTGGAACTGCTAGTAAAATGAGTCGGCACATCGACATTGACAGGTGAAAGATTAAAAGAACTCATAGTTTCAACTAACACGCGCTCACTTAAAACGTTACTGTTAATATCCCCACACAATACCATTTTTGGTGAAGTAAAAGCAATTTCTTCAATGACATTGACGAGATGTGAAAGATCAACATATTTGTTTGGCCTGTAAACTGTTCCAAGCAAGAGCTTATCTTCCCCACACATCATGTCCAGAAAGATGTATTCTATCTCACTACCCGGATTAGACATGCAATTTAACTTACAAGTGATTCCTTTTCGAACATAGATTGCAACTCCACCACCTCTATCTGCTCTATCTGCTCTAAAAAGTCTGTAACCGTTCAATTGAAACATAACACTAGGAAAATCAATGGGAAACCAGGTTTCAGACACACAGATAGCATCAACTCCAGAACCTTCAAAAGTATATCTGAAATCATGCCAAACTTTTCGAAAGAAAGCAAAAAAACTTAGTTTAGTTCTAGGAAAAGAAAATGAAAGCAAGAGTAATAGTTTTACCAATAATTCAAATTAAAAGAGAAAAAATGAAAGATATAAGAAGTTATTGAATGAAAAAGAAATTAAGTTTAACTTATTAAATGTAAGAATTTAAAATAAAATATACTAGTTTTAGGCTTCTTCAACATGGGTCATGGCAACCCTAGACAAGTCATCATTATCGTCAATAAGAACCGCAGAATCATCAGGTAGACGTTTAGCGTACACTAATCCCCGCTTGGTAAACACCGATGACAGTTTGTTTTGTTTTCGTAACTTGAGTGCAGATTGCAGTAAAGAGAGTTTTTTTTTTGTCAGGCACTCGCGAAAAAAGATTGGGCTTTCTGCATTCGGTCCAAAGTTTACATCTCGTAAACAAAGTGGTTTGTTGTTATTCTTTTTACAGTATTCACCCACAGAACGCAGTACGTAGTTTTTGTCATAAGGTGAGGCAAATTTGAAAATTATTGAAGAATCGGGTGAATTGGCATTCGTTGGTCGAGTACGGAAAATGCTATTCAGTGTTGGTGGTTTGATGCTTAGTGACAAGCACAAGTGATGGAATATTCCTTTGAGGTTTTCGTCGCGTACAAAGGGAATTCCATAAAGAACAGCGTCACAAGCTACATTTCGGTTTTCCTGAATTTCCTGCATTCTACTAACTTTGCTGAATTCATTTCCAAGTGCGGATAAATCATTTGCAAGATCTTTTATTTCGGTAGTGCTTGTTTCGAATTTTTTTTTGACATCTGTTAGTTTAGTGTTTATTTTGTTGACATCATTTTTAAGCAACATGTTTATAGACTCCAAATTTTCTTGAAAGGATTCAATTTTAGAAACCCGGCTACTTAACAAAGTAACTTCGTTCTTAATTTGCAATAATTGTGCATTGATATTAGACGAAATTCGTGCCTCAGTTTCTTTCAATTTAGTTGATATAAGTGTGTTTATTTCTTGAGTGATATCCATTTTTTGTGCCTTCAGCCTTTCGTCCATTTTTTTCCACATGTCAATGTCATCTTCAAAGCTTTTTTTTTTACATTTTTGAGAGAAGAGTTTGCATTGAGCGGTGAGTTTAATTTATTTCCAGTGCGATTTGACATTTTAAGAGAATTTATGCAGCAATTATCGTGAATTAACCAAAATGAAATTTTTTGCGATTTAAGCAGTATTATTTTTATCAATATTACTTCAATAAAAGATGTAAAAGCGTTCAGAATATTAAAATCAATTAACGCGCACAAAGAATTACTTATTAACAAAGTGAAGGAGTTATTAGGGTTCTTTAACTTAAAGAAAACTTGAAATAAGGTTAGCCTGATAAAAGTACGTCTACTCGCTAGCTTTCATTGTCTCTTACTTTTGTCAGTCATCTGTGCCGCGTTCCTGGCACCTATCTTCGAAAATCTTGACTTAAGTTTCTGTCACTTTTCCCATATAAAAAGTTTCAGATTTTCAGATGACAATTCAGATGACATTTAGATTTTCAGATTTTCGAACATAGATTTTCAGATGGAAAATCTTGGCTGAAAATCTGAACTTCAGATTTTACTTGTGAAAACAAGGAAACAACGTATATGACAATCGAACTTTACTCGGTATTCTTGGGTTAGTTTTTTGTTGTACAAGTTCTAGCTTATTTGTTGAATTGAAATTGATAATTATTGGTGTTTGGATATTCTATTTTGTAAATTAATATTAAAAGTGGGTTTATCAACAAAGAAAATACATTTTAGGAGGCACACCATTCTCATTTTTTTATCAAAATTAATTAAAATTAATGTAATTTTAGACCTGCTCAACTTGGAAATACTTGGAAGTCAAATTGTTGAACTTAAAACTGAAAAATCTGTGTTTATACAATTAATTTTATTACTAGCTATGTAGAATTGAGAGGTGAATCACAGTACTACTTTTGACAAAAAAAAAGTTCAGATAGTCGTTCATGGACTGACAGATCTCTTCGAACCTTCGAAGTTTGTCTTGAACCCGGCCATTTTTTGTCTGTCGTTTGTCATCTGTTATTCGTCATCTGTCGTCTGCTGATAAAATATTAAAGTTAACTGTTTCAGAGATGTCGTTTCCGTCGAAGATTTAACAACTAATGCTAATTTGTGTGCAAATGTGTAATTATCAATTTGGAATTTGTCGCCCATGATGATTTTTGTTCTTGGGATGATTTGGATAAGTTTGGTTTTGAGTTCGAGCATTGTTTGCCTTTTTTGACGCAGCAGCGTTTATTTTAGATAAACCGCTCGCACTGTGTTAATAACATTATAAGGGTATTCATACACCGAAAGAAAAACCTTGGTTAAATCAAACAGGAAACTTGTTTGTTTTTGCGTCAAGCAGGAACATACTTAAATTAAACAAGCTGGCATTTTCATTTTATTTATTTAAATGCTACAATTTTTATTGCTCAAATCAACAACGTCATTTTCAATTTCATTGTTAACCAACAACGGTTGTGATACTAGAAATATACTTGTCCATGATACTTTAACAACGTTTGTGTTTCGTCAACAATTCTGATTTGTTGGTAAAATATGAACATTGTTGATCAAGTATGTTTGTGAGAATTCAGCCACGTTTTTATTTGCTCAACAGTTTTAATGTAAAATTTCTATGATAAATGCCTGAATTGACGTTTGACCTATACATTTGATAGGTCAAACTTCAATTCAGGCATTTATCATAGAAATTTTACATTAAAACTGCTGAGCAAATAAAAACGTGGCTGAACTCTCACGAACATACTTGGTCAACAATAAATAATAATTAATCATCCCTTAAGATAAAATGGTCACGAAACTTATCATATTGAATTGAAGCTCCGTTATGCGACTTCACGTTTTCTGTGGGCTTAAAAGCCAAAACACAATCACGCGTCGTCCGCGCGTCGACCTCATTTGACAGAAAAATCAAAAGTTCAACCATAGGAAATCTGTAGAGTCTCACACAATCACGCTTTGTCCTCAAACGCGTCGTGTGACAGACGTAAGCAAACGTAACGAAGCGACCAAAAGTTCAGCTATGTTGAACTTTTGCTCGCTTTCTGACATATCCCTCCTTTTCAGTTTTACAATAGGGAAGAGTAATAAAATCGATGTAAGCAAAACATCGATTTAGAGACAAATTATCGATATGTCGGTATCGATGTTGAAATGTGTTTCAGCTGAAATTTATCGATGTTAATACTAGACAAATATTTAAGTTCTCGTTATTACAGCTGTTTTAAACTTGATTTTTGTTAGATTATTCAACGTAGGTGCTGTTGAAGCATTTAAACTACTATGAATTCGCAATGATGTATTGAAAAATCGATTCATACTTCATGAATATTTTCCATAGGTATCGTGGATTTCGATGAATTTTTGATATAAATGTGTGAGTATAAAATCGATTATAGATTTTTGTGGTCTACAAATCAATAAAATTGTACTTCATATTTGTGCATGAAGTATGCCTAAGCTGAATGTTAGTGTGTTTTAGCAGAACTTTATCGATGTAACTACTTAATAGATATTTCAATTCTCTTTGCTTAACCTTACTTTGACTTGATTTCTGTCAGATGTTTCAATGTAGGTAATATTGAATCCGTATATTTTTGCAAGAATATTTTAAAAATCGGTCAAATACTTCATGGAATAAGTTCATACCACATATTGCTTTAATAAAATAAAATAATTATATGTGCGCTTTTTTACGCGGATATAAGCTCGTTCAAATTCTTGCGTGCTTGAAACAACAACAAAATAAGCTAATAGTGCGGATAAACATCCGTATAAAATCGATATCTTTTTAATTTCAAACAGCAAATGTTATCACAAACAAGGTTGCATATCATTACGCAGAATGGAAATGCAGCATTCCTGCGCACATTATACTTAGCTCATACCCTCATTCATCTCTTTATTATAAGTTATTTACAAATTGACAATCAGTTTAATAACTATTAAAGTAATAATAATAACTATATAAAAACCGATTTTTGATATCGATAATTACTGATAACGAAAATGGTCGTTCGATATTTCAATCGATATATTTGCTTGATTTCGCACAACTTATTTATCAAAATGACAGAACGGTGCGGCAGTGCGCGTTGAGGTTCTAGCTACGTAACGTTGAGGTTGACGCGACGCGACGCGTGATTGTGTTTTGGCTTTAAGTATGAAAAATATTGGAGTTCAAAATGTTACTGATACTTTAACTATTCTTTATTGATTAAAGAAGTATGAACATTGTTGATCAAACATATTGGTGATAGTTCAACAGTGTATTTGATATTTCAATCACAAACGTGATGGTTTTTGTAATTTCAGCCTTAATTGTTAGTTAAATATGTTTGTTGTTGATCAAGTATGAAATCAACAATCACGTTGTTGGTTAAAAATTATAACATATTCAAATCAACTACGAACATACTTAATTTAAACATTTTTATGATACTTACCTGAAAAAAAATTGATCACGGCAGCATACTTGATTTGAAAATGCGTTCTTATTTGAATTCATCACGAAACTTGGTTAATTTCAGAACTTTAGATGAATTGTTGATTAACAATGAAACATGTTTAAATCAACCAAGGTTTTTTCTTTCGGTGTAACCCCTTGATGTGCGCGTATATTATAAGAAAAAAAAAATATGAGTGCCGCTTTCTTAGAGTTGGTTCCCTTTGCAAGCATATGTTTTTTTTTGCGAATATCTTCACTTCTTTTGATTTCTCAACTGCATTAGTTTTTCCATCTAGTCCCTAGGGGATGGTGTATCAACCAAAAAAGATTTAATTTTTTAATTTAATTTTTAATTAATGACTTAACTGTAAACTCCTTACACACGATTTCAATTGACAAGAAAGCAAAGTCGAATTGAGTGGAGAGATGTTTTATTTGCTCCAAGATTTTTTTGTTTAACTTCAATCTTCAGATTAGCCCAGCACTTCCTTGACAGTTTGATAGTGAACGTACACACAAACTTTTTTGACTTTTTGGAAATATTACAACAATTAGCGTATGTATATAAATTATAAGGTATTTATTTCAACCGTCTAATATTAACTTTTGTGCATCTGACTTTGGTGACTGACAACACGAAACCAAAGTCAAATGCACGAAAGCTTATTTCTTTTTCATTTTTCAATGAAATAATTTAAGATTCAACATTGGAATTGAAGTTTAGGTGGATTAAGCGCTCGAAACCCATCGCATAGTTAGCATCCATCTTTTCCCTGTCATTACCTGTCTTCAAAATCAGTTTACCACACTTCAAAGACGTTTATTATATAAGTACCATAACGTGACCCTGAGTTTCAGTTAACTTTTTTGCTTCATCGCCCATGACAAAATTTGCAATTTTAATTAAATATGTCAGTGAACAATATAATTAAATATTGGTTCCAATTCCAATCTCTTACATCAACTTACTAGACTAGTTGATTGAATAAGTCAGGCGTTTAAGAAGGCTCAGATCCCAACAAATAAATTACTAAAATCTCAGGTGAGGAAAAAAATAATCAACAAAAATAAATAATTGGATGTCCACTTCAATCTAAGGAAAGAAATCTAGAAGCAAGTAAAAAGAATGTTACTTGTTGATTGGAGAAGGCAAAACGAACTCCCCCTCTTCGAAAAGAATTACTCATAACTATAGAAATTTTGCTAATGCCAATTTCGTATTAGTAGGTACACATTGAATTACATAACTGGAATAAGTTAAATTAATGAAAAATAAAAAAACTTTTTCCACCAGAAGTAGGTACTTTGCAAGCAATAAAAGGAGATTAAATACCTGGATCTATTCCAATTTTAACTCCACTCCAGTTTCTTCTGGACGAAAAAAACCTATCTTAAATGCATTTCTTTTCTACTGCAAATCTGTAGTCGATCACGGTCTCTATTGAAAATAAAATTTGAAACAGATTGACAGCCTTTTTCATTTCGTTTCCATAAAATGACACTATTCAAAATGGATACAATTGAAATTGCAAAACTTCTTTCGCTGATGTTCAAGGTAAAGATTTACAGCATAGTATGAGAGATAAAACAAAATGTCTAAATTGTTTGTGTTTACACAAATAAAACCAAAGAGACCATCAAACATCACTTGCAAAGCCACATCCATTGCCACATTGCACACCTACACCACCCAGACGGCTTACTCCTGCTTCTTGTTGGCCGTTTCGAGTCTCACCTTGGGCTGCTGAAAATAAAAGCTCAACTCGTTTGTTGTCATATTTTCCAGATTAAGGTGTGGGACCGTAACAGCAGTTCCGTTTTGTCGTCGTCGTTTTGCGTATCATTCAATTTCATATTAAGGCTTTGAAAAGGGACATTTTTCATCCTTTAGGGATTTTTTTTAGAGTGCTGCGCTGACTGTTTTTATCTTAACCTCACAGAAATTCTTTGTTTCTGAATTTGTTGAAAGTTTATTTTTTCATTAATTTTTAATGTGCGAAATGAGAACATCATTTTAAGCAATCAGATTGCTACTTTGGCCACAGGAGATGCATATTATGAATTGATAATATTATCAACAAACCTTCAGTAACTCCTTGTTCCGAAGAGATAGAGACGGAGAGTAAAGTGAATGTGGAAACTATTATCATACATCTATCAGACCAAATCCAACATTTTTAAAGTAAAAGTACTCAGGCACTCGTACACGTCCGTTATTATTCATATACATAATAGTAAAATGTAATTTCGGAAAGGAGTGAATATTAAAAGAAAAAGCAAAAAAAAGTGCAAAAAGTCCAGAAAGTGTTTGTAATAATGTTTTCAGCACTCTACGAAAGTTTTCCTCTTGACAAAAATATATATGTAGGTAGTGCTCACAGCTCACACAGTGACGTATGAAAGTGTAGGACTTCAAAATGTTATTAAGAAAGAAAAATCATTTAAAAAAATAAAGAACAATCAGTTTAATAACCTATGTTAGTAATTACAACGCACATACATATTTACAAAAACACTGCTAATTTTAGAATAGTTATGAGTAGTTAGTAATTTCATTTTCCAAAAGTAATTTCATTCCTTCACTAAATTTTCATCAAGTCGAAATTGGCATATTTTAGGTAATTGCCCAGTTATACAAAAGCTGGATTTCTTCTTTTATTTAAAAGCTTAAGACAAGCCTCAAAATCCTGAAAGCATGTATTATTAGTTGCAACTGGTTCTTCCGGAACGGTTATAAAAGATACTTCAACTCTACATTTATTACGAGTAAGACAAAGAACGTTATATTCAGAGTTCAAAAAAATTAGTGATGGTGGCCTCAAAGAAGTTTTCTTGAACCGGTCTTATTCGTTCATCGTACTAAAGATGTACCCCAAGAAGTTGATACTTTAGAACAATAATGTTTATGATTACGGATTAAATTCCCGACTGGTTTTTGTCATCCCCAGGATTTCGGGACGTAGACATGCAAATAAGTAACTAGACTAGTAATAGTAAAGGGATTGACTAAGTTAGTATTGTATGCATGTGACTTATTTTTAATTAGAAATCCCGCATATTCATTTGCTATTATGAAAAGACGGAAATTTTGCTCACATCAAAAAGAAACGAGATGAGCTAAAAAAAAAAAGAACTCTATTTACCAGAAGACCTTGCAGGATAAGTGTGTACAATTTAGTTGCTTTAAAAAATTAAAACCTGCATTGATTGTAGTATTCTACATAAAGGAAGCGTGATATCTACATACATACATCTACGTAAATAAACATACATCCAAATTAAGTTTCTAGATGCGCGAAAACTTCTATTTCTGACTGTCTTTTGTTATGTATGAGAAAGCAATGTGTAAAACTGCAATTTAAGCCAAAAAAATTCGTGAGTCGCACACCAAGAGCAACAATTCGTTGCGCAACGTAGTTTATGGATTCTTAATGTGTTGATTCTGTCAGTGGCAAAAGTGCATCTTGTTGATTTATTTTTGAAATTAAGTATATTGTAATAAGAAAGCCATTGAGTCAAAACAAAAAATGAAACTTATGTCGTTATAGAGTAAAATGCAAAGTTTAGTAAACGACAAAGAAACGAGCGGGGCATATTTGGTATATGGAGGTATATAAAAAGGATATATTAGGAGATATGCTTTGATTGTGTTGGTGGAACTTGTAATGGCAACGACATATAACACTAAAAGATAATATATCATCATCACTACCGCTATAAGTACCGCAACCGAGAGAAAACAATGTATGAACTCCGCGAAAGTTTGTAGCTGAGAAGGTTATAAAGTGAAGGTTTTGATAGAAGAAGAGTCCTCGTACAGGAACTTGTATTTGACATCGTCTTTCTATGCACTGTTTTTAGTACTTGCCGTCGTTTTAGTTACTTTAAATTCTTTAGAAAGTTTTTGAAGTTATACATAATTGCAAGAAGAATGATTCTATGCACAGCTTGGCTTTTGGCTCAACATCGGAGCTGCCATTTTGAATGTTTATTTAATGCAAAGTGTTGACATTAGGTTTGTTCGTTGAAGCCCTAGGGTCGCTTTGGGGTCGCAACAAAGCGTTTTTGGGAGACCTATAGTCGCCCTGAATGTCAAATTGAGTGTTTTTCGAGCCCTAAGGTCAGGGCCGCATTTAAAGGTGTGGAGACCCCGGGGCAGCAAAGGAGTGGAGGCCCCTTGCCCCAAATTATATTCCAAACAAAATGAACAATTTTTTTCATTCTAGTTTTCCAGTAAATAATTAATTGTGAAACCAAGTATAGGTCATTTTATTATTTAACGAACAAATTTTAGAGTTAAAGAACGGAACTTTCCGAGCTCTTTTCGCAGTAAAATCGTTGATAATTTCGCTGGAATCAAGTTCCCGAGTCACTTTCAATACTCAGGAGAGAAAGCTTTCATAGACGGTTTTGTCCCATGGTGGTTCGAAGCCATTTTTTATAATTTTCATTTTTGAAAATGAGCGCTCTCCAGTGCAATTCGATACCATCAAAACCAAATACATTCTCAATGCAATTTCAAGGTCTGAGAATGTAGCTCTGAAATTTTGATCTTCGAGAATTTGGTAGTAAAATAGTTCCGGAGATTGAGATTGAGACGTGCAAAAAAGGAAAAAATGTATCTATCATCTACAGATTCGGTAGAATCTGGTTCCCAGTCCCGTTCAAATCCGTTAAAAGTAAAGCGCCTGACTTACCGAATGTGTATACTGCAAGCCGAACCCTTTTTTATGATTTATATTTATTGAAATAAACTTATGTTAAAATTTATGCTTTCTGTCAATAGGTTACATCTTACCCTGCAGCTACACGATCAAGATATGGTAAGCCATCAGCCTACACATAAACTATGTCAAATTCCTGTTCGTGTTTCGGCTGTGACGTAGGCGACTTACAACTTGCCAAGCAAATGGCTTTCAATCGACATGTCATTTTATATTTTTAAAATGGCACCCACAAGAAATTTGAATTTCAAAGTTTTTTCCAGGCACTCTTTTCTCTTTCTGAGGGTATTTGACGAAGCTGTCAATTTCATGGCTACTGAAACTGCTTCTCGGGTGGCTTTCAATATTCCATACCAGTTGGGTTTCAATTTCGAAAAGTTTGGTTGTGTATGTAAGAGAGTTCGAATGTATTGTAAATGGCTTACCATATCTTGATCGTGTAGCCCCGGGGTTACTAAACATTATTAATTTAATATTGATTAAATTTTATGATGAAGTCTATTTTTAGTTGTAGTGGGAAATTTAAAAAAAAAATTGGAAAATCCAAAAGTGCACGTCTCATAACGCTCATTGATCACACAAAATATTGTTTTTCTTAGTATTATTATTAATATTATTATAATTTTGAGTTTAAAATTTTTAAAGAAGTCGTACTCAATCTGGGGTTAGGTAGAATGGGCTGACGGTTGATCTTATTACCGTCACACTAAGATCAATGTAGATCCATTGTGATACCCTGGAGTATTGTAACGTCATAGAGACCTATAAGTTTGTGTTTGGTCAGTTTTAAACAATTTTGTGGCCTTAATGAGGTTCAACAGGCTATTTCTTGGAGTGTATGATAATTCTTCTAGTTCATTGAAAAAGTATTTGCCTAGAAATTTTTCCTGGTGTGGCAGATTGCTGGGCATTGACAAAGGAAGTGAGTGGTATCCTCATGTTCGCAAGCTCGTCTGTACACACTTATCTACGCTCTTCATCATTAATGCAAGTGTTAGTGGTTAGTAAATAACGCCAACACAAGCACAAAGAGAACGTATAAAAAAATAAAAAAACATTAAAAAAATATAACAAAATAAAACTTAAATTAAAATAACACTAAGGAACAACTAAACTAGTGAAACATTACTAAACAAGGTTATAAATAAAAAATGAAATTAAACTACAGTAATAAAAAATCTACTAAACATGAATCATGCAGATGGTACAATGGTTCTTAATATTAATTTTAAACTATTTTTACTGATGTTGAAATCGACAGTAAAAGGATTAGAGTTGAATAACCTACTCATTCGTGCTAATGGCTCATGCATTCCATAGTTAGTACGGTGGTGGAAGCCATGTATAAACTCTAAATTACGTAGTTGGTGAGTTCCTCCGCGATAGTTGAATCCTATGTGGGAGAGCAAGTCGGGAGCATCAATTATACCGGTTATTAATTGATGAAAAAATACTAAATCATTGTTGATTCTTCTCTGTGAGAGGGTTTGAAGATTTAATAAGCGAATACGATTTTCATAAGGAGGGAAATTGAAAGGATCTTCCCAAGGAAGATCTTTCAGAGCGAAGCGTATGAATCTGTGCTGTATTGCTTCGATTCGTGATTTATGAATATCATAAAATGGTGACCACACCTGAGAAGCATACTCTAGATGGGGACGAACATAACAGTTGTATAAAGAGAGGGTAACATAAGGGTCATTAAATTCCTTTGCCCATCGCTTAATAAAGCCAAGCATTGAATAAGCTTTGTTAATAATGAGGTTGATGTGTTCATTAAATTCGGGAAAAGGTCATACTTTGGCACTTGGAAGTGTTTAAAATTAGCCCGTTCATTGAACACCATACAACAAAACTATCAATATCTTTTTGTAAGAAGTCGCGATCTGAAGCATTTTTGATGATTTTAAAAATCTTCACATCATCGGCAAAGATTAAAATGTCGCTATAGGAGATGCAAGAAATTACATCATTTATTGCAATAATGAAAAGCAAGGGACCAAGATGACTACCTTGTGGCACGCCAGACATAGCATTAAAAGGTTTTGACAAAACGTTACGAAATTTGACTTCATAAGACCTATTTTTTAAGTAGGAACTTATCCAAGCAATAAATACTGTGGGAAATCCAGAGGCTTTTAATTTATAAAGTATGATGTTATGAGACAGTTGGTCAAACGCCTTAGAGAAGTCAATGTAAATGCAATCAAGCTCGTTTCCACATTCAAGGGCATTGCAACACTTATGATGAAAGGATAGGAGGTTGGTAGCCGTCGATCTTCTTTGCATAAATCCGTGCTGCTGGTGGCAGACAACATTCCTTGAAAAAAGGATACGCTTTCGCAGACTACTTGTTCAAATACCTTAGGTATACATGAGAGCTTTGAAATAGGTCTGTAGTTTTTTATATCGGTTTTTTCACCCTTTTTGAAAACAGGTGTGATAAATCATTTTTTCCAAAGAGTGGGGAATATTCCAGATTTTAAAGAAAGTTTGAAAAAATGTTCGAGTGGAGAGCATAAACGTGAGGAACACTTCTTTAAAACAATTGGCGGAATCCTGTCCGGACCAGAGGAAACGTCATCATTACGAGAAGAGAGGTAGTAAATAATTCTGTCTCTTTGAATAGGGATATTATTAAAATTCACTTGCGAGCAGTCAGTTAAATATTCAAAGTATTTTTCATTGATTTCTAGATTTGTATTACAGAAACATCCATTAAAATGGTCTGCAAAGGCATTGCAAATGTCGGGAGTATTTTTTAACGAAATGGCGTTATAAACAAAGTTGGCTGGATAGCCGTCTGATTTTTTTCTTAGAATTTACAAAGGACCAAAAGCTTTTTGGATCGTTTTTTAGAGAACAGCCCATTTGGGTGACGTAGCTAGAGTACAGATTCTGAGAAAGCGTTTTGAATTCTTCAAAAAAACTTATAAATATTTGGTGGTCAGGTCTTCCAAGCCTTATTGTTTCTTTTATTCCTCAGAGCCTTTAGTTCCTTGGTGAACCACGGTTGACAAAAACTAGCATTTCTGAGCGTTTTTTGGGGAATGGTTTTTTTCATGCAATTTTCTAAAACGGAGTAAAAGCAAGCGACTGCTTCGTCAATATTTGTAAGGGTTGATATATTTTCAATACCAGCCCTGCTTAATTCAATCGAAAGCAAATCGAAGTTCGCCTTTCGAAAGTCAAAAGTATATAAACAGTCATTTGAATTATTAATAACGTGAGATACGTTGCTTAGTTCAATAAAAATATCTAAGGGGGGATGAAGATCATCAATTCTGGCAATGCCTGAATTAGATTGAAGAACAACCGTGCTAATAGCTTCGGAAGAGAAAACAAGGTCTAACATACGGTTTTGGAAATTTCTAATACAGCTTACTTGCTGTAAGTCAGTAGATATAACATTATCTAAACAAGAAAGCTCACGCTGCGCTGAAGTTAGAGAGAGTTTTTGGAATGATCCATCGTCAGAGGGTAACCATTGGACATAATGGCAAATTAAAGTCACCTAGTAACAAAATTTGGCTTTCTAGGTCCGACAATTCAAAAATGTGATCCAAAATTAGCGACAGTTCAGCATAAGCAGAGGCTGGACTTTTGGAACAATGTAAACGTTAACGATAAAAATATTTTTAGACAGTGTACAGACTTTCACACAATCAACATCAATAGTCAGTTCAAACGGAAAGAGTATACAAGACGACATATATCTGTTCCTGACCGAAATCAAAACACCACCTCCGATCTCATCTGGCCTGTCTATGTGCCGATCTTTACGGTAGACCGAGAATTCAGGACTCAAGATTTCGGAATTCAAGAAACTTGGACTTAGCCAAGTTTCAGTCAAAACAAACACGTCATGTTTGAAAACGTGGGAGTTGACATACTCCCAGTTTTACTGCGAAGACCTCTTACGTTTTGATAAAAGAGGGAAAATCTAATTAGTTTTTTGGAGCAGTATTGATAACCAATTTGGCTTTAACTCTCCTGTTGATGGAGAATTCTTTAACAAGAGCACCACCAGGCCAAGAGTTACTGTCACAAATAGACTCGAAAGACGAGGGCGGGACAATCAATTTGAACGAAGACACAAAGCTATCAGTTTTGCTTATCTTACTACATTTAATAAAATTTTCATAAGAAATCAATTTCTTTGATACGAGATAATGCAAAACATCGTTTGTATTAAGATCTGGCCTAAGTCGAGACACAAAAATTAATTTCGGTTCTGGAACCGTCTCTATTGGTGTGAAAGATGCACCAGACTCAGGTTCAGAACTGGAATTAGTTGACAACGATCTATTTTCGAGATCCATTACTTCTGCTACTAGTTCCATCTGGACAGAAGGACCATTAACTTTGACAGAGTTGCTTCTCAATGTCTTGCGCTTTGAAGGAGGGCTCAAATTTTTGCTAGCCACTGTGCCTTCACGGCTCCTTTTAGTGCCCGACGACATAGATTGAGCATTGAGATCCTTCAAGTCAAGAGTTTTTTTGGGAATAGAAATTTCTAAGTCCTCCGTAGATGTAGACATGTCAACAGAGCTACAGGGAGAGGAAAATGATGCTAAGTTCAAAACGGATTTATTAAAAACTTTGAAAAGTTGGTCAAAACCTTTCGACAGCTTTTCAATATCTAGTTTGAACGTAGACATTTTAATTGCTAAGTGGGAGAGAGATATCTTTTTACACTCCTCACAATACCAACAAGCACTTTTAAAAGCACTTATTTTATCTAAAAGCGCATTCCTCATTGTATCCTCTGCACAGGTCATCGGTGCAAAGACCCAGTTTCTTTTTGTGGTAACTTAGTAGGTTGTGTCCACCTATGATACTGATAAGCAATCGTAATGAGGGCCTATTCAATGATAGTATAGCTTTTCAGATCCGTTCTCAATGTATTTCGGCCATAGTTTCCTGGAAGTACGCAGGAATCTAGGCATTCCCATTTTTCATTGGATTTTCGCATTATTTTGTTACCAATGATCTGTTTAATTTCACAGGGTGGAATCCCAATTGATTGACCAATGAGAGAAGGGTCAAGTGCTGATCCTTTTCTCGCTAGTTCGTCCGCTTTTTCGTTTCCCGGTATACCACTGTGACCAGGAACCCAGCAGAGTCTAACGCTACGCTGTGTGCCAAGAACCCTTAGCTTTTTGCCACAGCAAGAAACAAGCTTTGATGACAAGAGAGAAATCGCTTTTATTGCTGCTTGGCTATCAATGAAAAAAGTGATATCAGCATGTGATAGCGCCATCATGGACACCTGTTTTGCAGCGTTTGTAACTGCCAAGATCTCGGTTTGGAAGACGCTGCTGTGATCTGGAAGTCTGAATTAACTGGATAAGTTTAGGCTTTCTGAAAAGAAACCTGCACCTGTCCCAACTTCCATTTTTGAGCAGTCGGTATAAACTGATATAGACGTCTCGTTCGTGTGAGGTGTTTCGTTCTCCCAATCCTGTCTATTGGCAAAGCTGGTTGAGAAGGATTTTTTAAAGTCCAGGTATGAAGTTATGTAATCCGTACATATATTGTTGTCTGCGTATCGTGATAAAATCTGTGCGTGGCTGGTTTTCCTGACATTACACTGATTTAGTCTAACGGCGCTGTTTGGTGCTGCTTCTTGAACATAGAGGTCAATCTAAATATATGATGAACGAATTTCTAATGAAATAAATTTTTCACTTTATTGACACTCAGTTTTTTTTAATCAAGTCCATATTTTGATGACTATTTTTTGAAAAGAAATGAAATTATAAATAACTTTATTATTTAAAAACAAAAAATAGAAAAAAATTTTGTTGAAGTTAATGGAAACTTGAATATAAATAATGAAATCTAAAAAAAACAACCAAGTTCTTAAAAAAAATATTTAAAAAAAAATGTATTTGCTTGGCGTGCATTGTTTATATCAAACCTAATTTATACATGTAGTGATAAAATGCATTCCAAGTACACTAATTTTTTTTCAAGTACTTGGTTATTTTTTTAGATTCCCTTAAAAAAAAAAAAAATAGATTTTTGATTCTTAGTAATAATGGCTCAACGGGTACTTGGAGCACATTTTTACAGTGGAACTGTTTTTTGTGGGATTTTCTTACCCAAAAATATTTGAGTTAATGTTAATTACGTTGCTAGTCCGCTACAAAGGGTAAGTAGACTAAAAAGAACCTTATGTACGCATACAGAGAATTGAGATTGTCTTATCCGCCGCGCGACCCACGTGCAAGCGCGTCATCGATAAAATTGCAAGTGCTTATCAGGGCCATTTGAGATTTTGTTTTTTTTTTTTACTATTTGGCTGATTAAAGTGAATAAATATGTGTAGATCGATGATTTCTGTTAATATTTAATGTAATCATGTTTGTAAAAAACATTGTAGGTAAGGGTACAACGCGTAAAAAAAATATGAAAAGGACAGTTTTTTACAAATGTTTATTGTTTACTAGTTTGAATTTGAAAAAAAAAAAAAATTCCGAAGTCTCTATTGTGGTGGCCTCGTTTGCCCTCCCCTAAATCCGGCCCTGCCTAGGGATGACCTAGGTTTTCCATAAATTCGCCCCAGTTTTTTTGCTGTGACGAGTTGAGGGCTGTCAAATGGCTATTCAATTGACAGGGATGTAAGGTGGTTTTGTGGCTTAGCGATTTTTGAGGATTGGAAAGCCCAGGTTTTTTGACAAGTTATAGGGTTGTCAAAACTATGACAACCTATGAGTTGTCATAGTTTTGACAACCCACGTTTATTTTTAAGTCCCATAACGTGGCCCTGCGTTTCAGTTAACTTTTTTGCTTCATCGCCCATGACAAAATTTGCAAATTTATTTATCGAAGCAGTCGAACAACATTCTTCCTTCTAAAAAAAGAAGTAGACAGTTTGCTTCCAATAACCAAACGCCTTATTACAGTACGGACTCGATTAACGCAACTAATAGAAATTCGGGCAGTTGCAGTAACCGAGGTTGTTGCACTTAATGGGTCATGTTTTCTGTATGAATTTTTAGCAAGAGGCGTTCAGACGATCCAATTTGTTTGTCAAGCATCAATTTTGTCAAGGAAATTTGCAAGTTGGACAACAAGTTTGAGAAATTTTAACGCTACTCGTCAAACTTGCATGAAAATTTCTTTTCCCAAATAATTTCAAGTAGTGCACATCGCACGGAAAAACTATTTTTTCTTTGCTGGGTACATTACTATGGTTTCAGGTAGTGCACCTCTTTAGTCGAGTCCCAATCCCAACACGCTTTCTTTTGTTTTTCTTGCATTTCATCCCTAATAAGCGCTGCTCCTACTATGTCCTTCATGGTTAAAATTCAAATCAGAATGGAGTTTGACGATTTGTTTGATCAGTGTGAACACTATGTGTATTTTCCGTCAAACTTTTCATTCTACAAATTTGACAAACAAATTTGATAGTCTGAACGACTCTAAACACTGACGCAGCCTACTCAAACTAGCTGTAAAATAACAGCAGGAAAAAGGAATCAAAAGAAGAACGTGAATATAAAAAACGGATAAATAAACACATGAAGTTGCACTTTTTGAGTCAAGACGTGTTACGATTTTAGTGTTGCGAAAATCGAGGAAATCGAGGGTTGCGCAAACCGAGTCCGTACTGTATATTGTTTTGCGACGAAAATACACAAGTCATGGCACATGGCTACAGCCCATATGAAGTTTAAGTCAGCCATCGCATCGTAAGAGATTGGATAAAATTGCTAGCGTTGTTAGATTCTGGTTCGGAGGCGTCATTTATCACTGGGTATGCTGTTTAGTTACTTCAGCTAAAGTCGAAAACAACACATACGGAGGTGCCGGGGTTATGTTTGGTCAGCAGTGGCACTTGTCTGAAAGCAGTTGACATCACATTAGCTTCGGAGCATTCTTCTTTGACGACAACAAAGCATGCCCAGTCTAGTCTTCAAAACTATCTTTAAATTGGGATCATATGGTTTAAGGGCTGCCAGACTTTTAATTCTAAATGGTGATTTTGAATTAAGGGATAATCTCAGTGTAACCGCCGGAAAAATCACTGACTTTCGCAATTTTTTTTCATGGTTAGGATATCCTAGTCGGTCTGGTTTTTTTTTTTTTTTTAAATAAATTAAAAGCAACTATGAAGAATACAAAATCATGTTTGTTGCGGTAAGTTTTTAGTTTCTTATTATTATTATTAATGTTTTAAAATGTTTTAAAAAAAACGTTTTTTTTATTATTTTTTATAACATGGCGGCGATTTGAACAAAAAGTTGTGAATTTGGCCTTTTTTGACAGTTTTTCGAGAAAAAAAAATAGAAAGTTTAAAAAAATGTTTCCATAAGACGATAGATGATGTCAAAGTTGAGAAACGGACTTTACTGTGAAACATTTTTTTTTTTTTAGAATATGACCAAGAATCACATCCCAAAGTATGTAACACGAATTACGGGACACCCTTTATAAAGATTTAATCGTGTAAGGATCCAAAAATTGTTTTGAGTTACGCATGATGAACCCAACTAATTTATTAGCTTTTGAAATAACGTAGTGTAAATGCAAATCAAAGGATAGCTTTGAGTCGAATATAATGCCTAGGTCATTCATATCATAACGCCACTCATTCAAGTGGAATGTCAGCAATACGAATGAATAATTTGTCTATAGCATTAGGCGACCTGTTAAATATAATGCCTTTACATTTCGATATTCATTACAAATTATATATATTCAAAAATAAAACAAACAACAAATCGCTCGATTTTTTTAAGTAAAACAGCTAATTTTGGTTACAAAATCCAAATCAGAAATCGAGCGTGCGCTGCATGGGGAATTGGGGAGAGGATAAGTGAAAAAGAGAAAGAGAGTTTTGAAAAATAAATAAATAAAAAGAATTATAAAAAAGAGAAGAGACTTAGGTCACACTGGATATCTCAGGCGTATTGCAAAAAATATTGTTCTTTTTGATCTTGTTTATGTAGCTTTATATTATGCTGTTGTTTTTTTTTTTTTTTTCATGATAAAAAATTTGTTTTATGCAAAATGGAATTGAATGTGGTTTCAACAAGACTATGCTACATGCAACACAGCACGCCTACCAAATGACGAATTGAGAGGTGAGTTGGTCTCGTACATTTTTCTGAATTAATTTGTTTTTTTTTTTTTTTAATTTCCAACAACTCTTAATAAAGCACTCGGTACTAACCTCGAGATATAGTTTATCTCAAAAACTATAAGACATAGAAAAAAGTAGTTTGCAGCGTTTGATAAAAAATTTATTAAAGCAACTAACTACATCAAGTTTTTTTTAATGGCATTTGTAATCACGAGAAACATAATACTCAAAGTGATTTTTTCAAATTTTTTTTTCTAAATTTTGACTTTAAAGTCAGTTATTTCAAAATTTGTAAATTGAAATCACTTCATTTAAAATTTATTATAAAGTGCAGATTTCTGGCTTTCATTAAAGGTATAAATTGTATCTGTAAGTTTTTCCATTGTTCTACAATATATATTTTTTTAGATTTCAAATCAATTTTTATAAAACTACCCCTACCTCTCCTAAACGGGGGGAGATAGACCCCCCCCTCCCATAGTAAAAAAAATGCTTGTATTGAACCCCTCCACCAAAAACCGTTATTATTTCTTTTCGGCAAAGTTATCGTACTCGTGCCATGGTAAGATATTTAGCTATGCGTTTTTGGACCAACAGGTCAAATTCTAAGCCAAGTCGGTTGAAAAGTTTTGAGTGAAATTTCAAAGACGTATAGTTTTAAGAAAAACTGGTTTAAGGTTTCCACAGCAAATAATAGCTATACTTATTAAATATCTGTGCCTGGTGCATGGAGCAACCCATCCATTTCCTCAAATTATCATTTTCATCGGATTTGGTAGCCCTGCAAAAGGTTGTGGCTTCTTTACAGAGAGCACGGCCAGAGCAGCTGCCGCTGACGTGTAAACACAGCGTCATAGACACTACGGCGTAGCGCGGCGTCGTCTTTTTTGTCTGCTTTACCTACATTTGCAGCCGTATCTATAATCGCGTTTTAAACTCCGAAAATCCTTAACCCTTAAACCCTACCCTGGGGTCCAGCGGTGCAGGGAACTAACTTCACGGGCACTACCTTCACATGGGAAATAACTTCAGCTCAAGTGGGAAATAATTTCACTTTTTTGTTGTGAAGATATTTCCCATTGTAGGTGGAAAATAACTTCACCTGAAATTTGTGTGAAGTTATTTCCCACCTGCAGTTTGAAGATTATAGACATTGAACAAAAGATAAACTATAGCTTTTGGGCGATTTATTTCAAACAAAAAAAATTTTACAAAATAAACAAAGGTACAAAAATTAAAATAGTTCGCGTTTGTATATTCAAAAAATATATAAAAGAACTCAATTCTGGAAAAAAATATAATAATGTCAAACTATATTTTCAAAACAACAGCGCTTTGAAACGAAGACTTGGAAAGTTAAAAATATGCTAAATAGATTTTTATGTGACACATTTTCAAAAACAAATTTTTTTACATTTTGTGTCTATTTCCTTTTTTCATCTGCACTAGCAGATGCATGTAAGTCCAGCATGAGGCTACTTAGCTGCGAATATACGTAGCTAAAAACGTCATTTAAAATAATAAACATATTTTCAAAAAAAAAAAAAAAATAAACATATTTTCACTGTATATTATTGCACTCATTTTACATATATATTAAATGAAAGATCTGTTTTTGAAGTATGTTAAATAAATTTATATGTATTTCAAAAGCAAATTTTTCGTTTTTGTGTAATTCACATTCGCGAATTCGCGCGAATTTTTCATTATTTCCTTGTATAAGGCACTAAAACGACAAAATTGTTGGAAATTCACTAACAATAATAACATTATGTATTTACTTTGATAGTTTTCCACTCTACTGTATTTACTTCAATCACATACTCCTTGTGAAATTTGTTTGTGTATTCTTCTATTTTCAATATTTTCTATTTTATTCTAAATTCGTCTTTCAATCAATAAACATTACCTTTGTTATTCAAACGTGATTTTTCTTTGGCTTAAATTAAAGTTTCACAGGTTATGGGCCCAGGACCAAGAGTTCCATTGTGTTAATATAGAGCTGTTTATTTGAAAAATATTAAGGTTTTTGAACTGTTTGAATTGGTTCCTCACGTATGGAGTTGCTATCAAAGGAGAACTATGATACGTGGAGTATGCAAGCGGAGGCTCTTCTTATCAAGAGCGATCTATGGGATTTTGTCAATGGTCAATCTATTAAACCAGAAGCAGATGATGCTTGTATTGCGGAATGGTGTAAGCAAGATCGAAAGGCCAAAGCTGACCTGATTCTGTCCATTCATCCATCAGAGCTGAAGCAGATTCGTGGATGTGAATCCTCGCGTGCAGTTTGGCTAAAATTGGAGTCAATTTATGCTTCAAAAGGTCCAGCCAGGAAGGCTACTCTGCTAAAGCAGTTAATGCTTCAAAAGTTGGATGATGGTGGTGATGTTAGGGAGCATATGGCAAAGTTTTTCGATGCGGTGGACAAGCTGGAAAGCATGAAGATTCAAATAAACGGTGATCTATTGTCAATCATGCTGTTGTATAGTCTTCCATCTTCATATGAAAATTTTCGCTGTGCAATAGAATCGCGTGATGAGTTGCCTACTGCTGAGGTGCTGAAAGTGAAAATTGTTGAAGAGTCTGAAGCACGAAAACAGACAACTGGAGGAGTTGTCATGGCCATGGCCGCCAGAAATAGAAAAGGTTTATTCCATCCTCCTCATAAACCTGAAAAATCATCATTGAAGATTGGGGATAGAATGATAAAATGCTTTAAGTGTGGTATTTTAGGTCACAAAGCAAATGTTTGTCCTGATTCTTTTGCTGCAAATCATTCTACAGCTATAGATGGTAGTTATATGTTCTGTGCAAAGTCAGAACCAACCAAGTTGTGGATTCTCGATAGTGGTTGTACGTCGCATCTTTGCGGTGATGAAAGTCTGTTCGAATCTTTATGTGAATCACCGAAAGCAAAATTGAATCTTGCGAGTAATGCAACAGCAGAAGTTAAAGGCAAAGGAGTTGTACATTTATCAGTTTCAAGTGATACTGGTTCTCGTTTGATTGCTTTCAAGGAGACGTTGTTTGTTCCAGAACTACGGACGAATTTGATTTCGGTGGCAAGGCTGACAAATAAAGGACATGAAGTAAAATTCGGAAAAGATGGTGCTATTGTCGAGGCTAAAGATGGAACTATAAGTATGATTGCTGATAGAAGAGGTGACCTTTACATTGTTCGAGAGCATCCTGAATGTGCAAAAGTTGTTGTCCAGCCCGATTGCTCCGAACTGTTGAAGTGGCATGAAAGGCTGGGCCATTTGAATAGCAAAGATTTAGTAAAGCTGATTCAAATCGGTGTAGTGCCTGCGATTGAAACTAAAAATCATGAACAATTATTAAAATGTGAAGTATGCCTAAGAGGAAAAATGGCAGTATCCTACCATTTCCAAAGTCTCGAGAATCTTGTAAAGAAATTTTGAAAGTAGTACACTCTGATGTCGTCGGTCCATTTAAAAAGCAGTCACCAGACGGTGCAAAGTATTTTGTGACCTTTATAGACGAATGCACAAGGTGGTGCGAAGTCTATTTTCTTAAACAGAAAAGTGGTGTTTTTGAAGCCTTTAAACTATACCAAAGTCTAGTGGAAAAGCAAACAGGAACGAAGATAAAATGCCTGCAGTCAGATAATGGTGGTGAGTACTGCAATTCTAATTTTGATAAATATCTTCTAGATCAAGGTATCAAAAGAAGACTGACGATTCCTCACACCCCTCAACAAAACGGTTTAGCTGAGAGGATGAATCGGACGCTCATGGATATGGCTAGATGTTTGATGCTACAGTCTGGATTGAGTGCTGGTTTTTGGTCTGAAGCAGTTGCCACGGCTTGTCATATTCGGAATCGTTGTCCAACAAGTAGTCTGAATGGGGAGATTCCATTTGTCAAATGGAATAAAACTAATCTGCGTCTTAATTACCTGAGGACGTTCGGCTCGAAAGTGCATGTTTTAGATAAGACTCCTGGAAAGGATAAGCTTTCGGCGAGATCTGTGGAAGGAGTATTTGTTGGATATCCTCGTGAAAGGAAAGGTTATAAAGTTTGGTTACCAAGTAAAAACCAAATTATCCATGCTCGTGATCTGAAATTCCTGAAAGTTAATCCACATGTTCCGACTGAACCTCCTGTGTTGGATGATCTGTTTGTTCTTTTTCAGAAGTCAAATACTGAACGAAACAGTCTATTAGGAGGTGAAACTAAAAGTCCGTTGAAGCAGGAGGATGTTCAACCTGGAACACAAGAGACACCACAAACTGTTGAAAAGAGTTTAAGTAGAGCTCCTGGTAGACCTTGTCTTATTCGCACTGGAAGCAGAGGGCGACCGCAGAAGTTATTTCAAACTACAAAACCCGAGACAGTAAGGCAAGAAGCAGAAAAACTCTATGGTCTTAGTGAAACTGATGACGAAGATGATTCTTCACAGAATCATTTTGCTGGAATAGCTGAAATAAGTGTAGCAGATGCTCTGAACAGTGACGAAAGCGAGGAGTGGAAGGAAGCCATGGAATCTGAGTTGATTAGTCTTCTGAAAAATGACACATGGGAAATTATTAAAAAAAATAAGAAGGAAAATGTTGTTGGATGCCGTTGGGTTTTGGCCAACAAGCATAATTCTGATGGCCAAGTAGAGAGAAGAAAAGCTAGAATTGTAGCCAAAGGATACAGCCAGATATTTGGAGTCAACTTTCATCAAACTTTTGCTCCCGTAGCAAGATTGGAAACGTTGCGATTACTGTTAGCTCTTGCAGTCCACTTTGATCTCAAAGTGTGGCAGTTTGATGTTGTGACTGCGTACTTAAATGGCACCCTAGATGAAGAAGTTACGATGAGAGTACCTGAGATGTTGAACGAATTGCTGCAAAGAATCATTTCAAAACAAGGAGAAAATTCAAACTTAGGAAAAAGAGCGAAGGATATGCTCACACGTTTATGTAATGGAGGCAATGCATGCAGGTTGCGGAAGGCACTATATGGACGACGGCAGGCTGGTCGTCAGTGGTATCTCAAACTAAAAGAAAAGTTATTGAGTTTGGGACTGAAGCCTACGGTTAATGAGCCATGTCTTTTTCAAAGTGAATCTGAGGATGAAATTGTGTTTGTTCTTATATATGTGGATGACATATTGATTGCGTCAAAAGATGTTAAGAAAAGTCTGGAATTGCGGAATCGTTTGCAGGAGTACTTTGAAATAAAAGATCTTGGCTTGGCAAATTATTGTCTTGGTTTGGAAATTAAACAACGTTCGGGTAAAATTGAGCTTTTCCAGAGAGGATATACGCTAGGACTTCTCAAACAATATGGAATGGAGAACTGTAATCCAGTGCTGACGCCTTCTGAAACGAACGTTAGTTTTGATAATGTCAAAAGTGATTCACTGGAAACGTTTCCATACAGAGAGTTGATCGGTAGCCTTATGTATTTATCAGTTGCTACCCGTCCGGATATTGCAAATACAATTTCGAGATTGGCGCAATTTACGAGCAATCCGAAGAAGAGTCATTGGGTGGCAGCAAAGCGTGTACTTAGATACCTTGCTGGAAGTGCAAACTGTGGGCTTGTGTTTACAAGAACTAACGAACGATTAATTGGATACACTGATGCAGACTGGGGCAGCTGTACGATTGATCGTCGATCATATAGTGGGTACGCATTTTTACTTAGTGGTGCAGCAATATCGTGGAAGTCACAGAAACAACGAACCGTCGCACTTTCATCGACAGAAGCTGAGTATATAAGTCTTTCTGAGGCTTCGAAAGAAGCACTATACTTGAGGAGCATTTTAACAGAGCTGGGATTTTACGATTTGGCCGAAGCTATTATTTTTGTTGATAACCGTGGAGCACAGTGCTTGGCAAATGACCATGTATTTCATGCACGCACAAAACATATCGACATAAGACACCATTTTATTCGGCAATCGGTAATGGCTGGAATGTTTGAGTTACAACATGTATCTACTACTGAGATGTTTGCAGATGTTCTCACAAAGCCATTAACTCGAGAAGTTCACAGGAGATGTCTAGAAGGTCTTGGATTTGGGAAGATCAAAGAATTGAGTGCTTAACGTTATTCTTGAGAGGGCGTGTTGGAAATTCACTAACAATAATAACATTATGTATTTACTTTGATAGTTTTCCACTCTACTGTATTTACTTCAATCACATACTCCTTGTGAAATTTGTTTGTGTATTCTTCTATTTTCAATATTTTCTATTTTATTCTAAATTCGTCTTTCAATCAATAAACATTACCTTTGTTATTCAAACGTGATTTTTCTTTGGCTTAAATTAAAGTTTCACAAAAATACACAAAAACGAAAAATTTGCTTCACATAAAAGAGAAATTCGTTCCCACGAAAAAGTTAGGTTATTTCCCACCAGGAAATATCTTCACAACAAAAAAGGGAAACTAATTCCCACATGAGGTGAAGTTATTTCCCATGTGAAGATAGTTAGTGCCCGTAAAGTTAATTCCCTGCACCGGTCCAGCACCATTGCAAACATACATGTTCTTGAATTTTTTAAAAACTAAGCAACTCACACCCAAGAAGTTCTCATATTATCGCAGCAGACTTCTAAAAATCAGTCATTTAATAATTTTCGAGTGGTGCAGTTGAAAATATTTGAGCTTGAGGGTCCCATAGAACCCAGGGTAGTGATAGTTAAAGTTTTTGAACAGTTTGACAGTGTTTCAAGACGAGCGAAACGATGGCCATTGGCTATGTTTTATGGGATCTTTATTGTTGGTGTGAATTCGGATGTCCTCCTCAAAATAGCGTCCAATAAAACTCAAACAAGTCGAAATTTCTTAAAAAACTTAGCCTTGGAACTTATTAAACCCCAAATGGAGGAGAAGTTTACTTGGCTAACTTTGCCATCCAATATACAGGTCCTCATTGGAGATATTTAAAAAAAGAAGCGACCTGTGGCTGAGTCAACATCTTCAGTCACTACAAAAAATAGATGTGCCGTGTGTCCACGAGACAAGGACCACAAGACCAAAATACGATGCAGCAGTTGCCGAAATCCACTTTGTACTTTGTGGCGAACATAGCCGCTCAGTGTGTCATAATTGTCTTGATGTAGGGAAGTTCTGCTTAAGATGACATACTCCGGTAAGATGACATACTCGCATTTTCTCGTTTTATAAAGCCGCCACAGTTCTCTCTCCGCTCAGTGTGTCATAATTGTCTTGATGTAGGGAAGTTCTGCTTAAGATGACATACTCCGGTAAGATGACATACTCGCATTTTCTCGTTTTATAAAGCCGCCACAGTTCTCTCTAACATATCCAGACATGCATTTTTTCTAAAGGGCCAACTATAATGCACTTTGCCGAATTTACGCCTACTTACGCGAGCGAGCCAATACACTATTTTATATGACAGTAACTATAATAGACGTTCTACTCAGTTTCGTTAAATTTCGCTCACTTTCGCGCAATTAAGCAAGAGCCATTGGATTGGCTCGAACTTACGTAAATGTCAAATTTAAAGCGTATCAACCATAGGGGAAGAAAAGAAGAGAGAAAACAAACACTTCTCTTGCTCCGCAACTGCCATTTGTCTACATTGTGTGGTGTGGTTTGCCTTTTTTTTTGTGTATCTCTTCTGTGGTATCAACTGAACTCAAATCAGCTCAACGCATGTTTACATGTTAAGTAGCCAGAATCCATTATAGTTGCTCTTTGTTTAACGAACACTTTCGGAAACTTTTCGTCTGGTTTTTGACACTAGCCTAAGCTGAGCTAAGTGCATTATAGTTGGCCCTTAACTGTTTTGCCAGAATAAACTTACAGCTGCCAGTATACTACCTGCTGTCATCGTGATCGGTTCAAACGAAAAAGCTAGAGAATAAATTTTTCTGCGGGTCATTGTTTATTTCAAAATTGCTTAAAAAATTAAGTGTTTTTCTATATCTTTTGTGTTTTATGTTTCCGTTTATGTGTAAAGACAATATTTTTTGTGTGATTTTGCTCCTTAATTATAATGTTTTGATTCCTGAATGGTTGTAAAAGTTTTATTTCCTATCGGGTAAAATGACATATAGCTTATCAGTCCATGATGACATACTATAAATACTATGACATACCTACCTACTAAAAAACACAAACCTTATTTTTTAATTTAAATAGTTATATGCAAATTTAAAGTACATAATTATATTTCACCAAGCATAAAACAAAAATCATGAAAGCTAAATGGCCGAAAATCTAAGTTGAAAATGTGAGTTATATACTGACTGAAGCTGAAGAGCCAAATAAAGCAGGCATTTTTACAATATGTCATCTTACCCTCATGAAGTATGTCATCTTATACCCGACTATGTCATCTTAGCCTTAGCCTCGGACTGTTTTTAACTAATTTTTTTAAATTAATTCTTTTTACTTTAAACTATTCATTCCAACTTAATTTTTTCCATACAATCATGAATTATTTAATTATGTAAAGATTTTAACGCTAAGGTTTGTAGAAAATTTTATTTCTTACTTTATAAACAAAAAGTATGTCATCTTGAGCACAATTCCCCTACACTTTTAAAACATTTTTCATAATTAAACATTCCTATCTTTTACTCGTATGTTAGTAAATAAAATTTTTGATTAAATTGTTTTTTTCTATTAAATTGGGGCAAAAACTTTTTGGGGTCCTTAAGACCCCAGGGTAGCAATAGTGTTTCTACCGGGATGGGTAGGGTTTAAGGGTTAAAACATGCTTACTCACTGATTAAAGCAAAAATAGTGTTTATAATCATTTTTTAGGCAGTGAGTTGGTTGAATAAGTTAAACAGAGAAAAACGTGTTTCAAACTTGTTTTAGCGCATAATTGTCATTTATTAGTGTTAGGTGGACATTCAATGGTTGATATTTCAAAATAAAATAAAAATGTACTCAAACTACATTAATTTTAAACAAAGTTTTAATGTTTTAAATGTGTGTTCAAACGAAAGAAAAAGGACGCAAAGTGTTTATGAAGTAAGATTTGATCCAATGGAGCTTAAAGAATAATTATTTCTAAACAACTTTCTCCATTTTACTTTTTTAAATTTAAATTTTAGGAACAGATTTTCATAAAGAAAACAAAAGAAAAGTGAAGAAAAACATATTAATAAAACCATAATAAGAGAGTTTGCTACAATGGGCGAAAAAAAAAAGATTGTAAATAAGGATTTTTTGTTCACTGATTATAGTCTGAGGACTTTCTTATTCACTGCGTAGCTACTCAGCGTTTTATGTATGTTTTAGTAAATAATAGAATCGGCTGTAGTTATAGGTACAGCATACTTTCAAACAGTTCTTAATCCGAAAAAATGATATTTTGAGCCCAACGCACTGAGCTGATTCCATAATCTAAAATTATTATTAATTATAATAATCATAATTTATCTGTAAACCAAAAGTAGATACCTAATGTAACGTCGAAGTCAAAATGTGGTTGATTTAAACGCGTTAGTGATTAGAAATTCAATTGAATTCCTTTGTCATTTTCAGACGAAGTGTTACCAGGAAAATGAATTTGTATTTTTTAAAACTGTAGCAATCACAAAAAATGTTTTTTGACTGCTTTAGTTGAATGTTCATTATTTGGTAAGCAATAATCATAATGGCTTTTTTTTAAACAACTTTATTAGTAGTACATTATTGAGCATTCATTTGTTCAAAAATGTAGGTACCCAAAACCTATTTCTTTACTACTTAGTCGCAGGATGGTGAAAATAATTCAGGAACTGACATATTATAGTGGACGATAAAAAAAAAACGAACATATCTTAACATGTTATTTGAGGCAAAAAAAGCCCTTATCGTTCCTGCACCCAAGAAATTTTTGGGGTATTACAGTATGAGTTGTGTGTACAACTTGAAATGCTCTCCTTGCCATTAACTTTTCTCTACAAATGAATACCAGATGAGAATTCACTTTACACTTAAGAAGAACGATGAAGTGATGGCATGTGTGGCCTCACAAGATGTCTTCTGCAGAGAATTTGCCGAAGAAAGTTTCTCTTGGTTGTCGTCATCTGCTCTGCTTACAGACTGAATGCAAATTTAATTTTCTGCACTTTAAATTAGATTTTCTGAAAATTAAACGCAATTTACTCTATCAAAACGCCGGAGTCGCTCTTCTGTAGCAGGGACATGTGTGTGAAATCCCTACATAGGGTGCTAGACTAGACATGAACAGGGACACACATGACTAAGTTTGCCATAGGTTTTACAAGGGTCGCATAAAAGGAGCTATTTTCATACATTCTCCCACCTCCTTAGCTTGTGCGGCCTAAGTGTGAATCAGTGAGGGAGCACCTCTGCCACAACACCCATCTATAGAAGAGCAACATTTGAGCAAGCATAAAATCATAGTTTATGAGTTTTTACGGATTTATGGAACGTTAAGTACTTTTGAAATAGTTTTCATTTAATTATGTAGCTTATGTATGTTCTCTGTGCAGGAGATGAAGCTGGAACTATCGGGGCGGAATACGGCGGCATACGATTGCACATTATTTGTTGGAGTCGAATTTCATTTGATGCCAACGTCCGCTTGTCATCGCACACTCGTCGTCGAGGACGTTATATCATAGTATTAGCAGCATATGATGGAAGAATGATAAATACGTGAAACATGTAGTTTCGAGCGAATTTGGGTCAAACACAGAACAAAAAATTGATGGTTTGCATTATGAATGTGGATGGGATTAAGAAATGTTGATTTAAGTCCCTGGAAGGAGAATTGAGTTAAGATTTGTAGGTGTGGGCGTATGTGAGTGCTTTTGAAGCCCAAAGATATATTTTAATATTTCTCTTACTTGAACTATGTTGAGACATGCCATCGGTAGAGTAACTCTTCATGCAAGCTCTTATAATATAATATTTATTTTATTGTAGCTGAATTTAAATACATATTTTTATATACATAACTCGATTGCGCAATTTACAGAGAAATGGAATATTTCTACCTTACTACTGAAAAAGATGTATAATATTTAAAAAATAGTATTGTTACAAAACAAAACAAAACCTCCGACTTGGAATGAAGAAAAATTTGATGTAAGATCATACCTGCTTTTCATTCTCTTAGCTAACTGCCGCATCTGCGATTCATTCGCTCCACAAGTCCATCCGATTGAGGGTGAAGCGGTGTGGTACGAGTTTTTCGAATTCCCATGATCTGCATTACATTTTGAAACACCTCTGATTCGAAATTGAGTCTTTGATCGGAATGAAGTTCTTGTGGTACTCCATAGCGGCAAAACACCTCGAAGACCAACGTTTTTGCGACGGTATCGCCAGTTTGATCTACTAGTGGGAAAACTTCCACCCACTTACAAAAATAGTCCATTAGTACGAGCACGTATTTATTGCCTTGTTTAGTGACTGGCAATGGTCCTAGAACGTCAACGGCAACACGTTGAAATGGTTCACCTGCTAAATAAACCTGCAACTTTCCCTTAGTTTTGTGGACCTCCTTTTGATGCGCAGACGTCACACTCGATGCAATAGCGTTCTACGTCCTTTCTGACCCCAAACCAATAAAACCGGGATCGCAATTTTCCAAACGTCTTGTTGGAACCGAAGTGTCCGCCAGAAAGTGTATCGTGGTACAACTTTATCGTTTCACTAATCATCGCTCGAGGTATGATGGGTAATAGCCGCTCTGGCTGCTGTTGATTGGTTGGTACCCACTTCTAAGTTAACAGATTGTTTTGTAGGCTAAGACTGGCAAACTGTGACCAATACGCTTTAAGAACATTGTTCTCACTCGAGATCTCCTTCCATCAGGTCGAGCTCCCGTCGTTACCCATGCCAATACTCTTGAAAGTGTTTCATCAGACTTTTGTGCACTTTGAAGCTTCTCAACATTAAAATCACTGTGTATTAATTGGATGACATTAACCACTGCCTGTTTTTCATCTAAGCAGCGACGTTTCTCTTTGCTTTCACAGTGATTACACGATTGTTTAGCGTCAGCACACGGACGGCGGGACAGTGCATCGGCATTCAAATGAGTCTTACCTGCTCGATGTTGAAATTTAAAGTGGTACTGTTGGAGGCGCTCCATCCAACGCGCAAGTTGACCCTCAAGGTTTTTAAAAGACAGCAACCAATTTAATGCCGCATGATCAGTTCGCACTCGGAATTCCCGACCGCAAAGGTACACATGAAAATGTTCGACGGCTTTAATCAATGCCAAAAGTTCTTCTCTACTAAAGTAAGCGATGACCCTCTCGTTTCCATCTTGCTGTTGAAACAGTACAGCACCCAACCCGTTGTCGCTGGCGTCGGTGTCAAGTACAAACTCTCCACCCGGATGAACGAGGCCCAAAGCTGGGAATGATGTAAGGCGATCTTTCAGCTCAGCAAAAGCTTTTGCACACTGGTCATTCCACTTGAAAGTCATGTTCTTTTCAGTCAGCTGGTGTAATAGGCGCGCCACGGCTGCAAATTGTGGTACAAATTGACGGTAGTACGTGCAGAGTCCCACGAAGCTGCTTTGGAAAGATTCTTTGGTGCTGGCCAAGTGCGGACACTTTCAATTTTCATAGGGTCCGGAGAAATACCCTCGCTGCTTAGAACATGGCCAAGAAAACGTACTTCCTTCCGAAACAAGTTGCATTCACCTGGGTTTAGTTTTAAACCTGAAGTTCTTAGGCAGCTGAAAACTGAGCGCAAATTAGTTTACATTTGTGGGAAAGTCTTACCGTGGACGAGGATGTCGTCCAAATAAACTAAGCACGTTTCCATTGGCAACCCTCGCAGTACATTAGACATCAGACGTTCAAATGTGGCTGGGGCATTCGTGAGTCCAAAGCTCATTACCGTAAACTGCAAGAGGCCATCCATCTTTAGGATGTACCTCCACTTGCTAGTAGCCAGATTGACAGTCTAGTGTACTGAATCACACCGATCCAGCGACAGAGTCTAACGTGTCGTCTATCCTGGGCAGAGGGAAGGAGTCCTTCACGGTGACATGGTTCAAGCGACGATAATCAACACAGAACCGTGTTGATCCATCCTTTTTCCTTACCATCACAATTGGTGAAGCCCAGGGACTAGAACTGGACTCGATTATGCCTTGACGGAGCAATGTCGTCGACGATTCTTCGTGATTCTTCATGTTTTGATAATGGCAGGCGACGAGGTGGTGTTTAATTGGTTTGGCCGACCCGACGCGACGTCTATGCGATGCTGAACGGCGTTAGTTCTACCTAAATCCTCGGGTGTGGTGGAGGAGATGTCCCGAAATTCTAAAAGCAGCTCTTTGACAGATTGATGATGTACTGCTGCGATCTGCTCTTCCGGCCTGACAAACAGATCTGCCAAACATTCCGGCAAAGCATGGCTGTCAAGTAAGGGTTCGTTCACACATTCAATTTCTTCAAAGAGCGCGACTGATGTATCGCCATTTACTACCACAAAGTGATCAGCAACATTAGCAACTCGTACAAACACCAACCCATCGCGAATTTTACTGACTGATTTGGCCACTAACAATCCTTTCGGTAGTTCATGTCTGATTGGGGACACAATTCCCTCCGAAATATTACTTGCGGAAGCAGCTGTCGAAATCATCTTCTCAGTTCGTGGTGGAATGACGTAGTTCTGAAAAGTTCAGAGATAGATAGCTCGAACACACCCGCTCACTTTGGTGTTTTCTGGAATTGACACAATGTTTTCGTCAGCGGCCTCAAATGAGAGTGGAATGCGTTCTCCTCAAATTTGCAATTGAAGAAAAGAAAAGTTCAAAATGCACTTATTAGTTTGCAGAACATCTACACCCAATATGCCATCACAACCAGTGGGAAGTGAGATTTCATCAACCACCAGTGATTTAACACGTTGATGGAACCGACCAAATCTAATAGCCGTTGGCCAGAAATGTGTAGCTTGGAGCGTGTTACCGCATAAAGTCTGAAGTCTTACGTTTCCAGGACGGAGACAAACACTGGAAGGGACCAAGGATCGACTTACCATTGTAACAGACGATCCAGTATCTACTAAAGCCTTACAGGTCACATTACCAATAGCCATAGAAACAGTATATCCGCGATGAAACTTTTCAGATATTACATTATAAATTTGGGGTTGAGTTGCTGATGTCAGTGTTAACCCCTCGACACTGACATGTGATGTTTTGGCTCGACCGGCCGTGACCACGCCACGTTGATGTTCTCGCCTCCTCGTGTAATTCAACAGCACGAGCCTGATGAACCATCTGAGTAGCATGGCAAGCAGATTCCACAGTAACAGCTTTACTCACAACTTCAGCAAATGTCTTTTGATCAGCGAGTCTAACAATTTCTTGTGGGGAACGATCATAAATGCCATCTATGAATTGCATCATGGCGATACGCTCTTGGGCATCTGCTGAGCAGTCTCCAAATACAATCCGCGTCAACCGCCGTATATCACTAGCAAAAGCACCTATATCTTCGTTTAAACGTTGTCTCCTAGAACGAAAAGTGGCAGATGAGACATGTTTTTCTTGAGACATAAATCTAAACTGCAAAGCTGAAGTCAACTTATCAAAGTCGGCACGTTCAACAGGATCTAAGCTAGTAAGTACTGACACACTTTTCCCACGAAGTAACGTTGCTAGCGTACGCGCCTTCTGTTGAGAAGTCCAATTGTTGGCTTCAGCGATGATGTTGAACTGTATTTGGTAGTCGCGCCATGTGGTCGTACTACTGTCAAATGTTGGTAAACGGGGACACATTTGTAAATGGGGTAGCTGGGCACCAATGTTGGAAGACAAGTGAGCTGCACACGGTAGTTGTTGATCCATTGCACTTGCTGCGCCTTTATCAGCCGTAGGTTCTGCGGCGGCGACAACAGTTTCGTTTGGTGGGGGATCACGATTGGGCGTAGAACACTCGAAAACTCTATTTGCAAAAGTGCTTCCACTCAATGTTCTTGTTTCATCAGATTTTCGCTGTTGTTCTTGCGATATGTGTGCAATAGCAGCACTCTGCTTCTCGACACTTGCGCACAGAAGACTCACTTTAGTCAGCAATTGTTAGAAATTTTCTGCCAAATGTTCCGCCATATCGAATTGGGTATCCCACTTCTGACACCAATGTTACGTTTTTACGTATTTCGGGAAAACCCAACGAATAGATGACGAGCTAAATTTGAATTAAAAAAAATCAGAAAAGATTAAGAAAGTGTGACTTGCTTTAAAATGACAAATCTTTATTTTGGGAAAAATCTCATGCGGCTATCTACAACGAGAAGTACAAATTTAATGTCGAGAGAGAGAAGGAGATAGATGTTAGGTTGACAGCAAAGATCTGTCAAATCGTTCGCGGCAGTGTTTATAGATGCGCCAAAACGCGGCAGTGTTCATATATGCGCAACAGTATTATCACAGATTCGAATTATTTTAGAAGGAAAAGGTACGTGAAGAAACCAGATGATTACATATGAAGAATATAAATATGTAAATATGGACAAAACAAAATAGAAGCAAATTAAATAAATATCACAGTTTATGTTCTATATATGCAATTAAATATATAAGCGAACAATTAACAAAAGAAAACAGTTAAACAGATTAACTAAACAATTAAAGTACAAACAGTAGTAACGATGTAAAAATAAATAAATATATGCTTAAGTAAATAAAAAAATAAATAAATTAATGAATAAATAGTTAAATAAATAAATAAATGAATAAATAAATAAATAAATAAATAAATAAAAAAGTTTATTAATACATAAATAAATATAAATTTGGTTCAATAAGTTAGTAAATGAGTAAATTGATTGATTAATAAATAAATGAATAAGTAAATATAAATGTTTACAGCACCTTAAGTTGCTAAGTCAATATTAGGTTGTTATCAGAACAACTACACGACAATCGATAACGATCATATAATTTGGATATTCGAGTTTCAACTCTTTCAATTTTTGCTAATTCGTGTAGGTTCTCAATAGAATAGTGCCAGGGAAGGTCAAATACCATTTTTAAGATCTTATTTTGCATGGTTTGTAACGTGCGTATGTGACTCTTCGCGAGGTCTTATAAACGGCACATGCATATTGGGTTTGGCCTTATATGGGACACAAAGGAATGTTGTTAATTTTGACAAATTATAACAAAATTCAAATATATTTACAGGTTGCTGTGCCGGTACTTCAGTTTTAGTAAAATAGTAATAAAAGCAAATGGTTGGGCTTAGTTTGAGTATTTTTTTTTTTTCAATTTGTATAATAAACTTACAATTATAATAATAAATAATAGAACATTTTAAAATACAGGACTGCTTAGATGATTTCCTTACTTCATGAATGCAGATTTCTTCTCTCTCATCCCCGTTTGATCTTTGATCTGGAATTCCAACAATAATTCCGCTGCGTGTTTGAGATTAAGAAGTAAAAATCCTCAAATCATTTTATTTAAATACAAGCTATGTCGATATTTATCCGTTTCAAGAGATTGTACGATCCTTCAATTTCACGGGCAGAAACCATGTATTTTTTAATTTTCGTAATGTTAGACAATTTACATAAATAAATCAACGATTAAATGATTGACCAACTGTACTCCGAAGATTTAGAACAAAATTGTAAAACTATTGCTTTTCCGGAAAATATGAAGCCATATGCTTCAACCTGATTTCTCTGACGTACCAATTCTTCAACTGATCGTTGACAACAACTTTTCATGCTTTTTTTATATTTATTCATTCATATCCTCAAGAGATAAACTTATGCGTTTTATAGAAACAAAAAATGTCACTACTTTCGTGTTGTATAATATGAGTTTTGTGTATAACTGTTTTGTGTATAACTATGTGTATAACTATCTATATAACTTTTATTATCACTAAAAACAAAAAATAAATCGATTGCGATTTGTAAACAACAGGGTTTAGTTGTAAGACAATAAATTTACATAAATAAGTCAACGATGAAATGATTGACCACTTGTACTCCGAACAATACATACATACCCAATAAACAATTTTTGGTTAAAAAACGGTTTACTAACCAGATTATAGCCCGAGGTTATTCACCGTAAAAGTTAGAAATCGGTTCGAAAGACGTCTCAGAAACGTTCCAGAGACGTTCCCATTACCCGATTTGGGCAGTAACTTTGTAACCTGAGTTCTGTAGTGGTAATTTAAAAGCCGGTTAAAAGCAGTTAGTTTAAAACTACTTTTTGGAGTTAAAAACTAACCGTTTTTATATAGTACGCATTTAACGCTTTCAAAACGTTTTTTCCGAGCGTTGTTTTGCCGCTTTTTAATAACCGTTTTATTTTGGTTTCCATGTAACCTATGTTTTAGGTTTTTTAATAACCAGTTTTATTTTAAAGTAGGGTTTTTACTGGGTTCGGAAAAAACCCTGTATTTGGTTCCAAAATTGGTTTATAAATAACCATTTTCCAACTGAAAGTAAATAGCCTTGTAAATAAAAAAAATATGGTTTTAAAATTACTTTTTGTTCAGTATTTATTTAGAGTTAAGAAATAACTCTATAATAAAAAATAATAAAATAAAAATAATAAAATAATAATTTATTTTGCGAACTAGGCGCACGTTACACTATTGATGCTGTTGTTGCTGTTGCTGTTGCTGTTGTTGTTGCTGTTGCTGTTGGTATTGCTCTTGGTGTTGCTGTTGCTGTTGTTGTTGCTGTTGCTGTTGGTATTGCTCTTGGTGTTGGTGTTGCTCTTGGTGTTGTTGGTGTGTCATTTTCATCCCTGTGGAAAAGAAGAAAAATTTATGTTTTTATTAGAATATGCACAAGAGTACAAGTACATGTAACTAAAAGAATCTAGGTAAAACAAAAACTTGGTTAAAGAATAATCATTATAAGTAAGATAAAGAAAACATGAGTGAGGTTGATCTTTAAAGGTCTTTGATTCCACCTGAAAAAAAGAACATGCAAAAGAGTACTTTTACCCTTATAAAAACAAACGCCTCATAATAAGAGTATAATATTTTTATAAGTTTTGTAGAAATGTACTTACAAAAGTTTCAAGCGAAAACGAGCCTGCTTGATGTACGTTTTAAAAAAATTTGCGGCATCGGTGTCCGAGAAGCTGGTGAACCGGTCCCTAACCGCCTCAACAACAGCTCCAAATAAAAATTTTTTTTTTGTTTGACGTGCCCAGCCAAGAATACTCTGACAATAGCTTGTCATCCAACAACAGCTTTGCAATTTTTCTTATGGTTTTGTTGGCGTTCCTGCCACCAAATGTGCCCAATTTTCGAATCTGTTTAAATGAAAAGAAAAATATAAGCATTTAGAAAATATTTGAAATTTCTTTAACTGTTCAATAATAATTAAAGAAAAAAGCTTACGACTGATCGTTTGAAAGAAGGGTCGGCCCCAATCCTCTCCTCTACTTCCTCCAACGCTTCTTGCGTGGATATGGGCATTAAATGCTCCGGGAAAACATTATTTTTTTCCGGACGCTCCATACCCACGCACATCTTTTCAATTATTAAGTTCAGCGTTACTTCGGTCTTCGCCATAAACTCGGCAAGCATATGTCTAATTTCGGAGGATTCTTTTTGAAGAGAGAGGAGCGACGCTTGTATTTCGCATTGTTTTTCGGCTAATCTTTTTAAAGTGGGCTCCAGTGCCTTCTCTGGCTCTTCATTTTGCGAAGGTTTTCCACTGGCATGTGGAAAACTTTGAACTGGGCCGTCAAGGAGTTTGTCATCCGATATTATTTGTGGCATTAGCGTGTTCAGATCAGAAATCGTGACTGAGTCGCTAAACTGCGGGGAATTCTCGAACTCGTTCTCGTCAGAAGACAACATTTCAGCTGTTTTTTTCTTTTTGCAGGGCTTGCTCCCACGTATCTTAAAAAAATATTTAAACATAGTATTTTTATAAATTGAAAAACTTAGTATTTAATATCTAAAAATTGTTAATATAAAAACTAGCTGGAAAAATTTTAAGTGCTATCTACCAAATTTACAAAATGTATTCTTACCAATTCCAGGGTTGGGACTTTACTGCAATTGCAGTAGATCTACTGCACTTTTCTCGAAAAATAAATCTACTGCCTTTAAATCAAATCTACTGCACTTTTGTTCTTACTCAGCCGTATTTATTAGATTTCGCTATAACACGCTTAAAACGCAAAATAGTTATGCAGTGAATTAGAACTTATTAAAACTTTATTCAGTGAATAAAAATCCTAATGTATAATCCTTTTCATCACCCATTATAGTTATTCATACCTCATGTCAAAATCATAAAGAAATTCTCTAATTTGGTTTCTCAATGGTTAAAACTGGCAACAGAAATTTGTTTTTGTTTATATTTTCTTAGCTATGGAAGATGAAATGTAGGTCACACAATGTACGTTATTCTATATATTTACGTACTTCTATATTATTCTTTGGCTTTAATTTCTAGTTGTTTTGTTAACGTTTCGCAACTGGAAAACTTGTAAGAAACCAATTTACAAAAAAGGAAAACAATGCATATTTCTTTCAATTGAAACACAATTACTACATCCAAATTATTTATAAAGTTAATGTAATTTGAGTACATTTCCATTTTAGTTATAGTAAAATTCTCCAAGTTGTAAATTAACCACTGAATGAAAACTCAATACTCAAAATCAAGGGAAATTTATGCGCTAAAACACGCATATCGGCGTTTAAGCTATTCAGTTCTTATTCACTGACAAAAATTGATTATAAATACGATTTTCGTTTTATTCAATGATTAAGTGTGTTTTAAAGTTGTGCGGAGTTTATTATGCGATTATAGATACGGTTGACTATGTATAACTAAACAGGTCTTTACATTGAAATTTTTAAATATTATATTAGTATGGATTCAGTCAGTACCAATGCAGGACTAGAAAGTACCTTACATTTATCTTTCCTATACGGATATGAATTCTGGAATCGGGTTCTAGCGATATATTGCTTCTCACAATTTTGAGGAAAGCAAAATTTTTGAAATAAAAAAATGTTTGGTTCAATTGTATGTAGAAATTTGTGATTAAATAAAAAAGCGTTTTAATTTTAATAATACACAATTAAAACTTCTTAAGTATTTAGATGCAAAGGTAGTGATATATTCTCTATACAATGACCTCGTTTTGGCCATTGTAGCGTCTTTTCCTTTCTTTAATTTGATTTGATTGAAAATTTTGAAGAACTTAACATTGTTTGGAGGTCTTTGTTGGAAAACCAATATCTTTTAGATAAATATTATGATGCTGTTGACATAACAGCTTTTAGGGTCAAACTTAAAAATGAAGAAAAAACTTTTGCGAAAATAATTTAATAGTTTATGTACATATATGTTAAGTTTATGATCACTGCCACATAGTAGTACCGCAGCAGATCGGAAATTTTCGACAGTTAGTTAAGTGAAGGATAAACTTCGCAACAAATTGAATATAACCATACTTTAGAAAATGCTATACCCTGTAAGGAAATGGACGACCTAAACAAAGATTGTTGGGAACCTTCTGATTCTGTGGGCCTTAAAGAGTATTTTAATAAGTTTTTATTTGTCGACGGACAATAAAAAAAAAGCAATAAATAGTTAGCAATTATGACAGTACTTTTTTTAATTCAAAGCTGATAATCATATGAGTATATGAATTTTTAAGTGAATTTGCTTTGAAGAAAAATGTTTATTTTTTTATCTTAAGTTATTTATGTATGTGAATCTATGTTTTAAGTTGTTCATGTTTTGAAAATGAAAAATCTACTGCAGAACAGTTGAGTCTACTGCATTTTTATTTCAAATCTACTTCGGACATTTTTCCAAAAAGTCCCATCACTGCAATTCCATCAAAAATTAACCGGCATTCTATTTTGTTCCAGTTGTCTTCTGGATCGATGCAGTTCTTGCGACCATTTAACATGTCCTTCCTCCTTAACGGCCACAGTAAAATGGAGCCATTGACCCAGCTCCTTGGAACGGCTGTAACAAACTTGTCGTTCCCCTCAAGAGTTTCCACTACTTGGTACATATTCGCTTGTAGCATGAACTAGAGGATAAAAAACGGATTCCGAATTGAGTGTAAGCTTAAATATCTTAGAGATAATGATGACAATGGACCAAAACCGAGCCTCATCCATTTCTTCTTTTGATGTGAAAACATTTAAAAATTCAGAACGGAATGGCTGTTCGTAGAAATTTGTTTTTTCCTTTAAGCTTTTACCAAAAATAACTGGACTGTCATTTTTAAATGTTGCAAATTCCATTCGAACAATATGATTGGATTTTGTTAAAAAGAAACAATTGGCTTCGCAAGACTTCAGAACAAACTCTTTTAGTTTAATAGCTTTAAAAATTCCTTTACAGCCTTTAATTTTTCTGTTTTTATCTGCATCATACCAAATTGGAAACCTGTTTGCTCCTACAGGGATTTGGCAATTTTCAAAATCTTCTAAGATTCGGTTTGCTATTTGTTCAAGTAGCCTATTTCCGGACCTTATTCTTCGTTTTAAGTACTGTAAGCGATTTTCGTATTTGAAAGCACTTATATTATCCAAGGAATCATAGAGTTTGCAATCATCTACAATATGATACAAATTATGAACGTTGTAACTTATGTTTTCTCTTCCATATAGCTTAGAAAAACCTTGTATGAAAGTTGTGAACAATGAATTTGCGATTCCGATAAACTTGATATTATTTTGACTTAGACATATTGTAACAGCGCAGTGTAAGAGCATGAAGTTTTCATATACTTTTTCATCTATATAATTTTTCAAAACAACAGGACCCAAGTATAGTAAAAACGTTCTAAACTCCGTGGCCTTCCAAAAACTGATTACATCAAGCCCACGAGCAGTTCGGTTAAATTCACATGGAGTATATTTTCGCATTGAAAGTAAGGATTCCGAAATTGCTTCAATATTTTTCGAAGAAAGTTAGTAGGTAATGGGACGGTTGAGCCTGGGAAAATTCTGATCAGCGTGGGAAAATTCTGAGCGAGCCAAAAGGGTGCCGTCGGTCTGATCAAAAGGAGATAATAGGGTTTAGAGGCACGTAGGTTGAAGATCCTTACGATGGGATGAGAGTAAAGAAAAAATGAAAAGTAATGTTGTGTGTGTGCGAAGAATCAAGAATAGACACGATCTGTTGATAGATCTTAGAACGTGGGTGAGAAATTTTGGTAGTTTGTTGATAGATATAGGAATAGGTAGGACTGAGATTGTGATATGAGATAAGAAAATAGAGACAATAAAGGGGGAAGATGGTTTCTATTGAGTATTTTTTATGGTTTTTTGTTTTAGATTTCGCTGGCGCTTGGAAGTGGTTGATTTTTTTTATATGTTTGGAATTTGTTTGAGGGTGAGGTGAGGGTAGTAGTAGGAATGTTTTTTTTGTTTTTGCTGTACGCTAGATAATTTGGTCACGTCCGATATTTGGTTGGGGCATAGATTGTGTATGAGCAAGTCGCTTTAAGGAAGTGACCCATGTTCGTATACCAATAAAATCCATGATCAATGTTGAAACCGAGTATCTGTGTTGTGTTTTTATTGCAGAGGAAGCTAAAATAAAGTAATACATATTTGAGGTATTTGCAGGCAATAGAAATTTATTAAAATGAAACGTAAAAATTACAAAGTATTTTTTCGGTTCTTGTAATGTGGGTGAAATAATTGTTGGGTTGATATCCAGGAATTGTGTTCCGATGGAAAACCCAACCATTTCACAAGCATTTTATTTTTTTTCTTCTGAAGCACTTTTTCAACTAGGTAAGTATTCGGAAACTTCGTTTTTTTGTAGTTCAAATTCATAGAATCCTCCTTTGATCGGGTGGCCTTGGAAGTCTTCTAAAATATAAGTAACAGGATTTGTGTGTTGGACTTTCGTTATACGAAATATTTCTGTTGTCCAATTTGGTGTATATCCCTTATCAAATACATGTTTATATTTGCTAATTCTTACAAAGTCTCCTGCCTTGAACTTGGGTGTAATATAAATTTTGATGTGATCATATACTGTTGAGAGTAGCTGGTTTTGGTTAGCAATATTCACTTCAGATGGCTTCATTTTTATTGTGCGATGCTTAGAATTATTGTACACCTTAGTAAGTGTTTCTATCATATTAGTCCAGCGATATGAGCCGTTAGCACTGAATTCTTTCCACATAAGCGTCTTCAGGGTGCGATTGAATCGTTCTACAATTGATGCTTTTAGGGTACTAAATGTAGCATAGTGATTTATGCGATATTTTGTCATAAGCTTTTGAAAATGCGTATTAAAAAATTCTTTGCCATCATCTGTTTGTAAGTTCTTTGGAACTCGACCTTCGTTTAGTATATTTTCCATAGCTATAGCGACAGAAGCCCCAGTTTTGCTTTTAATAGGAACTGCCCATGCAAACTTGGAAAATGTATCAATTACGGTGATTACTTCTCATTATTATTTTCAGAAAATAAAAGTCATGAGCGACTCTCATATAAACACTAAGCGGTTCAATTTGAAAGGCCGCAAAATTAAAAACTTTTTGAAATAAAAAACTTTACACAAATTTTCTTTAGCCTTTTTAATTATTCGGATTCAGCTATTGTGATAACAGTATACATAGTTTCTTTTTAGTTTTCTACCATATTTTGTTGCCTCATTTCTCTTGACTAGGGTGATATTAGTGGCATGATCAGTGCTTCTAATGACAAGTTTAATTCGCCAAGTACTCGAAAATGGTTATCCTGGACACGTCGGTCGTCGCTCTTCTTCGACAGCATCAGTATTAACTGAACCTATTAGATTGTGTGATAAGACTTTGCGAGTTTTTTGTTCATCGACTTCTTCGTAATGATTTTCAGTGGGGCCATATCTGGTGATGTATTCATTTCGATCTTCAGATGAATCAACTGTATAAAGTGTTTTCGAGCGGAAGCTCTTTGCTGACCGAGGTGGAAAGGAATTCCTCGGTACACTCTTCATTTTTTTCATTTTCATTTCATTTTTCATTTATTTCTTATAATAATATAATTTATAATAAGTATAATATGCTACATAGATACATTTATTTCAAAACATAAAAATATATTATTTAAGAAATAAGGTAGTGACATTAGATGTTAAAATTTAAACAGTTTTAAATGTCACTTCAGTATTAAAGAAACAAAATATAAATTGGGTGGGGTTTGATGGACCAGGAACTGGCAGTATTGGCAAAAGCCTGTCCTTGTAGTAAGGAATGTTTGTATGAAATTTGACATCACCTACCTCGTAGTATGCATATGAGTAGGTATGATCGATGATCACTCGCTTAGGTTGTTGTTGCTGCAGAGTTGGAATGGAATTCCTCCATACACTCTCTGATGAAGAAGGAGTTGACAGTAGGTAAAAGCCTGTCCTTGTTAGGAATGTTTGTATGAAATTTGACATCACCTGGCTCGTAGTATGCATATGAGTAGGCATGATCGAAGGTCACTAGTTGAGGTTGATGTTGTTGTATTTGTGGTATGTCTTTCATTGGTTGATGAAGTGGAATTACAGAAGACGTCGATGGAGTCTGTGTCACGGGCATATTTGTATCCACATCACCAGCAGCAAAATAATAATCCAAAGGTTTGTTCAAAGGTTCAAAACAGTCCATCCTCATTGCCGGCGCTAATTTTTTGTGATCATCTGACCTTTAACAAGGGAAGTTGTTAGAATTCATAAATCTCTGCCAGTTACCGAAGGAAATGTCTATGTAAACTTGGAAAATGTATGTATTATTGTGAGAAGATATCGATAATTCTCATTTTCAGATGCACAGATACCCATGTCAAATAATGACTAAATTAATGGTCAAGAGAGAAGCGCTTGGGCAGTTGTATTTTGACGGCAAGCTGGATTTGAAATAATACATTTCAAAGATTCTTTTATTTTTAATCTATTTATTTTAATCTTTCGTACAACAACATTAACTTCTTTACTTTGAGCATTCTATTTTCAATCAAATAACATGCACAAGCATCAGGGCCGTCTTGGCATAAATTCTTTGACCAAGGGCAGTTAACAAAATGACATCCATGTTTCGATGTGGTAGAGGATACGTTTCTATACATCTTCAAGAAGGATAAGCATCCTGTCAGATATTCATGATGTTCGTCCAGCAGCTCATGTTGATGTGCTTTCATAAAATCCAGGATCTCATCGAAAATGAACTTGATATTTATGTTGGACATTATTGTCTGCTATCTTGTCAATGTGTTACTAAGGTTCAGATGGATTTGCTCGAAGATTTATATCGGATTCGTCTCTAGTAATAATTTCAGTTTTAGCTGTCAATGGCATTTACCAAAAAAAAAAAAAAAAAAGTGTTTCTCTAATTTCTCGACTGCAAATTGAATACATTGTGTATGTAGTTCGTATGATTTTTCAAGATAATTCTTTATAGAAACATCTCATACATCTTCATACACCTTCAGAGCTGTGAGCTGGGTTTTTGAGAGGTGATGCCTCTATCATCCAAATATATTTCTGCATTAAGACAAAATTTTAAAATATGTTTCAAGTCCTCGTCCTCATCATCAGACAGGTTCTGAGGGATTATTTACCTCAATGATGAATAACTACCTCAAAATAAAGCAAGAAGCTTCAGGGTGGCCAAGTATATGTTTATCTGAAGAGGATAAAAACAAATATATTGAGGATTTTCTCGAGAAGGAAAATATCAAGCTGGAATTTTATGAAAATCTCCCAATTCCGAAGAATCTCCAAACAGTTGATGGAAAAGAATTTTTTAATAAGCATTTTGAAAATCTTATGAAGCAACATCAAATAAATCATTACTCAACATTTAGCGTTCTTAAAGCATCGATCGTTGAACGATTTAATCGTACCTTAAAATCACTCATGTGGAAGGAATTCAGTGTGAATGGTACATATAGATGAATTGACATGGTAACGTCGTTAACTAAAACGTATAATAATTCTACACATCGTACAATAAAAATGAAACCAGCGTTAAAACCCATACAAAATGAAAAAAACATTTTACTCTCAACAGTATATAACCATGTCAGACTCCATGTTATTACCAAGTTTAAAGTTGAAGAGCCTGTGAGAATAAGTAAATATAAACATGCATTTGAAAAAGGATATAGGTACACCTAATTGGACCATAGAAATATTTAAAATATCTAAAGTTTAACTTTCAAATCCTGTCACCTAAAAAAAAAAATAAATAGGGTGGCGCAACAGAGCGAGGAGCCCCTAGGCCTAGTGCATTTCTCACAACCATGCCTTGTGAGGGAATGGAAGGGACCTAAAATTTTCTGACGGTTCCGAACGGCTAATCAAGAAAGCGCTTTTCAAGGCAATGAATACTAACGGAGGACCTACTAATTCCTCGCGAAAGGCTATACCCGCAGAAAAAACATTTTTGCCTCTGCTGCAGTTCGAACTCAAATCTCTGGATTAACAGGCGGACATGCTAACCATCACACCACGGGTACCACTGTCACCTATTAGAACATTTTCAAAATTCGGATATGACGTTTCAAACATTTCAAAGGGTGTGTTCTGAATGCTGGAATGGTTCGTATGGGTTTTTTAGTTATTGACAAGGATAGCCCTAGTAATAATGGTTGTTATAGAAACGTTATGGCTGTTTACTAAACTATAAAAGAGTTTAACTACAGTCACGATCAACAGTCGTACTGCATCAGTTCGAAGGTATACAATGCTCAAACTGATACAGTTAAAAGCAGATCATCACAGTTTATAACTATTTACGTTCTATAATTCAACATCTACACTATGATGCAAATAAATGAAGATTTAACAAAAGATCCCTCGTAATAATGGTCGTTATAGAAACGCTTTGTCTGTTTCCTAAAACTATAAAAGAGATTAACTACAGTCACGATGCTGAACAAAAAAAAAGCCGCAGAAAAACAATGTATACCATTGCATTTTCATCATCTCACCATGATCTTTCCTAACAATGTGTATTACTTTACTACCAGTTAGATACTTCCTCTGCAATAAAAAACTTTATGCGGTGGATTCATCTAGAGATCGAAATGAATACATCACCAGATATGGCCCCCACTGAAAATCATTACGAAGAAGTCGATGAACAAAAAACTCGCAAAGTCTTATCACACAATCTAATAGGTTCAGTTAATACTGATGCTGTCGAAGAAGAGCGACGACGTGTCCAGGATAACCATTTTCGAGTACTTGGCAGTAGGTAATGGGGCGGTTGAGCCTGGGAAAATTCTGATGAGCGTGGGAAAATTCTGAGCGAGCCAAAAGGGTGCCGTCGGTCTGATCAAAAGGAGATAAAAGGGTTTAGAGGCACGTAGGTTGAAGATCCTTACGATGGGATGAGAGTAAAGAAAAAATGAAAAGTAATGTTGTGTGTGTGCGAAGAATCAAGAATAGACACGATCTGTTGATAGATCTTAGAACGTGGGTGTGAAATTTTGGTAGTTTGTTGATAGATATAGGAATAGGTAGGACTGAGATTGTGATATGAGATAAGAAAATAGAGACAATAAAGGGGGAAGATGGTTTCTATTGAGTATTTTTTATGGTTTTTTGTTTTAGATTTCGCTGGCGCTTGGAAGTGGTTGATTTTTTTTATATGTTTGGAATTTGTTTGAGGGTGAGGTGAGGGTAGTAGTAGGAATGTTTTTTTTTGTTTTGGTTGTAGGCTAGAGAATTTGGTCACGTCCGATATTTGGTTGGGCATAGATTGTGTATGAGCAAGTCGCTTTAAGGAAGTGACCCATGTTCGTATACCAATAAAATCCATGATCAATGTTGAAACCGAGTATCTGTGTTGTGTGTTTTTATTGCAGAGGAAGGTAAAATAAAGAAATACATATTTGAGGTATTTGCAGGCAATAGAAATTTATTAAAATGAAACGTATGGTTTTTCTTGAAAGGAATTATTATAAGGTTGTCGGCGTTGAACAAAAGATAACAGAGTGTATACCAGTGGCGTGGCGTGGATATTTTCAAATGGTAAGTCGAGAAAAATGAATCACCTACAAAAAATAATAAGGAATAAATAGAAGGTACCAAACGTGGATTAATGGAAGCCAATTTTTCTACACTTTAAGTCATTTAGGAAAATTCAAAATGAGCTTAAAGCATAAAAAAAGCGGCTTCAAAAGAAGCCTATGTGGAAATGCAAGTAAGCAAAATAAAATTTTAAGTAATGTAACTAGTATTAAAAAAATAATAAGAACTTCATTTCATTGGTTTTCCTCTTCTAAAAGGTATTCGGTTAAACAACACTCAACATTTTGCAAAGCCATTCAAATAATTTAATCAAAACAGTTCTCTTCGACGTTAACCTTTCACAATTCTCAGAATTTTTTGTTTTTTTTTTCACAGTTTTTACAAATGCACGTTACTTAAAATTCATTTTAAATTTGCAAACAATCCAAAACAATGATCAGTAGAACAAAACAAAACAATAAAGCAAAACCGAATTCGCCGTACATTACTCGAAGGCGAAAACTGTATTATTTTTTCCAAGCAGACATTGCAGTAAGACGAAATTTATCGTCTTACTTTCTTCAATAAGAGAACGTGTATTGAAAAGGGTGCCACCGCGGTGCACCGGGGTGGAAGTATATCGTAGGAAAGACAGGGACAAACATAAAATATGTTCTACGCGGCGATTTTCAATGCTTTGTATATGCTTTGTGTATTGTGTGTGTATCTCGCAAATTTAAAAGTGCTTGAAGAACATTGTGTGTATGGGCACAGAAAGGCTGTTGACTGCTTAGTTGTGGACTTATGTTGCTGGTTTTTTCTATGAACAAGGAGCAAATTTTAAAAGGTAAGACGATAGGAATCGTGTTATATGGACGCCACGCCACTGGTGTATACTATAAAAGCAAATATTCTCTGAGTTTTCTATTCAGTTTATTTTTGAACAATCATACGATCGTCTGAAAAATCTTTTCCCCAAAAATCATCATCATCATATCATGTCTTTCCTCAACAAAATTAAAAAAGCAGTGAGGCCGTCTACCTACCAAAAGCCTATTTTAAGCCTTGCGAAGGTTATACAAAAAAAGAGGTACCCAATACTCAAGGCAAAGAGGTGCAACACCAAATTTGGGGAGCAAATCCTCATTGAACTGGAGGAATGCAAGGTATTTAAAAAATAAAAATTTCTAACTGATCAATTTTGACTCATTTTTCTTAAAGGTTTTTCTCCCTAAACGTTGTAACTTGCAGCTGGACGAAGAAGACGTCCTGCAATTGGACCGCTGCTGCTTGGAAGTAGTGGGGCCATACGGGGAGATGTCCGTGGAAGTTGACTTCCACGTGAAAGATGACGAGCATCAGGAGCCACAGCCACAGCATCATCAGCAACAAGAACAGCAACAATTTCAGCAACTACAACAAGGTCAGCAAAATTATCAACAGCAGCAATATCCTCAGCAACAGCATCATCAGCAACAAGAACAGCAACAACATCAGCATCCGCAACAGCCTCAACAACAACATCAGCTGGAGCAACAGCATGAAAACTATCAAGAACAGCAGCCACATCAACAGCAGCCGCAACAACCACAAATAGTTGAGATATTGGATCAAATCATATTGCAGAAACCGAAGCAAAAGAGGAAGCAGAAGCTTCCAGTTCAAGAAGAGGTAAACTATGTACCTCAATTGTTTTTCGATAAAAATAATAAATTGTTGCAATCTCAGAAAAATTTTTTTCGATAAATAAAAATAAACCGAAAAATTGAAATCATTTTTTTTATTTACTTCTCATTATTATTTTCAGAAAATAAAAGTCATGAGCGACTCTCATATAAACACTAAGCGGTTCAATTTGAAAGGCCGCAAAATTAAAAACTTTTTGAAATAAAAAACTTTACACAAATTTTCTTTAGCCTTTTTAATTATTCGGATTCAGCTATTGTCATAACAGTATACATAGTTTCTTTTTTAGTTTTCTACCATATTTTGTTGCCTCATTTCTCTTGACTAGGGTGATATTAGTGGCATGATCAGTGCTTCTAATGACAAGTTTAATTTGCCAAGTACTCGAAAATGGTTATCCTGGACACGTCGGTCGTCGCTCTTCTTCGGCAGCATCAGTATTAACTGAACCTATTAGATTGTGTGATAAGACTTTGCGAGTTTTTTGTTGATCGACTTCTTCGTAATGATTTTCAGTGGGGCCATATCTGGTGATGTATTCATTTCGATCTCTAGATGAATCCACCGCATAAAGTTTTTTATTGCAGAGGAAGTATCTAACCAAGTAGTAAAGTAATACACATTGTTAGGAAAGATCATGGGGAGATGATGAAAATGCAATGGTATACATTGTTTTTCTGCGGCTTTTTTTTTTGTGAATATCGATGCATTGATATGTCAGACAGAATGTGAAGGTTAGAAACTATACATATGTGCAGATAAATGAATAGGTTTCCTTTTGTATTATAGATTTCATTGACAATTGGTGGTGGTTAGTTTTTGATGTAAAATAGAGAATTTGGCCTCGTCCGATATTTGTGTTGTTTTGAGACATATCTTGTACTTAATGCATTTGAAAGAGGATCTGGTCTTGTTGGTGCATTTGAGCGTTGAATGTGAACCTGGCATTTCAATGGAGAATGATGGGTTGGTAAATACTTAAAAGGAAGTATTTATGTGTCTTAGCGTGAACAAGTGGATTTGAATTATCGAAAAAAGTATAAAAAACAAATGTTTTAAAAATTTCAGTATCAGTCATCAAAGAGAACAATAAAATGAAGAACAGTCACAGTTCCACAGATAAGGAAGGAATTCTGGACATCTTCCAGATTTTTGAAAAATATCTGAAGGAGTTCTCCCAAGGCTGTTGGGAATTGAAACATCTGCAAGATGCATTAGAGGAAGAAATACGTTTGGCTAGAGAGGTGCCAACCTTGGAGAGACTACAGAGTGTAGCACACCTCATCAAGGTTTTAAACATAAGGAGCTGTGAGCTGGGTTTTGGGGATGATGTACCTATCACCCCTATAAAAATATATATGTTTTTGCAAAAATTTTAAAAAATATAAGAAATAAATTTTTTTTTAAACTATAAAAATCATGCTTTTTCTTCTTATCAGAGAGAGAGAGAGAATTCTTTAAAAAGTGTTTAGGCTTAGGTACCTACAGTGTGCTTTTTTCCCTCGTTTTTTATTACAGTATTGGACGGTTACCGTGTGTATCTAGCACATCTTGTATTTGTATTGTATTTGTATTTATTTATTTAGAACTTAGTATTAAGATTTACATCTTTTAGATAATTAAGCCTTGATGTGGATAGATTTTATGGTAACTAATTCAAAATTAAAACAAGTTGTACATACAAAATTTCAAATTTTATATCTTAGATAATGTACGACTAAAATTAAAATGAATTTAAAAAAGAGAAAAGAGAATAGAATTTACATATTTTTGTATATATTATATATATATAAAAAAGTATATAAATAATTAAAGAGAAATAATTAAAAGCAATTTTATTTTATAAAAACAACATCCCCAAAACAAGCACCTACCAAATAATGATACAGAGACTCAATCATGTTCATTAAAAAAATAAACAGCAAATTTATGAATGCTTGCTAAAAAAAAACTTCAATTTTAATGATTTGAAACATAAAAAGGTTCAATTTTAATGATTTGAAACATAAAAGGTGAAATTAATGATTCGTTGATAAGTATTCAATTAATTTCTTTTGAAATATACTTATACTATCCGTTCTTCTTAATTCACGTGGGAGAGAATTCCAAAGGCGAGCAGCGTTAACAAAAAACTGTCGTTCGGTAGTAAGACAGGTAAAACTGGGAATTGAGATTTGGTTGGTTCTATTCGATGACAAAAACTGGATACAATTGTAGAGGTCGGGTGGCTGTTTAGTTTGGACAATTTTGAATAGCATTGTTAGTGTCTTAAATTTTAAAAGGTTGATACAACTAACACCATATAAATTCGAAGAATAACTGGAGATATGATCATACCTATTTAGCCCAAAAACATATCGAGCAATATTGTTAAAAACGACGCTGATTTTCCTACGAGAAACGGAATCCATATTGCAAAAAATTTCGCAGCCATATGTTAGTATTGGGACTACTAATGTTTTAGCCAACATTTTTCTAGTTTCTATTGGTGTGAATTTTTTTGCAATAGATAATGTTCTTAAGGCTCCATATGCCTTTCCAACGGCTGAGTTTATGTGGTCGTTCCAGGTCAGAGTCCTATTAAAGTAAACTCCAAGGTTCCTAGCCGTATGAACAAACTCTACAGGAACATTATTTAACAATACAGCAGGAAAGTAAGTCAGGTCAAGTATTTTCCTAGAAATGACAAGGCACTTTGTTTTTAGTGGATTTAAAACCAGTCCACTTTCGTTTGACCATTTATAAATTGCACTCAAATCTTCGTTGATGTTGCATACACAGTTTTCTATTAGACCTAACGATGAGCTTTGAAAATACTGGACATCATCGGCAAACATATGCTCATCTCATACATCTTCATACATCTTTCAGAGCTGTGTGCGGGGTTTTTGAGAGGTGATGCCCCTTATCATCCAAATATATTTCTGCATTAAGACAAAATTTTAAAATATGTTTCAAGTCCTCGTCCTCATCATCAGACAGGTTCTGAGGGATTATTTACCTCAATGATGAATAACTACCTTAAAATAAAGCAAGAAGCTTCAGGGTGGCCAAGTATATGTTTATCTGAAGAGGATAAAAACAAATATATTGAGGATTTTCTCGAGAAGGAAAATATCAAGCTGGAATTTTATGAAAATCTCCCAATTCCGAAGAATCTCCAAACAGTTGATGGAAAAGAATTTTTTAATAAGCATTTTGAAAATCTTATGAAGCAACATCAAATAAATCATTACTCAACATTTAGCGTTCTTAAAGCATCGATCGTTGAACGATTTAATCGTACCTTAAAATCACTCATGTGGAAGGAATTCAGTGTGAATGGTACATATAGATGAATTGACATGGTAACGTCGTTAACTAAAACGTATAATAATTCTACACATCGTACAATAAAAATGAAACCAGCGTTAAAACCCATACAAAATGAAAAAAACATTTTACTCTCAACAGTATATAACCATGTCAGACTCCATGTTATTACCAAGTTTAAAGTTGAAGAGCCTGTGAGAATAAGTAAATATAAACATGCATTTGAAAAAGGATATAGGTACACCTAATTGGACCACAGAAATATTTAAAATATCAAAAGTTCAACTTTCAAATCCTGTCACCTAAAAAAAAAAAAAAAATAGGGTGGCGCAAAAGAGCGAGGAGCCCCTAGGCCTAGTGCATTTCTCACAACCATGCCTTGTGAGGGAATGGAAGGGACCTAAAATTTTCTGACGGTTCCGAACGGCTAATCAAGAAAGCGCTTTTCAAGGCAATGAATACTAACGGAGGACTTACCAATTCCTCGCGAAAGGCTATACCCGCAGAAAAAACATTTTTGCCTCTGCTGGAGTTCGAACTCAAATCTCTGGATTAACAGGCGGACATGCTAACCATCACATCACGGGTACCACTGTCACCTATCTTTTAGAACATTTTCAAAATTCGGATATGACGTTTCAAACATTTCAAAGGGTGTGTTCTGAATGCTGGAATGCTTCGTATGGGTTTTTTAGTTATTGACAAGGATAGCCCTAGTAATAATGGTTGTTATAGAAACGTTTTGGCTGTTTACTAAACTATAAAAGAGTTTAACTACAGTCACGATCAACAGTCGTACTGCATCAGTTCGAAGGTATACAGTGCTCAAACTGATACAGTTAAAAGCAGATCATCACAGTTTATAACTATTTACATTCTATAATTCAACATCTACACTATGATGCAAATAAATGAAGATTTAACAAAATATCCCTCGTAATAATGGTCGTTATAGAAACGCTTTGTCTGTTTCCTAAAACTATAAAAGAGATTAACTACAGTCACGATCAACAGTCGTACTGCATCTGTTCGAAGGTATACAGTGCTCAAACTGATACAGTTAAAAGCAGATCATCACAGTTTATAACTATTTACATTCTATAATTCAACATCTACACTATGATGCAAATAAATGAAGATTTAACAAAAGAGCTTATTAAGACTACTGATGCTCTACGAAAAAAGTATAAAGCTCTGAGAGAGGGGAAAGAAGCGCTCGAACTTCAACTTGAAGAAACTTTCAAACCTATTACGAAACCTCTTAAAGATATAATAGAACACACAAAAGGAAAACATTCGAAAAAACCCCAACAACAGCATCATTTTGAGTCTCCGCACAAGAAAATAAAATTGAATTATGAAAATGAAAATGGTGATGATGAAGATGATAATGAGGATGACTATGATGATGAGGATGTTAATGATGAATTTAGAACACCCAATATTAAGAACACTAGTACTTCACTCATGAGTGAATCAACCCCTAAAACGTCCAAGCTATCGTCAGTTAGAAACAGAACTAGTAGAAGTGATCGTGTGCGAAGAAGAAGTCTTGCTCGCAACTTTAGTTTGCAATTAAAACAAAAATTTGAAGAAACTCCTCAGTCATATATAGATTTATTAATAAATAATTCAAAATCCCTTGACGAAGTGTATGGAGTTCATTTGAACAACGGTAAACTACAAATCGGGGACAAAGAGTTAAAAATTCGAGGAAAAGAACTAAAAATTAATAATAAGACATATAACGGCACGAAGGGTTTGTTTGAACTAATATTCAGGAAAAAACCTAACACTTCCTTATATAGTAACGAAGATTTAAAAGCGTATAAAGATATAATGTATAATACCAATGCTTATAGAAGGTCTTACGATTCCAGAAACCAGATACAAGGTCATAGAGGATATAAATACAGGGAAATCATAAGTAAACTATTAAATGATGACAATAATGCTAGTGTCACTTCACCTTCAATCGGTTCTGGATTGATGCAATTATCAAATAATAAGAAAGATTTCTTCTGGGGCAATCCAAACGAACTCGTAGATCGTTTAAGACTTCTTATTGCATCACAACAATCCGGTAACAATAATCATTCTAAAGAGATTGCTTCAATTATTGAAGAATTAAAGGAGGCCAATATAGTTCAGTAAAAAAAGTATCGGACGTTTTTCAAATAGAACAGTGAAAGGGAGACCTGGACCCAGAGGAGTGAAAGGTGAACATCGTCCTATAGGATTGAAAGGAGAAAGAGGGTTGCCTGGTCCATCTGGTGAAGGATTTGACAAAACTGAAAACGATGATTATAATTTAAAGAGGAATCGATTAAAATATTCAAGACACCCGAAGAAAGTGATGATGCAGCTTCAAAGAAATATGTTGATGGAGTATTTATGTAATCAGAACATATTTTCCATTTCAATTAGAGACAATCGAAAAAATTCATCAACAGTACAAATAGTAATAAACACATTAAAAACAACCACGATGAAGCTCACTTTAATGACAAAAAAATAATTACATGTTTGAAAAATAAATATTTCTTATTAAAATATACAATTTACGTGTTTTTTTTTAAAGAAATATCATAAATGAGCTTGTAGATGTGCTGATATCCAAGAGTTGTGTTCAGAAGGAAAACCAAGCCATTTTACAAAAACTTTATTTTTTCTCCTACGAATCACTTTTCTACAAGATAAGTACCTATCGGGAAACTTATTTTTTTTTTTTTTTGTAGTTCCAGCTCATAGAAACCACTTTTTACAGGGTGACCTTAAAATATTCTAAGAGATAGGTGACAGGATTTGAAAGTTGAACCTTTGATATTTTTAATTTTCAAATGCATGTTTATATTTACTTATTCTCACAGGCTCTTCAACTTTAAACTTGGTAATAACATGGAGTCTGACATGGTTATATACTGTTGAGAGTAAAATGTTTTTTCATTTTGAATGGGTTTTAACGCTGGTTTCATTTTTATTGTACGATGTGTAGAATTATTATACGTTTTAGTTAACGACGTTCCCATGTCAATTCATCTATATGTACCATTCACACTGAATTCCTTCCACATGAGTGATTTTAAGGTACGATTAAATCGTTCAACGATCGATGCTTTAAGAACGCTTAATGTTGAGTAATGATTTATTTGATGTTGCTTCATAAGATTTTCAAAATGCTTATTAAAAAATTCTTTTCCATCAACTGTTTGGAGATTCTTCGGAATTGGGAGATTTTCATAAAATTCCAGCTTGATATTTTCCTTCTCGAGAAAATCCTCAATATATTTGTTTTTATCCTCTTCAGATAAACATATACTTGGCCACCCTGAAGCTTCTTGCTTTATTTTAAGGTAGTTATTCATCATTGAGGTAAATAATCCCTCAGAACCTGTCTGATGATGAGGACGAGGACTTGAAACATATTTTAAAATTTTGTCTTAATGCATAAATATATTTGGATGATAGAGGCATCACCTCTCAAAAACCCAGCCCACAGCTCTGAAGGTGTATGAAGATGTATGAGATGTTTCTATAAAGAATTATCTTGAAAAATCATACGAACTACATACACAATATATTCAATTTGCAGTCGAGAAATTAGAGAAACACTTTTTTTTTTTTTTTGGTAAATGCCATTGACAGCTAAAACTGAAATGATTACTAGAGACGAATCCGATATAAATCTTCGAGCAAATCCATCTGAACCTTAGTAACACATTGACAAGATAGCAGACAATAATGTCCAACATAAATATCAAGTTCATTTTCGATGAGATCCTGGATTTTATGAAAGCACATCAACATGAGCTGCTGGAGGAACATCATGAATATCTGACAGGATGCTTATCCTTCTTGAAGATGTATAGAAACGTATCCTCTACCACATCGAAACATGGATGTCATTTTGTTAACTGCCCTTGGTCAAAGAATTTATGCCAAGACGGCCCTGATACTTGTGCATGTTATTTGATTGAAAATAGAATGCTCAAAGTAAAGAAGTTAATGTTGTTGTACGAAAGATTAAAATAAATAGATTAAAAATAAAAGAATCTTTGAAATGTATTATTTCAAATCCAGCTTGCCGTCAAAATACAACTGCCCAAGCGCTTCTCTCTTGACCATTAATTTAGTCATTATTTGACATGGGTATCTGTGCATCTGAAAATGAGAATAATCGATATCTTCTCACAGTAATACATACATTTTCCAAGTTTACATAGACATTTCCTTCGGTAACTGGCAGAAATTTATGAATTCTAACAACTTCCCTTGTTAAAGGTCAGATGATCACAAAAAATTTGCGCCGGCAATGAGGATGGACTGTTTTGAACCTTTGAACAAACCTTTGGATTATTATTTTGCTGCTGGTGATGTGGATACAAATATGCCCGTGACACAGACTCCATCGACGTCTTCTGTAATTCCACTTCATCAACCAATGAAAGACATACCACAAATACAACAACATCAACCTCAACTAGTGACCTTCGATCATGCCTACTCATATGCATACTATACGAGCCAGGTGATGTCAAATTTCATACAAACATTCCTAACAAGGACAGGCTTTTACCAATACTGTCAACTCCTTCTTCATCAGAGAGTGTATGGAGGAATTCCATTCCAACTCTGCAGCAACAACAACCTAAGCGAGTGATCATCGATCATACCAACTCATATTAATACTACGAGGTAGGTGATGTCAAATTTCATACAAACATTCCTTACTACAAGGACAGGCTTTTGCCAATACTGCCAGTTCCTGGTCCATCAAAGAGTGTACCGAGGAATTCCTTTCCACCTCGGTCAGCAAAGAGCTTCCGCTCGAAAACACTTTATACAGTTGATTCATCTGAAGATCGAAATGAATACATCACCAGATATGGCCCCACTGAAAATCATTACGAAGAAGTCGATGAACAAAAAACTCGCAAAGTCTTATCACACAATCTAATAGGTTCAGTTAATACTGATGCTGCCGAAGAAGAGCGACGACCGACGTGTCCAGGATAACCATTTTCGAGTACTTGGCAAATTAAACTTGTCATTAGAAGCACTGATCATGCCACTAATATCACCCTAGTCAAGAGAAATGAGGCAACAAAATATGGTAGAAAACTAAAAAAGAAACTATGTATACTGTTATGACAATAGCTGAATCCGAATAATTAAAAAGGCTAAAGAAAATTTGTGTAAAGTTTTTTATTTCAAAAAGTTTTTAATTTTGCGGCCTTTCAAATTGAACCGCTTAGTGTTTATATGAGAGTCGCTCATGGACTTTTATTTTCTGAAAATAATAATGAGAAGTAAATAAAAAAAATGATTTCAATTTTTCGGTTTATTTTTATTTATCGAAAAAAATTTTTCTGAGATTGCAACAATTTATTATTTTTATCGAAAAACAATTGAGGTACATAGTTTACCTCTTCTTGAACTGGAAGCTTCTGCTTCCTCTTTTGCTTCGGTTTCTGCAATATGATTTGATCCAATATCTCAACTATTTGTGGTTGTTGCGGCTGCTGTTGATGTGGCTGCTGTTCTTGATAGTTTTCATGCTGTTGCTCCAGCTGATGTTGTTGTTGAGGCTGTTGCGGATGCTGATGTTGTTGCTGTTCTTGTTGCTGATGATGCTGTTGCTGAGGATATTGCTGCTGTTGATAATTTTGCTGACCTTGTTGTAGTTGCTGAAATTGTTGCTGTTCTTGTTGCTGATGATGCTGTGGCTGTGGCTCCTGATGCTCGTCATCTTTCACGTGGAAGTCAACTTCCACGGACATCTCCCCGTATGGCCCCACTACTTCCAAGCAGCAGCGGTCCAATTGCAGGACGTCTTCTTCGTCCAGCTGCAAGTTACAACGTTTAGGGAGAAAAACCTTTAAGAAAAATGAGTCAAAATTGATCAGTTAGAAATTTTTATTTTTTAAATACCTTGCATTCCTCCAGTTCGATGAGGATTTGCTCCCCAAATTTGGTGTTGCACCTCTTTGCCTTGAGTATTGGGTACCTCTTTTTTTGTATAACCTTCGCAAGGCTTAAAATAGGCTTTTGGTAGGTAGACGGCCTCACTGCTTTTTTAATTTTGTTGAGGAAAGACATGATATGATGATGATGATTTTTGGGGAAAAGATTTTTCAGACGATCGTATGATTGTTCAAAAATAAACTGAATAGAAAACTCAGAGAATATTTGCTTTTATAGTATACACATACACTCTGTTATCTTTTGTTCAACGCCGACAACCTTATAATAATTCCTTTCAAGAAAAACCATACGTTTCATTTTAATAAATTTCTATTGCCTGCAAATACCTCAAATATGTATTTCTTTATTTTACCTTCCTCTGCAATAAAAACACACAACACAGATACTCGGTTTCAACATTGATCATGGATTTTATTGGTATACGAACATGGGTCACTTCCTTAAAGCGACTTGCTCATACACAATCTATGCCCAACCAAATATCGGACGTGACCAAATTCTCTAGCCTACAACCAAAACAAAAAAAAACATTCCTACTACTACCCTCACCTCACCCTCAAACAAATTCCAAACATATAAAAAAAATCAACCACTTCCAAGCGCCAGCGAAATCTAAAACAAAAAACCATAAAAAATACTCAATAGAAACCATCTTCCCCCTTTATTGTCTCTATTTTCTTATCTCATATCACAATCTCAGTCCTACCTATTCCTATATCTATCAACAAACTACCAAAATTTCACACCCACGTTCTAAGATCTATCAACAGATCGTGTCTATTCTTGATTCTTCGCACACACACAACATTACTTTTCATTTTTTCTTTACTCTCATCCTCTCATCGTAAGGATCTTCAACCTACGTGCCTCTAAACCCTTTTATCTCCTTTTGATCAGACCGACGGCACCCTTTTGGCTCGCTCAGAATTTTCCCACGCTCATCAGAATTTTCCCAGGCTCAACCGCCCCATTACCTACTCTTGGCGAATTAAATTTGTCATTAGAAGCACTGATCATGCCACTAATATCACCCTAGTCAAGAGAAATGAGGCAACAAAATATGGTAGAAAACTAAAAAGAAACTATACTGTTATGACAATAGCTGAAACCGAATATTAAAAAGCGACTCATCTTCGATCTAAGATCTATCAACGGATCGTATGTATTGTTCAAAATACACACAGCTTCAATTTTTTTCTTTACCAATTGTCCACGTGCCTCTAGACGTTTTTATTATTATCCTTTGTTCAATGCCGACAACCTTATAATAATTCCTTTCAAGAAAAAACCATCCTTACTCTTTTGGCAATTATTTTACCTTCCTGTGCTACACAGATACTCGATTTCAACAATGATCATGGATTTTGTCGTTAAGCGATCGCTATTCGAACATGGGTCACATCTCACATCCTTACCCTACGGTATAGAGTAAAAGAACCACATGACAACGACCTTTCATGCTAAGCTGTAAAACGACTTGCTCATACACAATCTATGCCCCCAACCAAATATCGGACGTGGCCAAATTCTCTAGCGTACAGCCAAAACCAAAAAAAACATTCCTATTACCCTCACCTACCGTCGTCGTACAAATTTCAAACTTATAAAAAAAAAAAATCAACCACTTCCGAGCGCCAGCGAAATCTAAAACAAAAAACCATAAAAAAATACTCAATAGAAACCATCTACCCCTTTATTGTCTCTATTTTCTTATCTCATATCACAATCTCAGTCCTACCTATTCCTATATCTATCAACAAACTACCAAAATTTCACACCCCCGTTCTAAGATCTATCAACAGATCGTGTCTATTCTTGATTCTTCGCACACACACAACATTACTTTTTATTTTTTCTTTACTCTCATCCCATCGTAAGGATCTTCAACCTACGTGACTCTAAACGCTATTATCTCCCTTTGATCAGACCGACGCCGACGGCACCCTTTTGGATCGCTCAGAAAATTCCCAGGCCCAAGTATCCCTTATCCTACAAAAATTAGCGCCGGCAATGAGGATGGACTGTTTTGAAGCTTTGAACAAACCTTTGGATTATTATTTTGCTGCTGGTGATGTGGATACAAATATGCCCGTGACACAGACTCCATCGACGTCTTCTGTAATTCCACTTCATCAACCAATGAAAGACATACCACAAATACAACAACATCAACCTCAACTAGTGACCTTCGATCATGCCTACTCATATGCATACTACGAGCCAGGTGATGTCAAATTTCATACAAACATTCCTAACAAGGACAGGCTTTTACCAATACTGTCAACTCCTTCTTCATCAGAGAGTGTATGGAGGAATTCCATTCCAACTCTGCAGCAACAACAACCTAAGCGAGTGATCATCGATCATACCTACTCATATGCATACTACGAGGTAGGTGATGTCAAATTTCATACAAACATTCCTTACTACAAGGACATGCTTTTGCCAATACTGCCAGTTCCTGGTCCATCAAAGAGTGTACCGAGGAATTCCTTTCCACCTCGGTCAGCAAAGAGCTTCCGCTCGAAAACACTTTATACAGTTGATTCATCTGAAGATCGAAATGAATACATCACCAGATATGGCCCCACTGAAAATCATTACGAAGAAGTCGATGAACAAAAAACTCGCAAAGTCTTATCACACAATCTAATAGGTTCAGTTAATACTGATGCTGTCGAAGAAGAGCGACGACCGACGTGTCCAGGATAACCATTTTCGAGTACTTGGCGAATTAAACTTGTCATTAGAAGCACTGATCATGCCACTAATATCACCCTAGTCAAGAGAAATGAGGCAACAAAATATGGTAGAAAACTAAAAAGAAACTATGTATACTGTTATCACAATAGCTGAATCCGAATAATTAAAAAGGCTAAAGAAAATTTGTGTAAAGTTTTTTATTTCAAAAAGTTTTTAATTTTGCGGCCTTTCAAATTGAACCGCTTAGTGTTTATATGAGAGTCGCTCATGACTTTTATTTTCTGAAAATAATAATGAGAAGTAATCACCGTAATTGATACATTTTCCAAGTTTGCATGGGCAGTTCCTATTAAAAGCAAAACTGGGGCTTCTGTCGCTATAGCTATGGAAAATATACTAAACGAAGGTCGAGTTCCAAAGAACTTACAAACAGATGATGGCAAAGAATTTTTTAATACGCATTTTCAAAAGCTTATGACAAAATATCGCATAAATCACTATGCTACATTTAGTACCCTAAAAGCATCAATTGTAGAACGATTCAATCGCACCCTGAAGACGCTTATGTGGAAAGAATTCAGTGCTAACGGCTCATATCGCTGGACTAATATGATAGAAACACTTACTAAGGTGTACAATAATTCTAAGCATCGCACAATAAAAATGAAGCCATCTGAAGTGAATATTGCTAACCAAAACCAGCTACTCTCAACAGTATATGATCACATCAAAATTTATATTACACCCAAGTTCAAGGCAGGAGACTTTGTAAGAATTAGCAAATATGAACATGTATTTGATAAGGGATATACACCAAATTGGACAACAGAAATATTTCGTATAACGAAAGTCCAACACACAAATCCTGTTACTTATATTTTAGAAGACTTCCAAGGCCACCCGATCAAAGGAGGATTCTATGAATTTGAACTACAAAAAAAACGAAGTTTCCGAATACTTATCTAGTTGAAAAAGTGCTTCAGAAGAAAAAAAATAAAATGCTTGTGAAATTGTTGGGTTTTCCATCGGAACACAATTCCTGGATATCAACCCAACAATTATTTCACCCACATTACAAGAACCGAAAAAATACTTTGTAATTTTTACGTTTCATTTTAATAAATTTCTATTGCCTGCAAATACCTCAAATATGTATTACTTTATTTTAGCTTCCTCTGCAATAAAAACACACAACACAGATACTCGGTTTCAACATTGATCATGGATTTTATTGGTATACGAACATGGGTCACTTCCTTAAAGCGACTTGCTCATACACAATCTATGCCCCAACCAAATATCGGACGTGACCAAATTATCTAGCGTACAGCCAAAACAAAAAAAAACATTCCTAATACTACCCTCACCTCACCCTCAAACAAATTCCAAACATAAAAAAAAAATCAACCACTTCCAAGCGCCAGCGATATCTAAAACAAAAAACCATAAAAAATACTCAATAGAAACCATCTTCCCCCTTTATTGTCTCTATTTTCTTATCTCATATCACAATCTCAGTCCTACCTATTCCTATATCTATCAACAAACTACCAAAATTTCACACCCACGTTCTAAGATCTATCAACAGATCGTGTCTATTCTTGATTCTTCGCACACACACAACATTACTTTTCATTTTTTCTTTACTCTCATCCCATCGTAAGGATCTTCAACCTACGTGCCTCTAAACCCTTTTATCTCCTTTTGATCAGACCGACGGCACCCTTTTGGCTCGCTCAGAATTTTCCCACGCTCATCAGAATTTTCCCAGGCTCAACCGTCCCATTACCTACTAAAGTTTTGTTTTAAGAGACCTGTTTTTTATCCAGATAAGCAATAACTTTTTCACAACACCTAAACATATTAAATACATGTAGTCTAAAGGGAAATTTTCTATCATGTTGATTGGAAGAGTTTCTAAAGGTGACGGAAGGATATGATGATCTTCATGAATCCTAGACCGGAAGGATAAATTAGTTCTTATTGACTTTGATAAACTTGGGAAGCACATTTGATGAGTGTTATAGTTGTAATCTCCCTCTACATTGCACCTTTTGCACGCGAAATAACCATTATGTCCTTTTATACCTTTTAAATAAGAACGGGCGGGAGCGTCACATACAAAGTTTCTTATTTTAAAATTAAAAGTTTTTGAACCGATAGTTAAATTGGCAACAGTTTTAGCCTCCTCAAGGAATGCGTTAAGAAATTCATGAACATTGGCAGGCTTTGCTGTTCCGTAATAAACTCCTATAACAAGAGGCGGCAAAACCAAACCTTCTAGTGAACACAAAATGGGCCAAAATTGACCTTTTGAACTTTTGCTGACAGGAATACCATCAATGTTGAAGTCTAAGCATATTTCTGTTGGACAATTCTCGAAGCTTGTAACAACTTTAGTTAAAGCGCGCACCAAAGCATAATGCCAATATTTGCCAGGAACATCGATAAATTCCTGTCCAACCGCACAGGACGTATTTAAAAGTGTTCGAGCGTCTGCTGGTAAATAAGGATGGCTTACTTTCAATATATTAACTAAATCACGCAAACAAATATGGGGTATATTATATTGTATTGCCCAATTTTTAAGTTCTTTTGTTATATTTTTACAATTTTGGTTTATTAAATTGGTAGGAACTTCGAAACTATCCGAAATGTCATTTTCATCTTTGTGTTCAGATGAGATGAGCTGAAGGTTTTCAACACGAGAGATTTCACAACCAAAGTTTTCACAAAGTTTTATTGGATTACTTTCAACACTACGCATATTATCTAAGACTTTTCTAATTTTTCTTTTAAATGTTGACCGGCTACAAATTTTATGTTTTATAATGGCATTCATTTTGAAGGATTCAAGGCGATTTTACACGAACGAACGATTTTTTAAATTAAAAAACGGAGGGCGAGATAAATATAGCTCAAGGAACAAAGGAATATCAAATTACTGTTTTTTTTATTTTTCAAGAAAACGAACGGATAACGATCTGTTAGGTAGAAGAGTACAAACTGAACTAAATGTGAATGTGGGTCAACACAGCAAGTAAAAAATAATCGCTCGCCATATGAACACAAGTAAGAAAATAACTGGAAAACACAGCTGTGGTTACTTTTCTACTTGCTACCTAAGAACAAAAGTAAAAAAATTACTGAAAAAACACAGCTGTGGTGATTTTTCTACTTGCTACCCAAGCACACAAGTAAAAAAATAACTCAAACAACACAGCTGTGGTAATTTTTCTACTCACTCCATATGAACACAAGTAAAAACGTTACAAAAAAAAAAAATGGTTTAAGGGAAGAAAAATACACCACCATACCAAAACGTTACCAAAAAAAAAAGACACCACCATATCAAAATCGGATTTTCATATATTATTTAAACACCTCAGGTATATTATTTCACTAGTTATTCCTTATGAACGCAAGTAAATAAATAAATAAAAATGACTGAAAAAACACAGCTGTGGTTATTTTTCTACTTGCTACATATGAACGCAAGTAAAAAAATAACTGAAAAAAACCACGCTCAAGTTATTTTTCTACTCACTTCATATGAACGCAAGTAAAAAAATTACTGAAAAAACACAGCTGTGGTTATTTTTCTACTTGCTACCTAAGGACACAAGTAAAAAAATAACTCAAACAACACCGCTGTGGTTACTTTTTTACTTGCTTCCTATGAACAAAAATGAAAACAATGAAAAATTGCTTACCTTATTATGTCTCAATTTATATTGATTTATTATACTTTCTCGATTTGAAAACTTCACTTTTTACTTTTTTTTTTTAATATTTTTTTAAACACCACACGACGATATAGACAAACCACGATCCACGAACCACCACCGACGACGCAACAGCAATGCACTCAAGACTCAACTGAATACTGAACTTAAACGAAATACGAAACTGGTAATGGAAATACCAAAAAATATGAAAAGAGAGAAACAAAACAGACAATCGCGATCAGTGTTACCCCTGCAAAAGAAATGTTTCTATTTGGACTTTTGTATGTCTAATATTTATAATATTCGCTTAATGTGACATTTTGTTGTTTTATTGATATCGTGTGGAATATTTTATGTGAAAGTAGCTTTCGTCGGGTAATATCCAATATTTAGTACTTATGCACTATAATTTAGACATACAAAGGTTTGGATTCAATTAATTGCAGTTTTTAAGCATTTGGCGCTCATTCAAAATGAAACGGTGGTAATACTGATTTTCAATGAAATAGAGAAATGGAAACTGAGAACAAAGAAAATACGTTTTTTTCAAGCAACTAGGAAAAACATAGTTATTTTGAAGCCAAATATAGAAGTTATTTTGAAACCAATTTCTAACGTTTCAACCACTATACCTGGTTATTGTTTAACCGAAAATTAGTTAAAAGTTACATTGCGGTTGAAAAATAACCTAAATTTGAACCACGCTGTCAAAACAACAGATCTGGTTATTTTGCAACTAAAAAAATAAGTTATTTTGAGACCAATTTCTAACGTGGTTGGTTTTTAACCACTTATACATGGTTATTGTTTAACAAAAATTAATTAAAAGTTACATTGCAGTTAAAAATAATCTAAATTTGAACCACGCTGTCAAAAAAAGTTTGTTAAGAACCAAAATCTAACTGAAGCTCACAAATAACCAGGTTTTATAAATAAATTTTTACCTGAATTTAGCTAAAGTTGAAATAAAGACTTTTTTTTACTGGAAAACAACTACAGCTCATAAATTAACTAATTACAAACCACTTTATAACCAAAGTTATTTAAAGTAATATTATTACCGCGGTAATTTTGAAACGCAGGTTACAAATTGTTGATTGGGTAGTGCTTCTCTACATTAATACGCAATGTGTAAATCTACAATCTAGTTTTCTAGTGTTCTCAAATTCTCTCCTGCGGTAATATCAAATGACTTATGTAAATATTTTAATAATTCCTGTTCATGTGTTCATCTCTTTTAACAGCTTCTTATGTGAAACGATATTGAAAAATTTAGGAAATAAAAATCACTTGTAAAAGTTGTCGCATTGAACAGACGGTCAGGCGGGCGTTGTTTTTTATGATTTTATTTTTGCATGTTGAAAAGTAGCTGCTTTGCTTATACCCGTTGCTTGCTTAATTATATTAACGCTTATAATATTCAGAAGCGGGATCTAGAAACCTGCTTGATTTTTGCATGCATTCGACATTAGAGTATATTGCGCTTTAGTTTTCATATTTTGAAAAGCTATAATTTCAAATCATCGTGCCGCATTATTCGTGGAAAATGCAACGGTTCCGAGACTTAGCCTCCTTAGGTGCGGATTGAAACCTGTACATGGAAGCTGCGATTGGAGGAAAGAATAGCTCTTCTCGACGATGCACAAGGGTGGATTTTTCCAAAAACCCGGCCATAACTATGAAAAATGAAATTGGACATATTGAAATTCTTTTTGATGCAAAGTTGTTCACAAACAACCAGACAGTACAGTCTGATTAATACCGTTATTTTCTTGGCTATCGTTTAATCATACGATGCAGTGAAAGTGATCACTTTTGATAAACAAGTTTAGTATTAGATTTGCTGTGTGACTGACTAAAGGTTGATGCTTTTTATATTTTTTTGTGTGAAGCGATTAAAAAATTAGTACCTATAGAATCTGTTGCTAGTGATATGATTAGTCAATTTCAATCAAAATTTTACGTTGACTTCATTGTTTTGTGGTGGCTTGAATGATATCTAAAAAGTATATTTTTTTGAACCTAAAAATAAAAAGCATTTTTTTATAATATAAAAGTTAAGTCTTAAAACTGTTAAAACACCAATTTAAAACAATGTTTATCACACAGAAAAATAATAACGTAAAATCAAGAAAAATAAACATAATTCAACATTTTTTAGCTATGGTTTTGCTTTCATATACCGTTTCTCGTTGATTTAACATGTTTACGAGTTTGAAATATGAGCTTTGTTGTAAAAATAACATGAATTAAGCTTAAAGTAACATGAATACCTTACTGATTCAACTCATAATTTGTTTTGAAATAAATTTGTTCACATGTGAAATGATTCTCATTTCATCTTGAATCAACTCGATTTCCTTAGTGAAACAAAGTGAACAATCCTGTTGAATCAAAGCGAGAAACTTTTTAAAATGTGGTTAATTTGTTGTTGAAATAACATTAGCTTCGCTATGAATTAATACGATGATTCCTTTGAAAACAATCGCTTCCGAAAACGTCCTTAAAACAAAATAGTTCCCACTTTAAAATTATATTAAGCTTCACGTTGAATAAACACTTCCCTCAAGTAAAAAAACATTATATTTTTGAGCCAATGTAATGTATACTTGCAGCTTTTACCTAAAGTTTTTAAATGAAAATTATTATACATATATATGGTATATATGATGATATGTATAAATGATTGAAAGAAAGTTCAAATTAGTTTAAATTTTTATTTATTTTATTTATTTTTTGTTAGCATTTTATTTATCACTGTCATAAAAATAATTATATGAACATTTATTTCTAAAGCATAATTTTCCATTACTGCTTGGAAACAAGTTCATTGGTGGGCTCGTAAATTCCTTTAGTTCTTTTAACATAAAATTTTCTTCTAAAAAGCCCATTTCATACGACTGAAAGTGATTATCAAAATCTTGGATTTTATTTTTTAACATACCACAAATATATTAGTAAACATTATAGAAAAGTACAAAGTTTTATATATTTCCATCGAATTTTTCTCTATACTAAAATAACAGTTTTGTCTATATATACTTCCACAATACACAATTTTATTATAAAACACAACATTTTTTAGATCTACTTCTACGTTCATGTGATCAAATACATATATAATAATACTAGCTGTGCCCGCGACTTCGTCCGCGTACAACAGTGACTTTCGGCAGCATTCTTAATTTTTTAGGCTACTTATTTTGCAAATAAGACACATTCATTCGTTTTTGCAGACGTTCTTATTTTTTTCCGTCTTTTCCGAAATAAAAAGGTTTTGTGGGATTGATACACGTGATTCTGCCACATAAAGTTGCCATGGGATTTTTTTCTAAACGAACACCTGCAACTTAAAGCGTTTAGCCTTATTTATAATGACTAATCAGTGGGAATTAAAAAAAAACGGGGAATCAAAACGTTTTGGATTTGTAATATAAGTAAGAATGTCCATCTTCGGGTTCTAGACTATCTCTGTACCAAAATTCATATAAATCGGTTCAATAGTTTGGGCGGTAAATATAAACAAAGAAAAACAGACAGACAGAGTTCATTTCGGATTTATAATGTTACTAAAGTCTTCCATTCCCGTGGGAATATGAGGGCTGTTTCCGGAGGATGACTTAGAGCTTATATTACTCGGGAATAGTGTGGTATTCTAACGGTGGACATTTTTTGAAATGGGTGCTGTATTTTCCAAGTTCCCGTTCCCATGGGAATACAGGGATAAAACATATTGCATAACATATATTTCCATCCTCAGGTTCTAGACTGTCTCTGTACCAAAATTCATATACATAGGTTCAATAGTTTGGGCGGTTTGGTAACAAAGAGAAATAGACATATTTAATAGGGATTATGGAGCATTCCAACGGTGGAAGAGTTTTTGAAATCGGTGCTGTAGTGTCAAAGTTGCCGTATACGTTCCTGCTCCCGTGGGAATATAGGGACGAAATATATAGCATATGTCCTTCCTTAGGTTCTGAACAATCTAAATTAAAGCTTATGTTACTCAGGGATAGTGTAGCATTCTAACGGTGGAAAAACTTTTGAAATCGGTGTTGTTGTTTCTAAGTTCCCGTATACTTATACGTTCCCATTCCCGTGGGGATATAAGGATAAAATATAAAGCCTATGTCCTTCTTCAGGTTCTGAATAATCTTTGTACAAAAATTAATTTTAATCTGTTCATTTGTTTGAGCGGGAGATGGTAACATAGAAAGGTGAACAGACAGAGCTACTTTTGCACTTATAGTAATAGTGAGGACCGGTTCCCGTGGGAATATTCGAATGAAATACAGCCTATGTCCGTCTTTAAGTTCAGAACAATCTTTGTACAAAATTTCATTTAAATTGGTTTATTAATTTGAGCGGGAGATGGTAACATAGAACGACGGACAGACAAAGCTTCTTTCATAATTATTATATTAGTAAGGACTCCCGTTCCCGTAGGAACATTTCCATAAACCGTATGCAGCTTATCCGAGATTTAGGAGTTCTCTGCGACAGCGAATTAATTTTTCGTTCTCATATTGACGAGGTAATATCAAGAGCTAATTCCGCCCTTGGTTTTATCAAGAGATGGTACAAAGAGTTCCACAACCCCCTTGTAACAAAATCCCTCTATATTGCCTATGTTCGCCCTCTCCTAGAGTATGCATCGCAAGTGTGGGGTCCATATCAAGCGGTTCATATCTCTAGGATCGAAAGTGTTCAACGTCGTTTTCTGCTGTTTGCCCCTCGGGATCTCTACGATGTTAGAAACTTTTTCACCCTGCCTCCTTACCGCGAACGTCTCGCAATATTTAATCTCCACTCCCTAGAAAACAGAAGGAATGTCTTTGACATAATATTCATTCACCGACTTCTTACTGGTAACACTGACTGCTCCCCCCTTTTAGATCTTATCTCCTTCAACACTAATCCCCGAAACGTAAGATCATCCCGATTTTTTTTCCTTCCTGCTCATCGTACATCCTATGGTCTCAACGAACCCCTAACCCGCATGATGAGTAAGATTAACTCTGTTCCTTTTCTTTTCGACCTTAATCTTTCAAGTTCTTGTCTGAAAGTCCTCCTTTTAAACCATTTCTCATCCCTGTAGTTTAATTTAGCTTTAATTAGTTTTAATTAGTTTAAGTTTAGCATTTTTAAGTTATTTTAAGCTTGTATTAAGCTAATAAATGGGGCGGTAGCCCCACCAAAATTAAATATGTGGATGAATTAAAGTTTATGTTATTTTGGGATGGTGAAGCATTCTATCGGTGGAAAAATTTTTGAAATCGGTGTTGTAGTTTCTAAGTTCCCGTATAAGTTCCCGTTCCCGTGGAAATATTGGGATAAAATGTTTAGCCTATGTCCTTCTTCAGGTTCTAGACTATCTCTGTACAAAATTTCATTTAAATCAGTTCATTAGTTTGGGCAGGAGACGGTAACATAGAAAGCCGGGCAGACAGAGTGACTTTCACATTTATAATATTAGTTAGGATTAAGATTAAACATTTAAAAACGTTAAATAAAATGAAAATTGCATTGAACCAAAAGCTTGAAAGTGTTGTTTTAGAATGAAAAAAAGACAAATCAACATTTGAAGTGAAATGACAGAATGAGCTTAAAACAACATTCTTTCATGTTAATCTTACATAGGTGTTTTTTTCTGTGTGTAAAAACTAGCTACAATCGTCTTCAACAAGTTTTCGCCCATCAATGTTGCGATATATTGCGATGTTGAGAGATATCGCATAAGAAAAAGCATTCAAAAAGGGTGAAAATAACAGTTTGGCTACACAAATTTTTTTTTTTTTTTTTTGCTATAGGCTTGCAATCGAATTTCATTCACGAAATCAACTAATAGAATTTTTGAGAAACTGTACATTTCTAGAAAAAGTAGATTTTTTGGCGGAAAAGTAAAAAAACTTAATGCATATTGATACCTCAGCGGAAAAAAATCAAAAGTTATCTTTGTTTGTGTCGCAATATAAAACTCGATGGTTGGCCTCCTCAGAAATAAAATAAATAAATCTTTAAATCAAAACTTGGCTAGAGTTTGAAATAGCGTTTCCATGCAGAGCCTATGGATTTGTTTTACGGCCACAATCAACCGAGTTTGCCAAATCGAGTAAAAGGTCGAAAAGAAGAGAAACCGAAACATTGCGATCTGAATTTGCACTTCAAGAGTTATGCTATGCTGCTCAAAACTCAAATGCAACTAAAGAAGCAAGGAAAACTGGATTCTACTATCTTAGTGAAAACAACAATTTTCAACCCAAAAGTGTCGGTGTATTCTGGACAAAGTTTGCGTCTTAGAAGGGTACGGCAACATCTAACTGATGACGATGAGCCCATTGCCGTACCTGGGCGAAACGCAACGTTTGGAGTTATAAGGTTGATCTTCACGATCATTTAACATGCCTTAAAGAAATTTATTTCTTTTTAGGTTTTGTATTTTAAACAACAACAACTCCAGGACAAAAAACCACGACAATAACAAAACTTTTTTGTTATTGTTTAATTTATAAACTGCAGAAGAAGCTTTATTAGTGATTGTTGAAACCAAATTAAAAAAGTTTCAGTGTAATCTGATAAGAGATTTGGCAAAAAAACAACATACATACATGTAAGTTTCAGTTTTTATAGCTTGAAACTTATATGGTTTTAATCAGTCCAATAGGTTAGTAACGACAAAAGAACTATTAGAATTTAATTATAGATTAATAAAATAATTTAACAATAATTTTTGAATTACCTAAATCAACAATTACGTCGGCTAAGGTTTCTGTAACCCAACTTCTTGAACAATTGAAAACGAATGAAAAATTATATATCAAAACAAAATATTAATAATTGAAAAGTAAGATCATTTACACTAGTTCTTAATAAATCAAGTAGTTTTTAACAAAGTACGAGATGTGGCAAATGTAGTCATAATGGTGGCTAAGTTTGTATGTTAGATGGCAACAAACTTACATCCCCCCTCCCCGAGAGAATTCGTATGGACAAGAAGAATAAGGAATCATCTTGCTTTTATGAAAAATGTTCAAGTCTCTCTTTTTTCTGCCAAAGTAAATCTCGTAAATGGAGTTGGATATCTTTTTCTTAATCTTGAAAGGACCAACTCGAACAGGATCTAATTTATTTCTATTCAGTTTGCTACCAGTTTGAATATAAACTAAATCATTTTCCTTATATTCAATGTCTTTAGTGTGTTTGTCATAATACTTTTTGTTTATATTATGCGATCTGTTAGAATTTTGTATTGCTACAGATCTACTAAAATTTAAGTTTTCCAGCGTATTTTCATTTAATTCCGTTGGGATAATTGAGTCATCCTTACCTGTTAACAAATAATTGGGAGAGAAACCCGTTGAAGTATGAATGGTATTGTTATAATCGGAAATGTTCAGCAATCACTGACCAGGGCTTATTTTTATTTTCATATATCTTGCAACGAATTCTATTTACTAAAGTTTGGTTGGTTCGCTCATTCTGTCCATTAGAAAATGCACAGTCTATTGCTGTGAAAATCAGATTTATGTTTTTGTGCTTCAAATAATTTTTGAATTCCGAGGAATTAATACCAGGATATTGATCAGTAAAAATCGTTTTAATGTCGCCTTTTTTCTCAGTTGACTTGACAAGATTTATAAAATCTCTCGCTGACTGAGTTTTCGATCTACCATCAAATGCAAACACTTTTTTGGGGATCTATTTCCGGTGAAACCTCCTATTGTATCTAATGATACTATCTCTAATGGAACCGATGCTGGACCTAACTGCGATAATGGAGCTTTAAAGTTACCAACTCTTGTTTTTATTTTTTATACATGTTTCGCAAGTCTTACAAATGATTTTTATGTGTTTGTGCATATTTTTGAAATAAAATGTTGGTGTAATTTTTAATATCATTTGCTTAACAACAATATGACCATGCGAATCATGTATTTTCTTGAGTAATGTGATACCATGGTCCTCTGTTAACCATACTTTCTCTTTTTTATTTAAAGTTCTGTATATAATTTTATTTTTTATTTTACAGTATTTATCAAATTTTAACTGTTTTTGATTTTCTTGTATGTCTTGTACTGTTAAATAACTCACTATTTTTATTTGTGATTTATAATTATCATTTTCTTCGGAAAGGACTGGATTTCTCGAAAGACAATCAGCTTCTGTATTGTTTATACCCGGATTATATTGAATTTCGAATTCAAATTGTGAGATGAAATTTAAAATGTGTAGTAATTCTATGTCTTTGCAGTTCTTTATATTAAAACTTCGCAATGGTTCATGATCAGTAAATATTTTGAATCTTTGGCCTATTAAATAATATTGCCAGTACAATATTGCTTCTTTTATTGCTAAGCATTCAATATATATTGCTCTTTTTGTTTTCTGAGATTTATTAAGTTTTCGTGAGAAATAAAATACCGGCTTAACAGATTCATCTTCTTGAGGTTGTTTTAAAATTGCACCAACACCTTCTATGCTAGCATCCGTATAGATGTATATTGGTTTATTTGGGTCGAATATCGCTAAGACAGGTGTTGTGCATAAATATTCTTTAACTTCTTCAAAACTTTTTTTTACATTCATCTGACCATACGAATTTTACATTTTTTCGTAAGAGGTTATGTAAAGGTTCTAAAGTCATTGCCGACCTAGGAATGTATTTTAAATAAAAATTCACTTTGCCCAGGAACTGTCTTATATTTTTCCTGGTTTTTGGTTCAGGAAAATCCTTTAAAGCTATTAAATTATCATTAATCGGCTTAATGCTATTATTTGATATTCGATGTCCTAAATAAGTAACTTCTCTTTGTGCAAAACAACATTTATTTTTATTTAACTTTAAACCTTGCTCTTGTAAAACCTGTAATGTTCTTTTAATGTGTTGCAAATGATCAGAATAGTTATTCGAAAAAATCAATATTTTTATAATTTATAGCAAAAGAATCCAGGTTGTTATTTCTTATTATACTTGATAAAATTCTTTGAAATATAGCAGGAGCTGATTTTATGCCGAAAGGTAAGCATGCCCATTGCCAGTGTCCATGGTGTGTCACAAAAGCAGTTTTGTATTTATCTTTAGCCCGCAAAGTCCCGCAAAAAAAAAATGAAAATAGACCAGAAGGCTGAATTGATGTCTAGTTTGGAAAAGTAAACACACTTTCCTACACGAACAACAAGATCATCCATTCGAGGGAATGGTTGACCTTCGGGGACAACTATTTTATTTAACTCACGATATTCAATACACAACCGTGATTTTTTTCCCTCTTCCTTCTTATAAAGTAACAGGGGAAGCATATGGGCTATATGACTCTTCAATAAGTCCTGCTTTCAATAATTTTTTTATTTGAGTTTCGATTTCTATTTTGTTCGGAATGGAACATTTGTATGGTTTTCTAGATACATATTTATTTTCTGTTAATCTTATCGTTGCTTAAAAATTTTTAACAAATTTTTCTTTCGCAAAAACACTATCATATTTTTTTGAAAGATCATTCAAAACATTACTATTATTTTCAATAGGTAAAATCAAGCTCTGATTGCATTCAAAATTTTCATTTTCAAGCATAGGACTGCAACTTTGAGTAATTTCTAAGTTTTCATTTTGACATAATTGAAACTCTTTAATGCAATTCAGCCCGATTATCAAATCTTCTTCAAATAAATCACTTTTCATAATCAAAAATGAAAATTGTTTTTGTATATTAAGTATTTTCAAAGATACCGTTACTTCACCATGCGCATCTGTGAGACCACTCATTATTTTTATCGTTTGAATCCCGCTTACATAAGGAATATGGGGATGAGTAAAAGTTTATGTTACTCGGGGATTATGGAGCATTCCAACGGTGGAAGAATTTTTGAATCGGTGCTGTAGTGTCAAAGTTCCCGTATACGTTCCTGCTCCCGTGGGAATATAGGGATAAAATATAAAACCTATGTCCTTCCTCAGCTTCTGAACAGTCTTTGTACAAAATTTCACTTAAATCAATTCAATAGTTTGGGCGGGAGATGGTACCATAGAAAGGTGAACAGACAGAGCTACTATTGCATTTATAATAATAATGAGCACCGGTTCCCGTAGGAATATTCCAATGAAATAAAACCTATGTCCGTCCTTAAGTTCAGAACAATCTTTGTAAAAAATTTCACTTAAATCGGTTTATTAGTTTGGGCGGGAGATTGTAACATAGAACGACAGACAGACAGAGCTACTTTCACTTATTATATGAGTAAGGACTCCCGATCCCGTGGGATTATGTGGATGAATTAAAGTTTATGTTACTCTGGGATAGTAAAGCATTCTATCAGTGGAAACATTTTTGAAATCGGTATTGTAGTTTCTAAGCTCTAAGTTCTGTACAAAATTTCATTGAAATTATTTCAGTAGTCTGAGCAGGAGACGGTAACATAGAAAGCCGGACAGACATAGTGTCTTTCACATTTTTTATAATATTAGTTAGGATTAGGATTGAATGTTGGGATTAGAAGTTCGTTCAAGTTTTTCTTACTTTGGGGGATGCCAATACCTTGCAATTTTTCTAATAGAATTTGTATTTCACGACGTCCTTTGTTCACAGCAAGCAAACTACCTATATCTACGCATTTATATGATTGATTTTATTCTCCAAATCCTTACTTATCCTAACTAATATAATAAATGTGAAAGTAACTCTCTATGTCCGGCTATCTATGTTACCGTCTCCTGTCCAAATTACTGATCTGATTTGAATGAAATTTGGTACAGAGATAGTTCAGAGCTTCAGAAAGGACATAGACTCTATATTTTATCCCAACATTTTTCTTTCTTTTTTATCATCAAACGCCCAAAGTACTGAACTTATTTATGTATATGAAATCTGGTACAGAAATAGTCTAGAACCTGAGGATGGACAAAGCGTTTGTGTCATAGGTCATATATTTTAACCCTCTATTCCCACGGGAACGAGAACCTATACAGCATAGATTTCAAAAAATCTTTAACCGTTAGAATGCTTCACTATCTCCGAATATCATAAACTTTAGTTCATCCCCATATTCTTACGGGAATGGGAGTCTTACTAATATAATCAGTGCGAAAGTAGCTCTGTATCTTCGTCTTTCTACTTTACCATCTCCTGCCCAAGCTACAAAACCGATTCAAATGAAATTTTATGCACAGATGATCTGGAACCTGAAGAAGAACATAGGCTTTATATCCTTTGAATACTCCCACGTGAAAAGGTCCTCACTAATATTATAAATGCAAAAGTTGCTCTGCCTGTTCGCCTTTCTATGTTACCATCTCCCGTCCAAAGTAATGAACAGATTTAAATGAAAATTTGTAAAGAGATAGTCTAAAGTTTTTAAATTCCCACGGGAACTAGAACGCATGCGAGAACTTTGATACTACAGCACCGATCTCAAAAATTGTTCCACCGTAAGAATGCTACACAATTCTAGAGTAACATAAACTGTAACTTATCCACATATTCCTATGGGAATGATCACCATATTTCCATGGGAATGGGAGTATTTACTAATATGATAAGTCTGAAATTGAATCTGTCTGTCTATTTTTCTTTGTTACCATTTACCAACAACCGCTTAAACTATTAATCCTATTGATATGAATTTTGGTACAGGTCTAGGTACATAGTCTAGAATCTAAAGATGGACATAGGCTATATATATATGAATATATATATATATATACATATATATATATATATATATATATATATAAGTTATATACGCTCCGAAATGCACTCCAGCAACAGAGGCAAATCTTCAACATGATAAGAATGACATCATGTTCAACAAGCCAAAATAAAAGATAACACAGCACATGCAGCTGTAACAATAAAGATAACACAGCACATGCAGCTGTAACAATAAAGATAACACAGCACATGCAGCTGTAACAATAAAGATAACGAAACTGTAGATATAAATAGCACCTAGATAAAATATTGTTAGTCAGAATTAAGAAAGTCTTCAGTCTACGAGGTACTCTCGTTACAAGACTAAATAAATAAGTTTTGAGAAAATAAAAACTCTTAGTTTCATTAAAAACAAAATTGGCGCAGTCGGTAGGATAGAGTTAAATTGATTCTATCCTGTAAAAATCTACAATCCGTTCCGGTACAGTGAATTTAATTTTCAAACAAAAGTTTTCCTGCGAAAAAGTTTGAACGAATATTTGAATTAATAACAAAATCGGAACCGCGACATCCTTAATTATTTCAGTGAAAAACCGTACCAACATTGACGGAAAACATTTAAATAATTTAAATCAATTCAGTGAACTAGAGACAGAATCCTTAACGAAAATAAAGATTTTAAATCTGTTCAGTGAATCCTGATTAGTCCATGACTCAACCAACGCATATGGTGTATGTCAGAAAGTCCATAGAGGAAAACTAATCAAAACAAACATTAGATTAAGTGAAAATAGAAATTGCAAATAAAGAAGAAAATAAATACGAAAATAAATCGTGTGAGTAGAAAAATAAAAAGAAAAAGTGACCAATATAAAAGTAGAAGAAAAGGGCAGCATCCGAGCCCCGACTTAAGAAGAGTAGATGTCCAGAAAATTTAAGAAGTGGATTAAAACTAGCTACAGACATACTGACGAAGAATCATTATCAGGAGAAGAAGCAGATCAACATTTAAACAACATAAGAAACCAGGAAATACCTGAGCACATCAGTAAGAATAATTGTAAGCTAGAAAATAATAAATTTGAAAATTTTGAAAACAATAAATTAAAAATTAATATTGAAAATAATTTTGGTGAAAAAACTATAGCAGAAAATAAAAATAAAAGTGAGTTGAAATTAGAAATCAGTTACCAGAATACTAACAAAATGTCCTTAGCTACAGCCAAGAAGAGCTTAACGCTCGACCCTCTGAAATATATAGAGAAGTTAAGTCCTTTCGATGGGAGGACAGAAGATTTATACACATTTCTTACAAATGTTGACGGAATTATTCCAATCTTGAATGAGTATGATAATCAGAGCCAAATCATGTGCATTAATATCCTTAAATCGAAGTTCATAGGGAAAGCTAAACTCTGCATTGAGATACATCCTCACTTACAGAAATGGACCGGCATCAAAGCGATGTTGATCTCTAATTTTGGCGGCTTTAAAAATAGCATTCAGTTGTATGAAGAACTTAGACAGATATGTTTTAGAGGAAATATCCTTAGATTTTATAATGACATTCAAAAAACACTTTGCGATCTTAATCAAAAAAGTGTACAAGAAGATAAAACACATGAAGTAAATAATAATAATTTAACGGCTTTAAATATTTTTAAAGAAAAACTACCAGTACATATGCGTACCATCCTTTTTGCTCTCAAGCCTACCAGCTTACAAGAAGCTTTACATCAGCTATCTGAAGCTGGTTTTGTTAATACAAATCCTATTGATGAGAGCCAACAAAAACGTCAGATGAATAATAGAAACTTTCAACCTAAACTTTACATCCCACAACAGTATAGTAAAAATTCTTTTAGACCTCAGAGTAATTTTCAGACTAACTCCCAGAATAATTCTCAAAATAACTCAGGACAATTAAGAAATAATTTTAGTAACAACTTTAGACAGAACAATTTTAGACCACCCTACAATCACTTCAGTAATCAAAATAACTTTAGACCCCCATTTCAAAATAATCGTAACCCTAATAGAAACTATAATAATCAAGGGAATGAGCCCATGGAAGTCGATCCAGGCTCGAGCCAATTCAGGAGGAATCCTAACCTAAGCAATAGGCAGGTAAACTACAATCTACAATAGAAATGTAAGCCCAAAAACTGATCCTGCGGGATACGTAGAAACAAATACTAATATTAATAATAACCCTGCGGGATATCCAAAAACAAATAATGAAACAGAAAATTTTCAAATACCAGCCTCAGGATTGCCTTTTGTTCGGATAGAAAAAGCAGGCAGGATATTAAGAATGCTAATCGACACAGGAGCGACGAATAGTATATTAAACGAGAAAGACGCTCCTCAAAATCTAATTAAAATACGAACAGAACCATTAAAAATTAATACCGTAGGAAACCCAATCTTAGTTGAAAAAGAAGTACTCTTACCAAAAGAAAAATTCATTTGGAAAGTTACTGAAGACTGTTTATTTCAGTTAATGACTTTCAGTCAGAGCTTTAACGGCATCATTGGCAACAACATTCTTATACCAAACAATGGAAAAATTGACTATGCAACTAAGATATTAGAACTAAACGGAACTAAAATACCAATCTTTTTTGATGAAACAGATGAACGTGATTATTCCATGGAGATAAATCACTTAAATGGCTTAACGCCTCACGACACTATTTTCGACGAATTTGAAAAGAAAAATATAGACCACATGAATTCAGAAGAGAAAAAAATTCTATTTCAAGCTTTAAACGAATATTCAAACGTATTCTTCCACAAAGGCGATGATCTCTCTTTTACATCACACGTTAAGCATAAGATACCAGTACAGGATAATTCTCCTATTTTTACTAGAATCTATAGATATCCCGAAGTACACAAAAATGAAGTAAACAACCAGATTCAAGAACTATTGGATCAAGGTATCATTAAACATTCAACTTCTCCCTATAATGCTCCGATTTGGGTTGTACCTAAGAAAACAGATAAGATGGGAAATAAAGAATGGAGAATAGTAATAGACTATAGAAAACTAAATAAGATAACAAAAGAAGATAAATTCCCGATCCCACTCATAGATGATATTTTAGATAAGATGGGACGAGCAAACTATTTTTCCACACTAGACCTTACGAAAGGTTTTTACCAAATTGAAATTGATCCCGAAGACCGAGAAAAAACAGCCTTCAGTACTTTATCAGGTCATACCGAATGGCATACGCATCTGCCATTCGGTTTAAAAAATGCACCCGCAACATTTCAGCGGATGATGAATGAAGTTTTAGGCGATTACATTGGCAAAATATGCTACGTATACCTAGACGACATTATTATTTTCTCAGCTTCCCTTCAAGAGCATACACACCACTTAAAATTAATATTTGAAAGATTACGAAAAGTTAATCTTAAAGTTTCACTAAACAAATGCAATTTTCTTAAAAAAGAAAGTGAATTTTTAGGTCATATAGTCACACCAGAAGGCATAAAACCAAACCCATCTAAAATTCAAACAATTAAAGATTTTCCCCTTCCAACTACGATTAAAGATTACCGGTTACTATCGCAAGTTCATAGAAGACTATGCAAAGATAATAAAACCTATGACCTTGTACCTGAAGAAAGATTCTAAAATTGATTTAAAAAATTAAAAATACATTGGCGCGTTCAATAATTTAAAAATAGCTTTGCAAGATACATTGATAAACAGACACCCAGATTTTACAAAAGAATTCACACTGACAACCGATGCTAGCAACTTCGCTATCGGTGCAGTCCTAAGTCAATCCCACGGACCATTATCTTTTGCTTCACGCACTTTGAATAAACATGAGTGTAATTACTCAACCATAGAGAAGGAACTTTTAGCTATCGTTTGGGCCACCAAACAGTTTAGACATTACCTTTACGGTAGAAAATTCAAAATATTAACAGACCATAGGCCTCTAGTTTGGCTCCAAAACTTAAAAGAACCTAATTCAAAATTACAACGATGGAAGATTAAACTCGAAGAATACGACTTCGACATCGAATACATCCAAGGCAAGGAAAATAAACTCGCTGATGCTTTGTCAAGAATTAAAACTGAACAGATAAACGCATTTGAAGAAGATCTCGTGAGTACCCAGCATAGCAATGAATCAGACAGTTCAAATCTTATCCCAATAACAGATAAACCCCTCAATATGTTTGAACGCCAAATAATTGTTAAAACAACAAGGGTAGATTCCCGAGAAATAACATTCCCATACGTAGGAAAAAAACAAATAGTAATTACAAGAAAGAATTTTACCTCTAAAGACTTTGAACAAATAATTTTAGAATGCGACATAGGAAAACCTAACGCAATATTTTTTGATAATGATGACTTACCACTAAATAGATACGAACCAAACGATGAGTTATTTCTAAAATTCCAAGAATACTGGAAGCAACACCATTACAAACAAAAACTATACAGAACCATGTCCTACTTAACGAACTTACATTCCCCAGAAACTGAAGAAATAATTAATAACACTCACAAAAAATACAATCACTTCGGTATAGAAAAGACGTACTTAGAAATCATTAGAACCTATTATACACCAAATCTTAGAGAAAAAATAAATCAAATAATCAATAATTGTGAAACTTGCAATCTTAAAATAGAAAGAAATCCACTAAAACTCCCATATGAAAAAACTCCAACACCAACAGGTCCCCACATACATTATCACATGGGCATTTGGCCCATTCCTAGAAATGGAAACTACCTAACATGCATTGATAAATTCTCTAAATTTATCGCATTAGAAAGACTAGAAACAAAAACCCAAGCTGACGTATTAACAGCAATGACAAAGATATTCATTTGCTTAGGTTATCCAAAAGTCTTAACGACCGATAACGATAGATCTTTTCTTTCATATACAATACAACAATATCTCAAAGATAACGATATAATGAATCATATAACCACGCCTTATCGCCACACAGGCAACTCAGACATAGAACGTCTACATTCCACTCTAAACGAGCACATTCGACTTTTTGAAAAACAAAAACCAAATTTAGTCGATAATGTAACACGTACCATAGAGGTTTATAATAACACTATTCATTTGACTACACGGGAAAAACCAAGTGATATACATTTTGGTAGAACAGACACTAAAATTGTATTTGAAAGAATTGAAAGTACTAAAGAAAAAGTTTTAAATAAAATTAATAAAAACAGAAAAGATACGGAGATAGATCCTAATTTTACAAAAATAAATAATCCAGAACGATACGACAAGTTGAAGACAAAACACAAAAAGGTGAAAGTGTTAGAAATTAATAAAAACAAAATAACAATACGACCAAATAGAGACCCTCAAAAATTACACAAAGATCAATTTTGAAAAAGAAAGAAACAGTTTAAAAATGATTCCATTAAAATTGATAATAGCAGTATTTCTATGGCTGTCAACGTTGACCCATAGTCAAGAGATACAAATGTATGAAATTACACGAGAATTTGCGATTATAAAAAGTGAATCAATTAATTTGATAGAGGATTACAAGACAATAGTGCACGTTATAAATTTAACCAAATACGAGCAAGCAATATCTAAACTTAAAGAACAGTATAGGCTGATTCCAAACAAACGATATAAACAAATTAGTGAAATCACAAAATTAGAAACTAAAATTCAAACATTAATACCCCATAAAATAGTTAAAAGAGGAGTTATAAATCTAATTGGATCAGGCATGAAGTTTCTTTTTGGGACAATGGACGATGAAGATCACCAGAATATAGAAAATAGACTGAAAGCCTATGAGGAAAACAATGAAGAAATAATAAAAAATAACAACCAACAGATAAAGATTAACGACCATTTCAATGAACAATTTGAAAGACTAATAGATACAATAAACAGAGGGACAACTTTAATCAACGAACTAAAGAACCAAAGAAGCGATGTAAATGACCTTAGAACGGAAATAGAATTTTTTAATCAGATTAATGAAGTTAAATATGCTTTAGAAAAAATAGAGGATATTATTTTAACAAGTAGAACAGGTATGCTAACTCAGGACATTTTAACTCTTGAAGAAATTCAAGAAAATAACATAACGTTCGATAAATTACAACACCTAAAGATAAAATTAGCAGTTTACAAAGTTAATATCTTAATAATAATTTCTATTCCCCAATTCACAATTGAACGCTATAACAAATATTATATCCAAAATTTTCCTGTTAATAATAAAACTTTGAACTTAATCACAAACATAATTTTAGAGAAAAATAATAAAACATATTTCCCAGAAAATGAAGTAGAAAAATTAGAACTAATAAAAGACGAATGTATTAACGATTTAATATTTCAAAAACCACTTAAAGATTGTAAAAGAATTAATTTTAACCACACAGAAATAAAAGAAGAAGGAGAATTTATCGTTATAAAGAATATTGAACAAACTCCTATTAAACAAAACTGTAATGACTTAAACTACACTATTAAAGGAAATTATCTGATTAAATTAAGAAATTGTAAACTTCAAGTAAAGAATAAAAAATTTAACCGAAAAGAATATCTTGGAGACTTAATAGTCCCAATATTAGATTACAAATTTGCAACAGACAATAAAGATATTGATTTAATTGAATATAAATTTGTACAAAATATAAAAGAGCTAAGCAACATAGAATCTAGGCACAAAACAATAAGCTATAGTTTAACATTGGTATCAATAGTTTTAATCTTAGTAATAGTAATATTCATTTGCTTAAAAAGAAAAAATAACAGCCTCAGTACCAATAATACCGTGAATCTACCATCCGTAGAGTTTCATCAGATGGACGATTCAAAGGGGGGAGGAGTTATATACGCTCCGAAATGCACTCCAGCAACAGAGGCAAATCTTCAACATGATAAGAATGACATCATGTTCAACAAGCCAAAATAAAAGATAACACAGCACATGCAGCTGTAACAATAAAGATAACACAGCACATGCAGCTGTAACAATAAAGATAACACAGCACATGCAGCTGTAACAATAAAGATAACGAAACTGTAGATATAAATAGCACCTAGATAAAATATTGTTAGTCAGAATTAAGAAAGTCTTCAGTCTACGAGGTACTCTCGTTACAAGACTAAATAAATAAGTTTTGAGAAAATAAAAACTCTTAGTTTCATTAAAAACAAAATTTATATATATATGAATGTATATATATTATATAGGAACTACTGAACTGATTTCAAGAACTATTTCCCCGTTGGCATGCTACACTATCTCCAAGTAACATAAATCGTACAGGATTGCCAACTACACATTAACTGTGAAAATTGAATTAAGGTGGTATTCCAGTCTAAAATAAATTATTAAATAAGTGGCGCAACAGAGCGAGGAGCCCCTGGGCCTAGCGCATTTCTCACAACCATTCCTTGTAAGGGAATGGCAGGGACCTACAATTTTCTGCCGGTTCCGAACGGCTGATCGAGATGGCGCTTTTCATGGCAATGAATTCTTACGGAGGAAATTGCCAATTCCTCGGGAAAGGTGATACCCGTGGAAAAAACATTTTTGCCTCTGTTGGGATTCGAACTCGAACCTCTGGATTAACAGGCGGACATGCTTTCCATCACACCACGGGTACCACTAGTCTAGTCTAAGTCTAGAGACATGAATTTTAAGTCTTCTTTAAAGTGTCGCAAGGAAAAGGCAATCAATATGTTTAAAATCCATTTTTTTGTCAGTTTTTTATCAATGTTAAAAGATTACAGAGATTTTTTTTAAGTTAAAAGCTTTGAATTCCAGCAGGTGGTGAAGTGGGGTATCTCAAAAAATTGACACATGACCATACCTATGATTTCAACCCTCCTAGTCATCCGAATTAAAAAAGAAAAAAAAGATGTTCGCTATCGCATGAACCAGCGATAAGTAAAAAATTTTTTTTGAGAAAATGGCGACTGTTTGAAAAAAATTATCGTTTTTTTCACTTTTTTTTTAGTTTCTCGAATTTTTTAAAAATAGTGAAAATTGAAATTTGAGAATGATTCGGGTTCATGCCTCTGAAAAGTCTATAAAAAGGCTCCATAAAAATTTCAAGTGAATCGGTTCTGTAGAACTCGAGGAATCGTGGGTATCATATTAATTTTTTGATGGATTGATTAAGTTTATTTAGCATAAAAAATTTGCTACTTAAAATTCTTATTAGATAATTTATAACATAAAAGCTTATAATATTATAAATAAATATAAGATGAGAGGATTTATCACATTGAATTCATTGCTTTTTTAAAAGTAATTGTTTTTAACATAAGGTAATATCTCATTTTTAAATCTGTTAACATTTGTTTGCGTTTTTGCGGTGTACGGAAGATTATTGAAAATTTGTAATCCTTTATAGAATAACATGTTTTGTGATCTGTTGTTTCTAAAAAATTGTATATTAAAATTGTTATTACTTCTTAGATTATAAGGCTGCACATCAGCTCTTATACGTAAACGTCTTTTGAAGTAATGGGGTAGTAAATTATTTTTTATTTTAAATATAAACAACAATGAACTAAAAATGATTCTTTGTCTTACACTAAGCCATTTTAAAAAATCAAGCATTTGATAAATTGGTGTGTATCTACTGCAATATAAAATCGATCGCATAGCTTTGTTTTGCAATTTTTGAAGATTCTGAATCATGCCAATAGATCCCAGTAATAGTATTGTGGGACAATACTCAAAATGGGGCCTTATTATGGCGTTATATATTTTGATTGCCGTTGTAATACATAGTTTCTTTCTTATTCTACGAAAGAAACCGATTTTCTTGGCTATCTTTTTGCATAAATTTTCAAAGTGTTTTTTAAAGCTTAAACCATTATCTATTAATATTCCTAAATTCTTTATTTCTTCAACACACTCAAATTCTTCTACATTTAAAATATTGTTTTCTTGTGGTAGTAACATAATTTTTGTTTTATCAGTATTTAACATTAATTTATTCATACAAAGATAGTTTTTTTACATTGTTTAAATCAGTTTTCAAATTATCAATTGAATTACTTATTTCATCACCACCAACATACAACAGACCATCATCAGCAAAAAACACTATATCACAATTTTTGATTATTTTCTTTATATCATTTATATAAAGTATAAATAACAATGGCCCTAACATTGAACCTTGAGGTACACCTAACTCTACTGGAAGTGGACTTGACACTACGTTATTGAATTTAACAATTTGATTTCTATTTTCCAAATATGATTTAAACCATTGGTATTCAATATCTCTTACCCCATAACTGTATAGTTTTTTTAACAATATATTTCTGTCTACCGTCTCGAAAGCCCGTTTTAGATCCAGGAACGCTGCAGCTATTTTCTTGTTCTGATGAATTTTCTCCTTCCAATCAGCAATTACAAAATTTAAGGCAGATTCACACGAATGTTTTTTTCGAAAGCCTGATTGTTCTTCCATTATAATTTGATTTTCTTCTAAGTATTTTTCAAATTGGATTTGCACTACTTTTTCTATTATTTTTACATGCAAGGGTAGCAAGTTCACTGGCCTAAAATTTTCACTTTTATTTGTATTATCAATTTTGGGAACAGGGATTATCACAGAAGTTTTCCAATTTTTGGGAAATATACCGTTCACTAATGAATAGTTTATTATTTTAAGTAAAGCTGGCCCTACATAGTTAAAACTATTCTTTAACATTTGTTTATTCATGAAGTTGTAGTCGTTTTTATTGGGCATCAATTGCACTATTTCAAAAAGTTCTTCCAAAGACTCTAAAGTTTTAAATTTGAACGAATTTACATTATTTTCGGCATGATTTGACCACTGTACCATTGGTATATCTTCATTTATTTTTTTGACACTCGATATAAAATATTCATTGAAATGATTAGCTATTACTTCATTATTATCAATTTTCACTTGGTTAAACTCAATGCTTTTATTTTCAGTTCTTATTTGACCTAGAACCAATATTTTAAGTGTTTTCCACATCATTTTCTGATTATCAGATTCATTTATTTTATTTTCTATGTAAACGCGTTCTGCTTTATTTAAACTTTTTTTATATCTGTTTCTTAATATTTTATAGGATTCCCAATCTTCACTGAAACCATTAAAAATAAACCTCATGTAACTTTGAATTTTTTCAAATTTTTGACGTGCAAGATCTTGATTATACCAGTTCACCCGATTTTCACTTTGCACATTCTTTTGCACTATAAATTGGCTTATTACACTAAGCATTTCCTTTTCAAATAAATCGCTCGTTTCCTCATTTAATTGGGTTGATATACTGATGTAATTTATTGCACTTCTTCTTATGTTTTGAACGAATTGAAAACTGTTGTATTTTAAGTATTTTATTTTTATATATTCATCACATTTTCTTATAGAGTGAATACTCAATTTGAAAGTTACAGTCTCATGGTCACTAATTTTAAGCTCTTTATCAACTTTAACCTCACAGTCTCTAATATTTGTTACCACATAATCTAAAAGTGTTTTACTTGTTAGGGTTATTCTTGTAGGTTCAACAAGCAGTTGCTTATCAAGTTTTGCCTAAACATACATTCTAGCTCTTGTTTATAAATGTTATGTTATAAGCCAGTCTATGTTGAAATCACCTATTATTGCCACATTATCTTTTCCTTCCAGTTCATCTAACCATTCATTCATGTTATCACAAAAACTGCTGATAGATGTACTTGGTGACCGGTATATACTAAAAAATATCACTTTTTTTATTTATTATTTGTACTTCTACAATCAAAATCCAAATGCTTGGTTCTATTTGAATACTTTTTAAAATCTTTATTTCCCAACATTTCTTTAAATATATAACTATTCCTCCTGTTCGTGTAGAAGAACTTTCACATCTTATGATTTGATAGTTTTTAATGTTCACTTCACTATCTAGTACCCATTGTCCTAAGTGTGTTTCTGTTAATACAATCATATCATATTTCTTTTCAATTATTAAATGTTTTATATCAGTTAAGTTATTAGTTAGTCCTTGAATATTTAACATCACACAGTCGAATGACTTTGATTGCTAATAGGCAATGGTTCTCTCTTGATTTATTTTTCTTAAGTACACTGGACAATTCGCATCGCTGGCATCATGATTTGGATCTATTTCTATGCCAAGATGTTCTATTGTCTGTACACAATTATTACACTTAAGCACCTCATTTACACAGTCTTCCATTTTATGCTCCATACCGCATTTAGGACAACAAACTTTTTTTGTGCATTCTTTAGCCATATGATTGAAACCCCAGCAATTGAAGCATCTTCTCACATTGACCTTGTCGTACACAACACACTTATTCCACCCCACATTTAAACACGGTTTGTCTACTTCTAAGATTTCTTTGAATAATTTACTATCTATTTCAATTATTGCATTATACTGAGATTTATGTTGAAATCTCTCGTAACATTTTATTATTTTCATTGTTCCATTGATTTTATTTTGTTTACTTATAGTTTGTATTAGAAATTCTTCTTTAATTTCTTTTTCAATCCCAATTATTACAATTTTCGGCGATATTAATGATGGTATATTAACATTGTATTTTTCTCCTAATTTTTCTTTCAATTTCGTTTCAAATTTTCGTGGATTCTTCATTCCCGCACTTTATTGTGACCGCACCATTTCCTTTTTTTGTTATTCCACTAATTTGCACTGCAAGATCAGCTGGATCAATATTTTCTTTTATGTCTTCTTTTGTCTTTTCGCTGTTTTGACCTTCATTCACCTTAGGCTTAGCTTAACTATAACCGACGGTATGTTTTTAATTGCAATTTCAGCATATGTATTATTTTTTTCAACAGTTGTTGTCTCTTTTTCATTTACACTTTTCAAATTGTTTTGATGTCTTCCTCTTGCTTGTTCAAAGTTATTTTATTTTCTTTCACTACATCTAGCAATGAATCAATTTTTTCCATTATATTATTGATATACGATTTACAATTGTCGCACACGAATAAAATATATTTGTGTTTAAGCAAACCAAGTTCAAATTTTCCTAATTCAGTGCATTTTTGGCAATAAACATTACGGCAGAACGCTGAGTATAATACAAAGCTCTCATTTCTACCGACAGATTTTTTGCACTCTTCACAACTATTCTTTATGTACTCACTCATTATGTACTCAATTAAATACAAAGTAACACTTGTCTCTGGTCTCTATCCAACTGTTTCGATGTCACTTTCGAAATTTAAATTATTTTAATTTCACTCTGTTTCGACACATTGATAAAAAATAAAGATTAAAATTGTGAATTTAAATTATTGAATTGTTGAACTATAAAATTTTGAATTTGAATTATTGAATTATTGAACTATTGTGAATTAACAAATAACTTAACTAATTGGTATAATTTTCAAATTTCCCGCCCTTCCGGCCATCTTTATTCAAAGAATACAACCAAAAAAAGGAATAAGAATTATAAATGAACAGAATAAAATTATTCCGTATCCAAACCGCAACCGTATAACACGTCTTTTCTTTATCTTGTCGCCACTACTTTGTCGCTCAACTTTTTGCTCACTTTTCAGTTCAAAGTTTAAAAAGGTTAAAACTAATAACCAATTAATCTATTTAGTAAAAATTCTTGCTAATTTTTCATGGCGTCCGAGCAGAGACAAAATTAAGTCTCAAATTTATTGAACGTTTTAAAGAAATCGCGAGTTTTTGATATTCATACATACATAAATATGTATGTATTGTAACGTGCGCTTAGTTCGCAAAAATAAAACTCTACTTTTCAATTTATTTCAACCACTTTTATTCAGTATCTATACTTTATTCGATCTCAACTCGACTTTTGGACTATCACTTGTAGACAATTTACTCTTCACTTTATCACTCTATAATCAAAACTGACTTCTGGTTGCCTCGGGCGGGCTATTTATATCGAATGACACGCCATCTAGAACTCTCCAGTAACTTCTACATTGTCTCCACATTTGCTGTCTACTCTCTGTCTGTCTGTCTCTCTACACTCACACACACTGGCTTACAAGCAGCGCCTGTCATTTATACCATTCCATTAAAGTGTTGCCAGTTGTGTTTTCGGTTGAACGTTTTTTCGATTAGGAAATTGGTATAAAATGTTGGGTTCACGTTACACTGCCCCCTCCTTAGGATTGTTCGTCCCGAATAATTCCATCTGCAGCCTCGCCACTATATCGATGCAGCCTGTCACAATGAACTACTTTTAACTTGCCTCTTAGTCCTCTTTGGATGCGGTAAACCACGTCGTTAATCCTCGTGACTACAGTATAAGGACCTTCCCAGTTTTGCTGAAGTTTCGGTGACAATCCCTTTTGACGATGAGGATTATAAAGCCACACACGATCTCCTGCTTGGAATCCTGACGTTGTCGCTTTTGTGTCGTACCGTGTCTTCATCCGGTCGCTGTAGGCTTTCATCCGTTCCCTTGTTCTTTTATGGATGTCAGCGAGTCTCTCCTTGAGGTCGTCCACATACTCGTTTGTGTCCTGTGGCTCCTCTGTGGGGCATCCAAATTTAAGTTCGCTGGGCAGCCGCATGGTTTTCCCGAACAGGATGTCAGATGGTGTTTGTCCTGTCGAGCTATGTACTGCACTTCTATAGGCCATCAGGAATAGCGGTACGTGCCTATCCCAGTCTCTTTGGTAGTCGCCTACGACCTTGGTGAGGTGTTCTTTCAAGGTCCGGTTGAATCTTTCAACCATCCCATCAGATTGTGGATGAAGTGGTGTGGTTCTCGTCTTCTTAATGCCAAGTAGTCCGCACACTCCTTGGAAGATGTTTGACTCAAAGTTCCTCCCTTGGTCGGAATGGAGTTCCATAGGCACGCCATACCTACTAACCCAGTTAAACACAATCTGGTCGACCACCGTTTTGGCTTCTTGATTTGGGATGGCATACGCCTCAGGCCACTTGCTAAAATAGTCCATTACAACCAGAATGTATTTGTTTCCAGCGTTGGTCTCTGGAAAAGGCCCAGCCACATCTACTGCAATCCTCTCAAAAGGCGATCCAACGTTGTACTGATGCATCTTACCTTGAATCTTCCTACCAGGTCCTTTGGTTGCAGCACACTTGTCACATGTTCGGCACCACTTCTCCACGTCATCTCTAGCATGTAACCAGTAGAACCGATGTCGCACCTTCTCCAGTGTTTTGTTAACCCCCAGGTGGCCTCCAGAAGGTCCGTCGTGCATCTCCTGAAGAACTTCACTGACTTTCGATTGCGGTACGATCAGCTGCATCACATATGACTTACCGTCAGCGGATTCCCATCTTCGTCTGAGGACACCTTCTTGCACATATAGTGAGTCCCACTGTGCCCAATAGGCTTTGAGAACTGGACTCCTGTCAGAAATGTCTCCCCATTCCGGTTTCTCTTCATTTTCTTTCCATGCGAGAATGGGTTCGATATCTGGATCTTCCTGTTGAGCAGTCCTCACTTCCTCATTGCTCCATCCGCTTATGGGGTCAGCTCTTAGTCGCTGAGCGGTAATGATTTCTTTGTCTTCTTGCCGCTTGCAATGCTTGCAATCCACTTTACAAGGTCTTCGTGATAATGCATCGGCGTTTGAGTGCAGCTTTCCTCTGCGGTGTTGGATCTGGTAGTCATAGGTCTGCAATCTTTCTATCCACCTTGCGACTTGACCTTCTGGATTTTTGAAGTTCAACAGCCAGCTCAGAGCACCGTGGTCTGTCCGCAGAAGGAATTTCTGTCCATAGATGTACCTATGGAAGTGCTTTGTTGCCAAGATAAGAGCTAGCAGCTCCCTTCTGGTCACGCAGTAGTTCCTTTCGGGTTTCGATAGGACCTTGCTGTAGTATGCCACCACTTTCTCTTCGCCATCATGCACTTGGGATAGTACCGCCCCGATTCCAACGTTGCTTGCATCTGCGTCGACGATGAATGTTTTGCCAGGTGTTGGATGTGCCAGCACTGGAGCGTTACAGAGGCGGTATTTGAGTTCCTGGAAAGATTTCTCACACTCACCTGACCATTTAAACTGCTTCCCCTTTTCGGTGAGCTGATGCAAACTCTTTGCAACTCCAGCGAAGTTCTTAACGAAACGTCGGTAATATGTGGCAAGTCCCAGAAAGCTTCGGAGTTGATGTTTGTCCTGTGGTGTTGGCCAATTTTTGACGGAGTCAACTTTTTCAGGATCAGTCTTTACTCCTTGGGATGAGATGATGTGTCCCAAATACTTGACTTCAGTTTTGAAAAGTGCACATTTTTCTGGATTCAGTTTAAGGTTAGCCTCTCGAAGTCTCTGAAACACGGCTTTAAGGTTCTTACAATGTTGGTCAAATGTTTTCCCGTAAACAATGACATCGTCCAAGTAGACTAGGCAAGCTTTCCACGTCAGTCCTTGAAGAACACACTCCATCAAACGCTCGAATGTTGCCGGAGCGTTGCATAGCCCAAACGGCATAACCTTAAACTGCCAGAGCCCATTACCTGTAGAAAATGCCGTCTTTTCCCGATCATCAGGGTGGATGTCAACTTGCCAATATCCACTCTTCAAGTCCAGCGTCGAGAACCACTGGGCTCCCTCCATGGCATCCAGGGTATCACTGATTCTGGGCAGGGGATAGCTGTCCTTTTTAGTCACATCATTCAGCCTTCGGTAGTCCACACAAAAACGAGTGCTTCCATCTTTCTTTTTCACTAGCACCACTGGTGACGCCCAAGGACTTTTGGAATTTTCGATAAGACCATCCTTCTTCATTGCTGTTATCATGTCCTCAACCTCACCTTGTTTGGCCAGTGGAAGGCGTCTTGCGGGTTGACGAATCGGTCTTGCATCTCCTGTGTTGATGCGATGCTGCACCAACTGTGTCCTACCATATTGTCCCTTTTTCGATGCGAAGATGTCAGTGTACTCTTGTAGGAGATTTTCAGCCATCCTTGTTTTTTGGTGATCAAGGTTGGATGAACTCAGTATCTTAGCTCTGATGCTTATGAGCTCCTCCGGAGTTAACGTTTTTCTCGGGGCCTCGTCCGTGATCTTCGTAATTGCTGCAACCGATTCGCAACGTCCAACGACTTCTCCTTTCTTCAACTTTACATCGTACGGTCTGGTGTTCAGTAATCGTACGGGGACCATTTTGTTTTTCGGTGCTACCAGTGTTTTCCCAATGATGACGCTTTGGGAGGAACACTCTGGGTCTGGTTCCACCACCTTCCAAACTCACCTTCCAGTTTTGTCCAAACGAACACTTCAGAAGAAGGAGGCAGAATCAGATCTTCCGTGATGACAGTTCTCAGTGTCGACGTACTTTCATTCGAATAGGTCATTGGAATTTCTTTATTTTGGTATTTCAAAACTTGATTACCGATATCCAAAATAACTCCGTGCTGTTTCATAAAGTCGATTCCAATGATGCACTCGTCACATATATCTGCCACCAGGAATTGATGAGTAAACACTAGATCGGCCAGTCGGATCTTGAGACACACTTCTCCATATACTCTTGCTGCTTCTCCCGTTGCGGTTCTTAGACGGTAGCTATTGGTGTTATGGAGCCACGTCATCTTTACCAGGTCTCGACGTACTATGGATGCTGTGGCACCGGTGTCAATGGTAGCCACATGTTTGTTCCCGTTAATAGTAGTCTCCACAGTCAGACTTTTGTTGTCGCGTTTGGTCTGGGAGACCTGGATGGTGGTTTTGGGGCCATCGATACAAGAAACCAGCCTCTGCCCCTCGAAGTTGGTTCTTACTCGTTTCCCTGATGGGAAACGGGCTGATAGGCAACGCTGGTGTTGTTGTTACCTTGCTCTGGGTTGGATCTCTTGCTTCCACAATGTTGACAACTGGCTTTGTTTGGTGGTAGTCGGCATTGACGCTGTAAGTGCCCGGTCTTGTTGCAGTTCCAACATCTTGCTAGTCCGCTCCGGTTCTTTTGTATTTCAGCTCTTTGGCACGAGCATTCTTCGACTATGGCCTCTCTAAGTCGATGTACTCCCTGAGAAGCCTGTTCTGCTGCTTCAATTGTCAATGCGAATGCTAAAGTCTCGGAAAGAGTACGTGTTCTAGCAGTTCGCACAGACCTCTGAAGATGTATATCGGAAATGGCACGAACGAAGGACTCAACAGCGAGCTGGTTGATGATTTCTTCTCCAGCATCCGGGTATGCCAGGTGAACCAGTCTTTCGACGTCTGCTTGGAGCTGCTGTAGACTTTCACCCCTTTTTTGGACTCTGTTATTGAGTTGGACTCGGAAGACTTCTTTCAAGTGGCTATCTCCAAAGCGTTTATCTATAGCTGCCACGAGAGAACTGAAATCGCCGCTCTTACCAGCTGGAACTGTTTGAAGTAATTCAGCTGCTGGTCCTCTAAGAGCAAGAGTCAGTGCAATGTACTTGTCTTCGTCATCCCAGCCATTTGTTGTCGCGGCTGCCTCAAATTGTCTCTTGTAGACTGGCCAAGAAGACTGTCCATCAAATGTTGGGGGTTTCATCTCCTTTTTCTTTGCATACTCCCCAGCAGACTCTCGAATTTTTATTTTCCGGATCTGGTCCAATTCCTTGGTCAGAACAGAGAACTGTTTGTCACATCGGGTTTCTACGATTTCGAAACGATTCTCTACAACAGAAAGCTGTTTCTCCACACCTTCAACGCGTTCGTCTAGGGCACAAACATTTTTCTCAATGTTACCCAATTTACCTTCAAGAATGTTTTTCTGACCTTCCAAAACATTTTGTTGCGCCTCATGTCTTTCGAGAATATTCTGTTGTTCTTTCTTTTGCTCGTTTCGTTGCTCTTCAATCAGCTTCTTTTGTTCGTTTCGTTGTGCTTCCAGTTGTTCGAGAACATTCTGCTGTTCCTTCTTTTGCTCGTTTTGTTGTACTTCGAGTCGTTCGAGAACATTCTGCTGTTCTTTCTTTTGCTCGTTTCGTTGTTCTAACAAAAGTTTCATCATACTAGAAAAATCTACACTTTCACTTACTTCCTCTTCTTCCACTTCTGTTTCAAAAACAAAAGTGTTTACGTCTTCCCCTTGCTGTTCCAAATAGTTACGCAAGCGCAGGACGAGCTCATTTTTCGATCCCGCTCTAGAAAGATTTCGCTTACCTAACTCACTTTTAAGCTCAATGCAGTTGAGCTCTTCTAACAACTTACCCATTTTCACTGTATATAATTGATCAGTTTTTCAGTTGAGATAATTATTATTATTATTTTTCTTTTTACTTTTTTTTTTTTTTTTTACACTTTATTAGTCAAATAAGTTTTATTTACACTTCTGACACCAATGTAACGTGCGCTTAGTTCGCAAAAATAAAACTCTACTTTTCAATTTATTTCAACCACTTTTATTCAGTATCTATACTTTATTCGATCTCAACTCGACTTTTGGACTATCACTTGTAGACAATTTACTCTTCACTTTATCACTCTATAATCAAAACTGACTTCTGGTTGCCTCGGGCGGGCTATTTATATCGAATGACACGCCATCTAGAACTCTCCAGTAACTTCTACATTGTCTCCACATTTGCTGTCTACTCTCTGTCTGTCTGTCTCTCTACACTCACACACACTGGCTTACAAGCAGCGCCTGTCATTTATACCATTCCATTAAAGTGTTGCCAGTTGTGTTTTCGGTTGAACGTTTTTTCGATTAGGAAATTGGTATAAAATGTTGGGTTCACGTTACAGTATTATGAAAAAGAACATTGAGAAAAATCACGCTTAGTTAAAATAATTTAAATTCCCGCGGAATCAAATCGTGCGCGAGTTCTTCAAAAAATTAATTGTGTGTGAGTTCCAGAAACAGCACCAACACCAAGGAAAACCGGCGACAGAAGTCATCACCACATCCCCATAGAAGCGCTAGAGCTCCACCAGCATTTCAATGCATAAGAGTTGCATATGTGCAGATTGCAAAAGGGAAGTGGCTTCCAAGAACGAAACAACAAAAAATCAGGTATTCACAGAAATTGAAAGTGCTTAAAAAATTTTTTTTCAACCTTAAAATTTATTGATGAACAAAATCCCAATCAATTAATCCTGATTTGATTCAAGCACATACTTTCAATTTTTGTCTCTTTTTGCATTTAAATTGTGGTGAAATAAACAAACAAAGACTGTGTTTTTTCTTATTTATTGTGTATTTTATTTCAAAATTTAAAATTTACAATTACAAATAAATGAACTAAAACTAATAGTTCATAGTGATAAAACTATCCACTCGCTTTTGCCACAGCCGCGCCGTCGCTGCAACACTATTTAAACACACACTTGCTTCGTCTAAAACTATCGAAAAATTCTTTACTATGAACGATATTTAAGTCACTCGACTAATGTTTCACGGATTTAATTTAATTCAATTTAATTTAATTCGAATTTATTGATAATTGTTCAATTGATTTCGCGAAATTCAATTGTTTACATTTTTTTTGTGTCAAAGTGACTTTTGAGTTGACAGTTCGTTCAGTGGATAATCTTTCGTTAAGTTTTCAGTTGTCAGTACGGGTAGTACTCAGCGAAGCAAAATTCAAAGTGCATGAGGAGTGTGTTCAGCGAATCAATTTAATTTTCGGCGGTTCTTTAAAAAAGCATTTGAATTAATTTGAACAAATTAAACTTTGTTCAATTGAACATTTATAAAACAAAATTAAGGTTTTTTTTTTTGTATTTTGTTTGAAAATAAACTAATTTTTCAGACTTATATATTTTTAATAAAGTACAATTGAACAATTTGGACAAACTATTTCCAAGTTTAATTTTTTTTGAATCAAAATTATTAAATACATTTTATATTAAAATGACTGGCAAAAGAAGGCGAAATTCTCCAATAAAGGATTCAAACCTTGATGTATTGAAACATCAGCGAGTGGTAATTAAAAACAATATTATTCGTATTAAAACGGGATTAGAACAAAAAACTTTCTCACTTAATCCAATCCAATTAGAATGTCGTTTGGATTTATTAAATTCATACATTGATCAACTTATGAGTTGTCAATCAGAGATTGAATCAGCAGATCATGATGATATGAATCGTGGAGAGTTAGAAGAAATTTGTATAGGAGCAAAGTCATTACTAATTTCACACGTGAACAAAAGGCGTCCATCAAATGCTATGGAACACTCGTTTAGTAATCCGCATCATTCTCGGCTTCCTAAAATGTCTCTTCCGAAGTTTAGCGGTAAATATTCGGAATATAAAAATTTTATAAGTTTGTTCGAAAGCTTAGTCGACAATGATCCGATGCTTCCGGATATCGAAAAATTTAATCACCGTATTTCGTGTTTATCAGGTGAAGCCTTAGGAACAGTGAAAGCTTTCCAAATAACCGAACAAAATTATCCTAAGGCGCTTGCGAGTTTGAAAAAAGTGTACGACAATAATTGCTTAATATTTTTCGATAATATTTCAACACTGTTTGAATTGAAAGAAATTTCCAAACCATCTGCATCCTCATTGCGAAGCATGATTGATACAGTATCCGCGATATACGATTCTCTTCTTTCATTGGGTGACGAAAAGAATATTACAAATGCAATTATTATACATTTAGTTATGTCAAAGGTGGATACCATCACCAGGTCTAAGTGGGAAGAACAGTTAGATTACAATACTCTTCCTTTATGGAAGAACTGCGAAGAAGCCCTCAATAAAAGGTATCAGCATCTTTCTGCTGAAGAAGCTTCAAATGTAAAATTCAAATCCGCAGAAAAGCAATCAAAACCGAAGCTAGATTTAGGTCGCAATCGAAATCAAAAATCATCATTCGCTTGCGTAAGCTCGCAACAGAAGAAACCTAAATGTTTATATTGCAAGTCAGGTGAACACTTTATAACAGCTTGTCAAACATTTGCTTCACTGCCTGTATTGCAAAGATTCGAATACGCTAAGGGTGTTCCAATATGCATTAATTGTCTTCGAAAAGGGCATGCAGTTTCAAAATGTAGATTGAGTCGTTGCAGTGTTTGTAATCGCTCACATCATACATTGTTGCATCAATATGAAACTACTTTCAATGGGCCGTCATCAACTCAGCCTAACACAAGTTTTCAATCAATGCATGCCTCGGTTTTGACTGATCAAGTAATTCTCGCCACTGCTGTGGTACAAATTAAAGGTATTACTGGCGAATACTTGCCAGCTCGAGCGTTACTTGATTCAGGATCACAAATTAATTTTATAACTGAGGAAATAGCTCAAAGGTTGAAGCTTCGCAAAGAAGAAAAGTCTCTTAATTTACTTGGTATTGGGAAGGCGAGTACAACAGTCAGTAAAAAATTAAAGGCAGAAGTAAAATCACGATTTAATGATTACTCGTTTACTGCAGATTATTGGGTTATGAACTCAATTTCAAAATACCAACCCGATCAAGCTATTAATACCGCTAATTGGCACATACCAGCCAATATCCAACTAGCTGATCCATATTTCAATAGGCCGCAAAAAATTGACATGTTATTAGGAGCAGAAACATTTTTCGAACTGCTATCTGTCGGCCAAATTAAACAAGGGCCCGACTATCCAACCACCCAAAAAACTGTTCTTGGTTGGATTATATCTGGGAAATATCTCAAGGGTAAAAATTCTGATACCAGACAATGCAATCTGGCATGTCAGTCTGAAGAATTATCAGACTTAGATACAATGGTACAAAAATTCTGGCTAATGGAAGAAATTCCGGGGGATACTAAAAGGTTTCTTACGCCAGAGCAAAAAATGTGTGAAGACCATTTTGAAGAAAATACAAAATTGTTGCCAAATGGTCGGTTTGAAGTAAAGCTGCCATTCAAATCTTCTCCAATGTCGCTTGGATCGTCGTTTGAAGCTGCCAAACGTCGATTCCTTGCACTGGAACGTAAATTGTTGAAAGATGATGGCTTGAGATCAATGTATATGGATTTCATGAGTGAATATCTAAGTTTAGGACACATGTCTCCAACGAATAATGAAATTCCCTCAAGCCCACACTATTTCATTCCACACCAGTGTGTTTTGCGACCGCAAAGTACAAGCACTAAATTACGTGTAGTTTTTGATGCTTCATGCAAAACATCTACTCAAGTGTCGCTGAATGACATCTTGATGGTTGGGCCAACCATTCAAGAGGAGCTGTTTTCGACATTGATCCGTTTTCGTACGCATAAATATGCTATTACGGCTGATATTACGAAAATGTACAGGCAAGTTATCATTGCTGCAGAGCACTCGATTTACCAGCTCATAGTGTGGAGGCAAAATCCCTCTCAACCATTACAATATTTTCGTCTCAATACTGTGACGTATGGCACTTCACCAGCGCCATATCTAGCAATTCGGTGTTTGAAGATGTTGGGCGATATCTTTAAAGATTCATTTCATACCCCACGGGGTCGAAAATCGTCCAAAGAGATTTTTATGTCGACGATTTGCTAACTGGTGCCGATGAAATAGAAAGCTTAAAATCAATCCAACATGAAATACAAGAAATATTAAAAAAAGGTGGGTTTCAGTTGGCAAAATGGTATTCAAACCATCCTGAATTGTACAATGCTGAAAGTACGGAAAAATCATTAAAATACAATGACTCAGACTGTAAAAAAACTTTGGGAATTTGTTGGCAGCCTAAAGAAGACACATTTTCATTCAGTTTAGAAAACACCTTTCATGATCTACGAGCCACCAAACGAAACATTCTTTCAGTCTCAGCTCGTCTGTTCGATCCGCTTGGATTGTTATGCCCCATTGTGACCAAAGCCAAAATCCTATTACAAGAGCTTTGGATAGCAAAACTTGATTGGGATGAGTCGATTCCATTGCGCCTTGATACCTGTTGGCAAAACTTTAAAGCCAACCTTTCTCAGCTCCCGGAAATAAAAATTCCAAGGTTTGTCGGAACTCAGTTCGGTGCAAGAATTCAAATTCATGGGTTTGCCGATGCATCGATGAGAGCTTACGGATGTTGCATCTATATCCGAAGTCAAACTACGGAAGGTATCAAGTCGACGCTATTAACCGCAAAGTCCAAAGTGGCCCCTTTGAAAACTAAATCGCTTCCGCGATTAGAACTTTGCGCAGCGCATACTCTTTCTAAATTATGGCTAAGAGTATCGGCAATGACTCAAGTCTTGACGTTGAGCAAATAGTTTTTTGGACCGATTCCGAAATAACTTTACATTGGATAAAAACTCATCCAACTTCACTTGCAACCTTTGTTGCGAACAGAGTTTCTGAAATCCAAGAGTGGACGAACAATGTATCATGGAAACATGTTCCAACAAATCAAAATCCCGCAGACATTGTGTCAAGAGGATGTACTGTCGATGAACTAAATAGTTCAATATGGTTTAACGGTCCATCATTCTTACAAGAAGACTCAAAGATGTGGCCTGTGAATTCCCATTTCGAGCTGTCTCCAGAAGATGAAGCTTTAGAAAAGCGGAAAACAAATAATGTAGCCCTCGTTGCAGTTGAAAACCCTCGAACAAAACTAATGGAGCTAATTGAAGAAGAGACGTCGTACATGGAACTAGTCACAACATTTGTACACGCGATGCGTTTCTTTGCACGTCTGAAAGACAAGACAAAGAAATTTGAAGAATCACCCACGGCAGTAGAGTTGAATTTAGCATTTCTTAAAGTAGTAGAGATTGTTCAAAATCACGAATTTCATGATGAGATAATTAAGCTTAAAAGGAAAACAACACTACCAGACTTTATTCAAAAACTAAATCCGTTCTTGCATGATTTCAAGGACAATAATTGTTCATTTTCACTGATTCGAGTAGGTGGGCGTCTTCTGCATGCGCCAATTGATTATGGCGCTAAATTCCCATTATTGCTAACAAAAAATTCACAGTTTATAAATACATAATTAACGTATTTATATAGGAAAAACTACCATGCCGGACCGCAAGCGATGGTAGCATTACTTAGGGAAAAAATTTGGTTGATAAATGCTAAAGAGGTATGTCGAAAGGTTGTACGAAAATGCATTAATTGCTTCAGATACAAACCAAAGTTGCTCAATCAAATCATGGGAAACTTGCCAGCAGATCGTTTGCGAGCCCAAAGACCTTTCTTAATATGTGGTGTCGATTTTTGTGGTCCTGTATATACCACTTTAAAAATTCGTGGTCGACCACCTAACAAAACGTACATTGTTGTTTTTGTTTGTTTCACCTCTAAAGCAGTACATTTTGAGTTAGCAAATAATCTTACATCTGAATGTTTTATTCTCGCCCTCAAAAGGTTCATCGGTCGCCGCGGAGTCCCCAAGACGATCCATTGCGACAACGGGACGAACTTCGTGGGAGCTCAGAGGATTCTGACGGAAGTAGCAGAGCAATTCGATCGAGGAAGGGAAGCAATTCACCGGTACGCAGCAGAAGAAGGGTTCAGTTTCGCCTTCATACCACCAAGAGCTCCCCACTTCGGAGGCCTGTGGGAGGCGGCAGTGAAAGCGGCGAAAACGCTGTTGCAACGTACAGTGGGCAACGCTCTTTTGACAACAGAAGAACTCCTCACCGTAGTTATAGAGGTCGAAGCAATATTAAACTCAAGGCCACTCACACCACTCAGCACAGATCCCAACGACGGCGAAGCACTAACACCTGCTCATCTTCTTACAGGCAGCGCCTTGCGATCTCTGCCCCCCGAGCAGGTGCCGGAACAGCAGATGTCTTGCTTGAGAAGATGGCAACTTCTATGCTTTCTCAAGCAGCAGTTTTGGCTGAAGTGGTCAAGGGAATATCTGCTTGGCCTTCAAGCTCGATGCAAATGGATCCATGAGAAGCCCAACCTCATTATAGGCAAGCTCGTTTTAATTCACGAGGACAACGCTCCTCCACAACAATGGACAATGGGAGAGTAACCGCAGTCGTCGAAGGGCAGGACGGAAGGGTCAGGGTTGCCGACGTAAAAACAAAAAAGGGCACAATCAGGCGCCCAATCGTCAAGCTGGCGGTCCTTCCAATTGATGACTCTTGAAGCCTGCAGGCTTTCAACGCGGCCGGTGTTTCGACACATTGATAAAAAATAAAGATTAAAATTGTGAATTTAAATTATTGAATTGTTGAACTATAAAATTTTGAATTTGAATTATTGAATTATTGAACTATTGTGAATTAACAAATAACTTAACTAATTGGTATAATTTTCAAATTTCCCGCCCTTCCGGCCATCTTTATTCAAAGAATACAACCAAAAAAAGGAATAAGAATTATAAATGAACAGAATAAAATTATTCCGTATCCAAACCGCAACCGTATAACACGTCTTTTCTTTATCTTGTCGCCACTACTTTGTCGCTCAACTTTTTGCTCACTTTTCAGTTCAAAGTTTAAAAAAGTTAAGACTAATAACCAATTAATCTATTTAGTAAAATTCTTGCTAATTTTTCACACTCTTTATAATGGCCTTTCCAAATTATGTGTCTTTTTTCACTTTAATTTAATCACTTTTAAATATATTCTTTAGAATAATCTAAATCATCAACTCTCACACTGTTTGTTTGTTAAATTTTAATATTAAATCACAAGCTAAATCAATATGTGTTGCTACCTCTCTCTCTCGAACTCAAAAAAAAAAAAAAAAAGTATGTTCTGAAAAAAGCGCATTTTAAGTTTCGCGTTAAGGGGGGACGCTGGTCTAGAATTTTGAAGAAACCGAAAATTTTTTTTTGTCTGAAAAGGTACTTTAGGGTCTTAAAAATAACATACCAAAGGATGGATGCCGGCAAAAATGTCTAAATGCCCAAACTTTCCATTCTGCGGCAGCGCCCCTCTGGTATGCCGTATGATTTTATAGTATTTCAAACTTTAAACGCGTTTTTCTCAAAATCACTTTTTTTTGACTGGCCGAAAACATAACTTGAGCAAATCTTAACCGATCTATACGAAATTTTGACAGTACATTCAAAATACCTTTCTCCAGAGCCGTACGTAGGATTTTTTTTCTATGTTGCATAGTTTTTTTTTAATAAATAATTTTGTCCTATTTTTTTAGTGCAAATTGGAATTTTTTGTTCAAACGTACACCATTTCGCGAAAAAACAAAATATCGAAAAAATCCTACGTACGGCTCTAGCTGTTGTTATAAGAAAACTAAAAAATTTCGGGATTTTGTTCCAGGATCAAAATTAAGGAGGTTACACTTTCGGCCATGGACCCATCTAAAAAATGAAGTGCCTCCGAAGAAATGCTGAACAGCCGCCATTTTGAATTTAATTGACACGAAAAAAATTGTATTTGTTTATTAAGACCTAAATTATAAAACCTCTTTCACAGATTTTCGATTGATCCTTTTGTTGAGTCACAAAAAATTCATAAATTATGCCCATTTTTTCACGCTCTAGACCAGCGTCCCCCCTTAAGTGTAATTCTAATCAGTTTGCACGTCAATGGACGGCTATAACTTCGAAAATAATTCGAATTCTGAGAAATCGTTTAGGGAGATATTTTTGAATATCAAAACTAAGTTTTAAATTATGATAAAAAAAATTTCGATTTTTTTTAATTTCTAGACTAGAATACTTACTTAGGTGACAATTACAGTTCGGGGTGAACCTGGACCTCAAACAACACCCTTCTATATAACGACTTCGATTTCGGGCGAGCTCTCTCCAGTTTCGCACTCCAAGTCGGTTGAGGTCTTCATCCACTTGATTGCGCCACCTAAGACGAGGTCTTCCCCTTCCGCGATTTCCCTGCAATGTTCTTTCAAACACACGACGAGCCGGAGCCCTTGGGTCCATCCGCTCTACATGGCCCAACCATCGTATCCTCGCGATGCGTACTCTTCTGGCTATACCCATTCATCACATCAAATTGAAAGGAGGCGAGAACTTTGACTTTTTGCGAAATGTCTTACATGTCAAAGCTTCTTCGCTTTACCCTTTTTACTGACAAGCTCTTTGTTAAAATATCCCATTTCTTCTTGTCAAAAAAGACATAAGGCTTAACATGCTTTTTGAGACTTATGAAATAGACGAACCTATGTTTGACAAGCTGGATAAACTAGAACAGTATCCCAATCACTACGACCGGGAAGATTAAGTTATGCGCACAAGTTAAGACTGAGTGCAAATTCTTCTTGAAAAGCGAATTCAATGTTATTTTTTATTTCAGTAAACGAAATTTTCCAAATTTTCACTTATTACGTTTTTTGTGTTATCTGTGTCAAACTAGTTGCGCCAACGCAAAAATATTCAATTGAATTGGATAGCAGGAGAAATCACCCGTTATAAGGCAAGTTTTGCAATCGTACAGAAAACATTTTTTAAGATAACAATTAAACCTTGAAAATGATAGATAATACGAAAAGTGGGTCCTACAATTCTGTGAGTCTGTCTGTCCGTGTAATGATCTATAGCCTGAACCGCTAGACCGATTTTCTTCAGAATTTATAGCAAAGGTCTATAAAGCAGTATACAGAGGGGTTTTTGGAATTGAGTCTCTAAATTTGCAAATACCGGTACCTACCATACAACCTATATGATTATACTTATTTTTCTTAGTTTTTTAGTAATGGTCTAAAAACGGTACCTCCCACAGTACCGTTTAAAAAAAAAAATAAAAAGAAAAGTGAAAAATAAAAAACCGGTTTTTTTAAAAAACATGTTCAACGATTTAGACTAAATTTTCAGGGTCATTGAATGTAAATATGTATTTATAAGCTCAATTTTTTTCGTTTTTTTTTTGCGCTTTTTTAATGATGTTGCAAATCTTTGAAACACATTCCTAATTTTGTTGTAGCTTAACTAAAAGCCCTAAGTTTTTGAACACTTAAATTTTCTTAAAATTTTATTTAATCATTTGAAAATTTAAATTGTAAATAATATCTTTGAACTATCTGTAATTCCAATTCGAAGAGTCATATTTTATTTTGTTTTTGGTTTTCTATATTTATAGCTTATCACTTTTTGTAAATTAATCCTAATATACCCAAATGTATTTCTTTTCTCTCTAAATATTAAGAGAAGGTACTAATATTAAGTGTGAATCTTTGAAATTTCAAAATCAAAATTGTAGGTACTTATTATGGAAAAAATAAAGATTCTTTAATAATAATAATGAATTTTCAGGGTTTATTTGTTTTAGCAACTGCAAGAGAATGGCGTTCTTAGATTTTCGCTTGAAACCTTTGGAATGCTTAATAAATTTTTTTTATTATTTTGCGTGATTTAATTCAATTTTCATAACCAATGTGTAGTTGGCAACCCTGTTCCGCCAAATATGTTATGATTAGCGAATGTTAAAACTTTGTCTGAGATTTTGATATCTTATTTAGCACACAATCGCAAGTTCGTGTGCCCCAGTCGTACGCATTTTTTATTAAAGTAAAGTATACAACCAATATTTAACTTTAAAACGAGAAATAGAAACAACCGTGAGGAAAACCTTTTATGAAGTATTTATCATGTGAAACATTCACTTTCAATTTAACATTATTGAGAATCGAATATTGAGTGAATCTATAAATTTTAATTTATCACTTCACGGCTTCACTAATTGGAATAGTCTCGCAAACTCTCCGGGAAGAATTTACTTTGAATTCTGTAATACATACATATAAATATGAAACAGTGTCATGAGTTGAATATCAAAAATTGAATTTAGATATATTCTAAGATGTGCTATAATTTTTTTCCACAAGTTATAAGAACTTTTTTCCAGGTGACTTCTTAAATATGCTGTGTATTTTTGTGTGGATGAACTAAGTGAGAAATGGTATGACTATTCAGCTATTATCTTCACACAATTGGAACATCTCTTAAGCTTAAAACGATACAGGATGTTAATTTCTAGCGAAATATCATTTGTAATAATCATAAAATAATACCTCTGTACCTCTATATCAATTAAGGCTACATTAATTAGCTTCCCCGTCTAACGGTTGGTCCTTTTTTGCTATTTCCATCTTCATCGGTTACTTGTAACATTTATGTTACTTCCAAAAGCCTTAATTGCTCCATGTTGCTTTGATGCATCAGCGTTCAACTACAGTCTTCATTGATTACTTAGACTCCCTTAAGATTCCCACTACTTCTTTATTCCGCCTCACCATCATCATCAAGAGAAGTTCAAAAGTTTAGCTAGGAAAACATTTCTAATGGACTTTCCAAAAGAAGCAGTCAGAGACAAAGTCACGTATAGACGTGGCTTTTGCGTGCAATGTGGCCCAACAACATCTTCTTAAGTGGCCATTAACAGTGTATCGGGAGGAGACAAATAGTTTAACTTTCTCCTATTCATCCGTATTTGCATACAAATTACGTGAAAGAATGGACAAAGTTTATCGTGTTAATGCCACTGCTATGCAAATATTATGTCGTTGTTTGCTGTGCGCTATTCCTGTTAGTCTACTCTAAGGGTATGGGTTGTTCTGGTTATAACAAGAGATGTTCTTTTTAATTGTTAAAAGTTGTTCGTTCAACAGTTATGAAGGAGCGCAAACTAGCTGAAAAGATTTCTACCTTGGCATGTTGTGAGTTTCGACATTTTATTTTGAAAACAAGCTTAAATTTATTTTTTATAAACAAAGTAGTGACAGTAGCCTATTTCGAGAGTTACTCGACGCATTTTGGTCCTAAGTACTAGAAACGAAAAAATCTAGAATGGCCTATGTATATTTTGTTGTAATATTTCCTCCGAAAAATTGGTTGCACGAAATGTGAACTTTATATAGCTTAACAAAAAAAAAAAACAATTTTAAAAGGCTGTGCTTCAGCTTTAAAAAAAAAATGTTAATCCAGAATAGAATTGTTTTACATGATTGAAATGCACGACTTACTCTACGCAATCTTTTTTTATAGTCCGGCCATGGATGTCTTCCATGGTTACAAAAACTCATACTTGGCTGAAAATTGGCTGTAGTGTACAAAAAACTACATATTAGCAATGAAATGCGAAAAGTCCTCACCTATAAAAAAATTTACTCGTGGTCGAAAGTCACAGAAAAGAGTTTCATCCCAAAGGGTGGCGCAACAGAGAATAGAGCCCTGGGCCCTGGCGCATTTCTATTCGTTGGGAGTGAATGGGGGACCTACAGTTCCAAACGGCTAATCGAGAAAACGCTTTTCATGGCAACGCATTTACTATCGGAGCTCGGAGGACTTGCCAATTATTCGTTAAAGGTGATACACGTGGAAAAACATTTTCACCAAATGATTCACATTTGAATTCATCGGCGAAGCACCGCTCTTGGTGAAAATATCATCATTTGGCCCTGAGATACGTATATCGATATCAAATCTCTTATGATGTGGTAAATTTGTTAATATAATGCCAAAATACTAAAATGTTGCCTATTATTCCTGTAAAACATTTGATTACTCCAATTGGTATTTATAATATAATGCTCGTTAGTTTAATTTTTTTGTATTCATAGTAAATCAAATGTGGCATATCACTTTGACTAAATTCATTCTTTTTTTTTAACAAAGTTTTATATCGCACGTATTTTCTAAAAAAAACCACATACGTGAATATACCTTCATAATGAAAAACCAAAAAGCATTTTAAATCCTAAAATTGGAAGACATTAAATTTTATACTGCTTAGCAACAACAAAGCAAAATATACAACAAATGGGCATTTTTGAATTCTTTTGCCTTTGAGCATTTTTTTTCTGTTGGAAGTTTTTAAAATACCACCTGGAGCACTCAGACCTAAATACCGGTCCATTGTACTACCAGATAGCAACCTTCTATTTGTTATAGCTTTCCAGATATTCGGAGAAAGGCCAAAATACGCTGCCATGATAAGGAGCCTAAGTTACCATCTCTCACCATGTCTGCGCCGAGTATCTGTAACCTCATACGAGAAAAAGAAGGATATTCACAGAGGAAGAGCTCTGCGGTGTCCTCATCTTCTTCACAAGATTCACAGAGTGTGGTATCACTTAAGCCTAACACGTGTAAATGCTTGGCAAAAGAGAAGTGCCCGCTGGCAATGCCAATAAGCTTTCTACAGTCTTTTCTACTACGAGCTATCAAAAATGTTGCAGTCTTCTTACTAACGTTGGGGAACATACGCTAGGTTTGTCTGCATCCAATGGAGGCATGCCATCTACGGTTGTGCTCTTCACAGATCCAATCGTTGATTGAAGCCCTCGCTGAGGACGCTCCTGAACCGTAGCTAGCCTTTGAGCATAGTTAATAACCTACATGCACTATATGTAGTTAATAGAAACAACATCTCTGGCATCTGATGTCGGGGATAAAAAAAATAATTAGAATCCTGTGAGGCATAGATTTTTGACGTTTAACCAAGTGCCGATTGATTTTCTGGTTGACTCATTGCTAAATGTTATAGTAGGGAAGTCCAAGAGGGGATTTTGTGAGTTACTCGAGCGCGTCAAAAATGATATGGGGAGAAACCTTGCACCCTGTAATGTACTCCTACCATAAATGTGCCCTTAATATTGCGGTGTACGTTGGGGGCAACCCCCCAGATTAGTAAAAAAGTCGATCCTGAGAAAAGCTCAAGCGCGTCAGATTAAGAAAAGGTAAGTTAATTATGAATAATTATGAGCGTGACATATATATAAGTAAGTAGGCAAGTCGCAAAGTTGGAAGAAAAATCGACATTTTAAAATACTCGAGAGTGATAATTTTTTTTTAAATTTTGAAGATAATCTTATCAACATTACGGAAGGGATATAATCTGACAATTTTCTTGGGCGATTTAGGCAAAATCGTCAATAAAATATTAATATTGATATTAGTAACTTGGTCAACAAAAACCTTTTTTGTCGAAAATTGAATTTTGTACCAGTTTGTTATTTATAATTTTCCCGTAGCTCTTGTTATATATGAACTTCATGGAAAAATCTGGTTTAGTGGCCCGTACTACCTTGCCGGTGTGAGTTACGACATTGCCACAATCTGCACTTTTTTAGAACGTTCAAGTTTTCGGTTAAAGCAATCAAATGAAATGCCGCTGAGAAATTTAAAAATAAAAAATCAGAGCTTCAGTGTATTTTCAATGGCAAATCTTCACACCTCTTGATCGAGCATTTTTTTTTTTATTACGTCCAGTAATTCGTAAAATATTACGATGTTTGCTAAAATGTCATGCTAAAATTGACCTGCCCGGTCAAATTGAAAGAATTTTTGTACAAGAGTATTTCTAGTTTCGAGTAGCCAAAGAAGATCCTTTTTACAGTTCAAAATTTTGTTTGCATAGATCGCGTACACTGGTATCCTATGATGTGGCGAAACTAAATAAAGTGGTCCTTATTTTGTCGACGATGCATAACTATGAGGTAATAGATGAGAGCACAGGAGAGACACACAGGCCTGAAATGATCACGTACTACAACCGCACAAAAAGCTGGGTGGACCTTGTGGACAAGATGTGTTCGCCCTTTAACGTGTCTAAGAATTCAAGACGATGGCCTCTAACTATGTTTCACGATTTACCCAATATAAGCGCTCTAAATGCACTATGCATATATTCAGCGAATAAAAACTTTGAAAAATTATTTACCGAGAATTTTTTTTTTTTTTTTTATTATTTATTTATTTTATAGCTTATGCTAACAGATTGAAAGATATTATGATTATATACAATATTTGGAGTAACTAGATCATAAAATTACAAAAAGAAAGAAAGAGAGAAAAAAGAGATGTTAAAATAAAAATATTAACAAAAGTTTTAATTTGAACATACCCTTTGTCCAACTTAGATCTATTTTTTGGCAAACTTCATTGAAACGTCTTATGCATCTAGAGATGGGTTCATTTGAACCATACATTGTTCTGTGATATTGTTCGAAAAGAAAATCTCTTGGACGCAAGACCCTTGATGGTGCGTATATTGGTATTTTAGAAAGTAAGGAAGGGCATTTAACGTGATGATTCAAAATATCCCTCACAAACATAATATCATGCATACGTCTTCTGGATTCTAGGGATTTGATTCCTAAAAGTAGGCAGCGCGACTTGTATTCAGGAATAAAAGTCCATTTCATTTTATAAAATATGAACCTAGAAAATCTTCTTTGTACTTTTTCGATACGATCAGAATAAGTTATCATGGCTGGGTTCCAAACAATATCTCCATATTCAAGTATCGACCTAACTAGTGATATGTAGAGAGAAAGCAATGCATGCGGGTCACTGAAATCTATACAATTTCTCTTAATGAAACCGACTAGTAAATTAGCTCTTGATACAATATAGTCAATATGACTTTTAAAAGAGAAGGTCGAATCAAGCATTATAGTATATAGTTCTAAAAGAACTTCATCAAAACTTAAATGTAAAGCACCAATATCAACCTTACTTGGTATATTGGGGAAACAAGATTTATTTATGCTATCAGAGTCTGAATATATGGATTGGAAGAATTTCGCAAATAAATCTAGAATAGAAGAAATATTCGAAGCATCTGAGTTTCCATAAGACATATTCTTAGGATATCCAGAAGATTTTCTCTTTTCATTTACAAACGTCCAAAACGAGCTGCTATTAGATTTTATATTTCTTTCCATACTCGTGATATAACACCTGTGAAGGAATTTACTAAGAATAGAAAATTCTTTACGCAATTTGCTAAATTTAGCATAATCTAAATCATTATTAGAGCTCTTATATTTATTAAAAGCTTTACGTTTTAAATTTTTAAGATTTGTTAAGCGATCATTATACCACGGAAGCTTTACTTGTCTTTTCTGAAGAGAAAGTGGAATAAATTTGGAAAAACTTTCAAATATAATTGATGTAAATCTCAAGTACATTTGTTCAAGATTTAAGTATTTAAATTCATGAGACCAATTGATAGATTCTAGAAAACTATTTAGTTCGATGAAGTTAGCCTTATTAAAGTTATAAGATTTTAAACATTTGTCAGGTTCATTAGATAAGAAGTTATATAATTCAATTTGAACATATAGTTCTTTGTAATGAATAGATTCATTTAATAGTGAAAATGGAACTGTAGAAACTTTAGAATTAACATACTCATTACATACAAAGATTAAATCTAATATATTATTCAAAGATTTTGGAATTCCATTTATTTGACTAAGATTTAATGAATTAATAGAATCTATGAAATAAAATTCAAAATCTCTAATCATATTAGAAGCTAGCATCATTTTATCACCAACTGACCAATTCCATTTAGTGTTTGATAAGTTATAATCACCAAAACAACAAACATTATCGAATTCAGAGCAAGTGTTATTAATAGCATCAATATTTTAAAAGTGATTTTCGTAAGTTTCAAAAATACTTCCTGATGGAATGTAGCTAACAATAAAAAATAAGTAAGACTCATATGTAGAGAATAATTTAATTGAGATACATAATTGCTCAACGTCCAAATTTGGCAAGGCAACTTCCGTGCAACAAAGCTTTGTACTAACAGCGATTAGGATTCCTCCTCCACGTTCAGAGATAGAGCTACATCTGTCACGTCGATATGTAACAAAATGATGAGAGTCAAAAAGTTCGGACGAAGATATACCAGGATATAGCCATGTTTCGACGATAATGACTATATCATAATCAAGGTGACTTGAATTATTGAACAATTCAGATACTTTCGTACGAATACCACTTGCGTTGTGAAAGTATACTTTAAGCAATGACTTCTGACACTTATTAGACTGACTGTATTGGCGAATCGGCTGAGGGGAGGGACTAGAGGGAAGTAGAGATCCTTCTAACCTTCCGAGTTTTTTGGCTTGAACACAAAAGGACTTATTCTAACCCCTCTAGGCCAAAAAGTGTCAACATAGATACACCTTGCACACTCCACAGAGACCCCAATTTTAAAGTTTATAAATTTCACACTATTTGGTGAATCTTGCAGTTTAAGAAGTCTATAACATTGAATTTCACCTGGATGGAATTCAAGATTAGACGATATATATTTCACAATATCATCAATAGTAGTTCAGTTGCGAAAGCTTCCAATATGATACCATTTTACTTTTTTTGCAACTTTAAGCCCATTATCTAGTAGCTTAGAACCATTTACGATATTAGCATTGACCTTCATCGCAACGTCTGTAGGGGCATTCATATCCATATGTGAAACAGAAGGAAGCACATTATCCAGTGCATTTGCATTAAAACCCGTATCATTATTTGTAACCACTACAGTATTCTCCTTAGCAACAGCAGCAACCGAAGTATTGGCAGCAACGTCCACGGCACCATCAAGGGAAGCAGCAATAACATGTGCGCTTTTGTTGTACTGAGGGTTCAAAGTAGCAGCAACGATTGAATCATTTGATATGACGTCAATTTTTTTTGGAGCGTCAACAGCAGCAACACCAACAACATCATCACCATTTAAGGTATTAGCGCTTGTTACAGCAACAGTCACTTCGGAGATTTTTTTTTCTTCTTCTGTGTGTCTTTAACGTTATTGTTACACGCACTAATTGGGACCTGTGATGATTTAATAGAAGTATTAACGATAGACTTGGTTTGTCCTCTAGAGGTGTAAGGAGGAGTAGGGGAAGCACTTGCAAAGGGCGATAAACGAGAAAAAGAAGTCGACAAAACTGCACTCTCATTTCCCCTTCACTGGCAGGGATGAAACCACTGGCGCACCGTAGAAAACAGCAGAAATCGTTGCCATGTGCTCTAGCATTCAAAATAATAGACTTTTTAGATATTCCTTAATAGTGCAGTCAATGAAGCATTTTAGGTCCGAATTTTTTTTACTGTGAACCGATTTGCATGAAATTTTGGAATTAGGCTCATCTTACCCTTAACTTCAAAAGTGAAAATGATATGAACACCGCCACCACCCTGGGGTTGGTTGCCACCCCTTTTGGGGGGTGAATTTTTTTTTCAAAATAAAATCGGATATCGATAAAAGGCCTAATTTTAAGCAAAAAATCAGATACAAAGTTTTTTATTGAGTCCAATACTTTTCGAGTTAATGGCAGTTGAAAATTCGCAATTTTTTCACGTTTTTCATCTATTTATTGCAAATATCTCCAAAACTATACGTTTTATCGAAAATCTTATAAAGAACAAAATTGTAGCAGGTAAAACAATGAACAATTTAATTTTTTATAAAGTATTCTAAGAACAATATTAAGATATATATAAAAGATCAAAGCCATTTTTTATTTAGTCTGAAATTTAATCGTTGTGGTCAATGCCATTTAGCGGCGAGCAGATGCATTTTATGCATTCTAATACAAAAAGATGTTTTGTAGTACTTGAAATAAGCTTTTCTTTCACGCTAAATCATTTGAACACCAAATAAGAGATTGATTGCTCTACAGCTTCCTTTGTTCCAAGTGACAAGAATACAAACATTCGAATGTCATAAACTCGCTTGTCCCCACAATTCCAGATACCTACATACATATTGTAATGTGCACCCAACATTTCATGCTGATTTCCTAATTGAAAACGTTAAACCGAAAACACAAGTGCTGGCAACGCTATAATGGAGTGCTATAATGGCAGACGTTGTTTGTGAGTGAGTGTGTGTGTGTGCAGAAAAATACCGGGAGGGGAACTTGTCTAGACATCATGGTTCATAGAAAAACTACTAGAAATCTCTCGATGTTTCACGCTTCTATATAAAGAGGGAGCTGACGCAACCAGAAGTCCGTTTTATTTAGAAAGTGATAGTGTGAATATTGAATAAACGTAATTGAGTTGAGTTCGAATAAAGTGTATATCGAAAGTAGATACTGAATAAAGTGGTAGAATTAGATTGAAAGGTAGAGTTTTATTTTTGCGAACTAAGCGCACGTTACATTGGTGTCAGAAGTGTAAATAAAACTTATTTGACTAGTAAAGTGTAAAAAAAAAGTAAAAAAAAGAGAAATAATAATTATATACAGTGAAAATGGGTAAGTTATTAGAAGAGCTCAACTGCGTTGAGCTTAAAAGTGAGCTAGGTAAGCGAAATCTTTCTATAGCGGGATCGAAAAATGAGCTCGTCCTGCGCTTGCGTAACTATTTGGAACAGCAAGGGGAAGACGTAAACACTTTTGTTTTTGAAACAGAAGTGGAAGAAGAGGAAGTAAGTGAAAATGTAGATTTTTCTAGTATAATGAAGCTTTTATTAGAACAAAGAAACGAACAAAAGAAAATGATTGAAGAGCAACAGCAAAATATTCTTGGACGTCTGCAAGAGCAACGAAACGATCAAAAGAAGGAACAGCAGAATGTTCTTGAACGACTCGAAGTAAAACAAAAGAATCTGGAAGAGCAACGAAACGAGCAAAAGAAGCTGATTGAAGAACAAGGAAACGAACAAAAGAAGCTGATTGAAGAACAACGCAACGAACAAAAGAAAGAACAACAGAATATTCTCGAAAGACTTGAGGCGCAACAGAATGTTTTGGAAGGTCAGAAAAACATTCTAGAAGGCAAATTGGGCAACATTGAGAAAAATGTATGTGCCATTGACGAACGCGTTGAAGGTGTGGAAAAACAGCTTTCTGTTGTAGAGAATCGTTTCGAAGGCGTAGAAAGTCGATGTGATGTTCTCACCAAGGAATTAGACCAGATCCGGAAAATCAAAATTCGAGAATCTGCTGGAGAGTTTGCAAGGAAAAAGGAGATGAAACCCCCAACATTTAATGGACAGTCTTCTTGGCCAGTTTACAAGAGACAATTTGAGGCAGCCGCGACAACAAATGGCTGGGATGACGAAGACAAGAACATTGCACTGACTCTTGCTCTAAGAGGACCAGCAGCTGAATTACTTCAAACAGTTCCAGCTGGTAAGAGCGGCGATTTCAGCTCTCTCGTGGCAGCTATAGATAAACGCTTTGGAGATAGCCACTTGAAAGAAGTTTTCCGAGTCCAACTCAATAACAGAGTCCAAAAAAGGGATGAAAGTCTACAGCAGCTCCAGGCAGACGTCGAAAGACTGGTTCACCTTGCATACCCGGATGCTGGAGAAGAAATCATCAACCAGCTAGCTGTTGAGTCCTTCGTTCGTGCCATTTCCGATATACATCTTCAGAGGTCTGTACGAACTGCTAGAACACGTACTCTTTCCGAAACTTTAGCATTCGCATTGACAATTGAAGCAGCAGAACAGGCTTCTCAGGGAGTACATCGACTTGGAGAGGCCATAGTCGAAGAATGCTCTTGCCAAAGAGCTGAAATACAAAAGAACCGGAGCGGACTAGCGAGATGTTGGAACTGCAACAAGACCGGGCACTTACAGCGTCAATGCCGACTACCACCAAATAAAGCCGGTTGTCAACATTGTGGAAGCAAGAGATCCAACCCAGAGCAAGGTAACAACAACACCAGCGTTGCCTATCAGCCCGTTTCCCATCAGGGAAACGAGTAAGAACCAACTTCGAGGGGCAGAGGCTGGTTTCTTGTATCGATGGCCCCAGAACCACCATCCAGGTTTCTCAGACCAAGCGAGACAACAAAAGTCTGACTGTGGAGACTGCTATTAACGGAAACAAACATGTGGCTACCATCGACACCGGTGCCACAGCCTCCATAGTACGTCGAGACCAGGTAAAGATGACGTGGCTTCATAACACCAATAGCTACCGTCTAAGAACCGCAACGGGAGAAGCAGCAAGAGTATATGGAGAAGTGTGTCTTAAGATTCGACTGGCCGATCTAGTGTTTACTCATCAATTCCTGGTGGCAGATATATGTGACGAGTGCATCATTGGAATCGACTTTATGAAACAGCACGGAGTTATTTTAGACATCGGTAATCAGGTTTTGAAGTACCGAAATAAGGAACTTCCAATGACCTATTCGAACGAAAGTACGTCGACACTGAGAACTGTCATCACGGAAGATCTGATTCTGCCTCCTTCTTCTGAAGTGTTCGTTTGGACAAAACTGGAAGGTGAGTTTGGAAGCCTTCGATACCTCATGGTGGAACCAGACCCAGAGTGTTCCTCCCAAAGCGTCATCATTGGGAAAACACTGGTAGCACCGAAAAACAAAATGGTCCCCGTACGATTACTAAACACCAGACCGTACGATGTAAGGTTGAAGAAAGGAGAAGTCGTTGGACGTTGTGAATCGGTTGCAGCAATTACGAAGATCACAGACGAAGCCCCGAGAAAAACTATAACTCCGGAGGAGCTCAAAACCATCAGAGCTAAAATACTAAATTCATCCAACCTTGATCACCAACAAACAAGGATGGCTGAAAATCTCCTACAAGAGTATCGCAAAAGGGACAATATGGTAGGACACAGTTGGTGCAGCATCGCATCAACACAGGAGATGCAAGACCGATTCGTCAACCCGCAAGACGCCTTCCACTGGCCAAACAAGGTGAGGTTGAGGACATGATAACAGCAATGAAGAAGGATGGTCTTATCGAAAATTCCAAAAGTCCTTGGGCGTCACCAGTGGTGCTAGTGAAAAAGAAAGATGGAAGCACTCGTTTTTGTGTGGACTACCGAAGGCTGAATGATGTGACTAAAAAGGACAGCTATCCCCTGCCCAGAATCAGTGATACCCTGGATGCCATGGAGGGAGCCCAGTGGTTATCGACGCTGGACTTGAAGAGTGGATATTGGCAAGTTGACATCCACCCTGATGATCGGGAAAAGACGGCATTTTCTACAGGTAATGGGCTCTGGCAGTTTAAGGTTATGCCGTTTGGGCTATGCAACGCTCCGGCAACATTCGAGCGTTTGATGGAGTGCGTTCTTCAAGGACTGACGTGGAAAGCTTGCCTAGTCTACTTGGACGATGTCATTGTTTACGGGAAAACATTTGACCAACATTGCAAGAACCTAAAAGCCGTGTTTCAGAGACTTCGAGAGGCTAACCTTAAACTGAATCCGGAAAAATGTGCACTTTTCAAAACCGAAGTTAAGTATTTGGGACACATCATCTCTTCCCAAGGAGTGAAGACTGATCCTGAAAAAGTTGACTCCGTCAAAAATTGGCCAACACCACAGGACAAACATCAACTCCGAAGCTTTCTTGGTCTTGCCACATATTACCGACGTTTTGTTAAGAACTTTGCTGGAGTTGCAAAGAGTTTACATCAGCTCACCGAAAAAGGGAAGCAGTTTAAATGGTCAGGTGAGTGCGAGAAATCTTTTCAAGAACTCAAATACCGCCTCTGTAACGCTCCAGTGCTGGCACATCCAACACCTGGCAAAACGTTCATCATCGACGCTGATGCAAGCAACGTTGGAATCGGGGCGGTACTATCCCAAGTGCATGATGGCGAAGAGAAAGTGGTGGCATATTACAGCAAGGTCCTATCGAAACCCGAAAGAAACTACTGCGTGACCAGAAGGGAACTGCTAGCTCTTATCTTGGCAACAAAGCACTTCCATAAGTACATCTATGGACAGAAATTCGTTCTGCGGACAGACCATGGTGCTCTGAACTGGCTGTTGAACTTCAAAAATCCAGAAGGTCAAGTCGCAAGGTGGATAGAAAGACTGCAGACTTATGATTACCAGATTCAACACCGCAGAGGAAAGTTGCACTCAAACGCCGACGCATTATCCCGAAGACCTTGCAAAGTGGATTGCAAGCATTGTAGGCGGCAAGAAGAAAAAGAAAATATTACCGCTCAGCGACTAAGAGCTGACCCAATATGCGGATGGAGCAATGAGGGAGTGAGGACTGCTCAACAGGAGGATCCAGATATCGAACCCATTCTCGCATGGAAAGAAAATGAAGAGAAACCTGAATGGGGAGACATTTCTGACAGGAGCCCAGTTCTCAAAGCCTATTGGGCACAGTGGGACTCACTATATGTGCAAGAAGGTGTCCTCAGGCGAAGATGGGAATCCGCTGACGGTAAGTCATATGTGATGCAGCTGATCGTACCGCAATCGAAAGTCAGTGAAGTTCTTCGGGAGATGCACGACGGACCTTCTGGAGGCCACCTGGGAGTAAACAAAACACTGGAGAAGGTGCGACATCGGTTCTACTGGTTACATGCTAGAGATGACGTGGAGAAGTGGTGCCGAACAAGTGACAAGTGTGCTGCAACCAAAGGACCGGGTAGGAAGATTCAAAGTAAAATGCATCAGTACAACGTTGGATCGCCTTTTGAGAGGATTGCAGTAGATGTGGCTGGGCCTTTTCCAGAGACCAACGCTGGAAACAAGTACATTCTGGTTGTAATGGACTACTTTAGCAAGTGGCCTGAGGCGTATGCCATCCCAAATCAAGAGGCCAAAACGGTGGTCGACCAGATTGTGTTTAACTGGGTGAGTAGGTTTGGTGTTCCTATGGAACTCCATTCCGACCAAGGGAGGAACTTTGAGTCGAACATCTTCCAAGGAGTGTGCGGACTACTTGGCATTAAGAAGACTAGAACCACACCGCTTCATCCACAGTCTGATGGGATGGTGGAAAGATTCAACCGGACCTTGAAAGAACACCTCACCAAGGTCGTAGGCGACTACCAAAGAGACTGGGATAGGCACGTACCGCTATTCCTGATGGCCTATAGAAGTGCGGTACATAGCTCGACAGGACAAACACCATCTGACATCCTGTTCGGGAAAACCATGCGGCTGCCCAGCGAACTTAAATTTGGATGCCCCACAGAGGAGCCACAGGACACGAGCGAGTATGTGGACGACCTCAAGGAGAGACTCGCTGACATCCATAAAAGAACAAGGGAACGGATGAAAACCTACAGCGACCGGATGAAGACACGGTACGACACAAAAGCGACAACGGCAGGATTCCAAGCAGGAGATCGTGTGTGGCTTTATAATCCTCATCGTCAAAAGGGATTGTCACCGAAACTTCAGCAGAACTGGGAAGGTCCTTATACTGTTGTCACGAGGATTAACGACGTGGTCTACCGCATCCAAAGAGGACTAAGAGGCAAGTTAAAAGTAGTGCATTGTGACCGGCTGCATCGATATAGTGGGGAGGCTGCAAATGGAATTATTCGGGACGAACAATCTTAAGGAGGGGGCAGTGTAATGTGCACCCAACATTTCATGCTGATTTCCTAATTGAAAACGTTAAACCGAAAACACAAGTGCTGGCAACGCTATAATGGAGTGCTATAATGGCAGACGTTGTTTGTGAGTGAGTGTGTGTGTGTGCAGAAAAATACCGGGAGGGGAACTTGTCTAGACATCATGGTTCATAGAAAAACTACTAGAAATCTCTCGATGTTTCACGCTTCTATATAAAGAGGGAGCTGACGCAACCAGAAGTCAGTTTTATTTAGAAAGTGATAGTGTGAATATTGAATAAACGTAATTGAGTTGAGTTCGAATAAAGTGTATATCGAAAGTAGATACTGAATAAAGTGGTAGAATTAAATTGAAAGGTAGAGTTTTATTTTTGCGAACTAAGCGCACGTTACAATATGTTCAACATGATTGGAAATGAACAATTAGTTTACATATCTAAAGCTTGTTTGAGAACTGTGACGAATTTTAAACAAAAAAGCTGTAGTTTTTTATCTTTATCTTCTATCTATATATCTTCTTTATATATATAATTCTGCTGTACGTGTGTATGTAATTGAACTCCTGCTAAACGGCTTGACCAATTTAAATGAATTTTTCTGTATGCGTTTGAGTGGCGCCCTGAATGGTTTAGATTCAGAAATCAGCCCGGCAGATGGAATTGGAATATAGTAAAATTGACAATTTCATTATTCTCAACTGTAATGAATTAAAAATTAAATTCAAACAATGATATTTATTTGACAACAAAAAATTAAAATAATAAATAACAAATAATAAGGTTTGTTTTGAAAAAAAATTTTAATTTTTTGACTGATGTGATAAGAGTAAAGATTTAAATTTTTTTTAATTTATTGCACATGAGTACCATCGACAAATTTTTGTTTGTTTTATAATAAGCCACACATCAATGGGTTACGACTACCCTTATAATGTTATAGAGCACAGTGCGAGCATTTAAGAAAATAAGATATGAAATAATTGGTGACACCGATGCACATTGCTTTTGAACCTTTGTAAATCGTAATGTAGTTGAAATACAGAACCAGGTAAAGCATTCCACATACGGGTGATGCGACTAAAATCTCTATACTTGACTGTACGCCCAAAGTTGGGCTCAAGGTAAAACTGATGGGCATTCTTAGCAAGGCGGGTGTTGCGGCTAAATTGTTTCAGGGGAGGAATGCAACTGGTTATTTCACTAGAGCACTGTTTGTGAAAAAAGCGATAATAAAGTGTGAGACAATTAACGTTTCGACGATGTTCAAGAGAATCAATCAATTCTACGATTGAACTATCACCCATCAGTTTTATTCTTTATTTTTATTTGATTCTTAAGTGAATTTAATAAGTTAAGGATGAATTTTCTCTTTTTTTTCACTTAAGAATCACTTAAGAATCAAATAACGAAAAAAAAACTTAAAGAAAAAAAAAATTTTAAAAGTCGTTTTTGTAATTTTTGGTTTTCTCAAAAAATACAGGTTATTTTGGCATCCGGTTTTTTGTGTTTGATCAAAAAATAAATAAGAGCATTGAAAATAAGCCAGAAAAATACTACTTAAATACGTAAAATCTGGAAAAAAAAGTGGTTTAAAAAAAAAATTATGTTTTTTGTTTTTTAAATTTTGACTTTGAAAATTAATATTTCAAAAACTTTTTATTTGAACAACTTATTTTTCAATTTAAATAAATGTATAAGTTTTTGGCTTTTTAAAATTCTATAGCACGACTCTGTAGAAATTACCGTTATTTTTAAATTATTTTTTTCCCATTTTTAGTGATTTTTTTCTTAAATTGCCCCTCCCACCTAAACGGGGGAAAATGGACCCCCCTCCCATGCGATTTTTTGCTAATCTAGGTCCAATCTACACACCCTATCTTTTTGTCACACCTTATGCGAATCACCCTGTATAATTCTGCTGTACGTGTGTATGTAATTGAACTCCGGCTAAACGGCTTGACCGATTTAAATGAATTTTTCTGTATGCGTTTGAGTGGCGCCCTGGATGGTTTAGATTCACAAATCAGCCCGGCAGATGGAATTGGAATATAGTAAAATTGACAATTTCATTATTCTCAACTGTAATGAATTAAAAATTAAATTCAAACAATGATATTTTTTTGACAACAAAAAATTAAAATAATAAATAACAAATAATAAGGTTTGTTTTGAAAAAAAATTTTAATTTTTTGACTGATGTGATAAGAGTAAAGATTTAAATTTTTTTTAATTTATTGCACATGAGTACCATCGACAAATTTTTGTTTGTTTTATAATAAGCCACACATCAATGGGTTACGACTACCCTTATAATGTTATAGAGCACAGTGCGAGCATTTAAGAAAATAGGATATGAAATAATTGGTGACACCGATGCACATTGCTTTTGAACCTTTGTAAATCGTAATGTAGTTGAAATACAGAGCCAGGTAAAGCATTCCACATACGGGTGATGCGACTAAAATCTCTATACTTGACTGTACGCCCAAACTTAATGAAGGCCTTATAAATTGTAGCCAGATCAGAAGGGGTGAAGAACTTCCTGCATCGTCTTAAAAAACCTAAGCATTTAGCAGCGTTTTTGGCGACTTCAAATATGTAGTCATTCCAACGAAGATCGTCGTTTACACATATACCAAGTACTGACAACTTTTCGGTTTCTTGGATGCAGGTATACCATTCATGGATAATGGTAATGGGGGAGTATTTAGATTCATCCTCAAATTCTCCCAGGAACGATAATAGGCACGGAATCGGAAATTCAAAAACCACTGGAACGAATTGAAATTTTTGTCGTTATTACAGTACAATGTCATCCCCATATTCCCACGAGAATGGGACGGGAACAAGAACATAAGCGGGAACTTGGAAAATACTGGACCAATTCCAAAAAATTTTCAACGTTAGAGTGTAAAGTGCTCCTGAGTAACAAAGAATATAATTATTTTCTTTGCATATTCTTTCGGGAACGGAAGATTCCCTCGTGACATAATCAAAAACCTGTACAACAATACGGTTTTCGCCATTACAATACGGTGCTATATAGACTATATTTCATCCCCATATGGGAATGGATCGGGCACTGGGACATATTCGGGAGCTTGGAAAATGCTATACCGATCCCACAAATTCTGTCATCGTTAAGAGTGCTTAATTGTCCCTGAGTAACATAAACTATATTTCATCCTCACTCTCCCACTAGAATAGAAACTTTGAAACTACTTCACTTAACTTTCAATTTGATGAACGTAGGGCCTGAGATACGCCGGGTGGGTCAGCTAGTATAAAAATGAATTGCTGTTCGTTAGTCTGGCTAAAACTCGAGAACTGCTGAACAGATTTATCTTATCTTGGTCTTGAAATGTTTGTGGAGGTCTAGGGAAGGTTTAAAAGGTAACTAAATATAAAAAAAATGAATTGGAATATAGTAAAAGTAACAATTTCTTTATTCTTAACTGTACTAAATAAGAAATTAAACTCAAACAATAGGTTCTTTTAATTTTTTTTTTAATCGTTTTTGACAGCAAAAAATTTAAATAAAAAATAACAAATAATTAGATTTGGATTGTTTGTTTTTTAAAGTTCTTTTAATTTTTTGACTTTTAAGAAGAAAAATTAAAATTTTTTAATTTACTGCCCCTGAGTACCATAGACTATTATTTCAACTTCAAATTCCCACAGAAACTGAAATGGGAATGGGATCGGAAATTCAATGTACGTTACGTGTGTTCCTAACGTTAAATAGTCAATTTGTCAAATTAAATTTCTGAACGCAACCATTATAGTAGCGTTCGAGTACGCACCCACAACCACACATTAAAACACATTCCCACATTATACCACACGTTTTGTTCGAGTATTTTTTTTTTTTTGACAGAAAACTCTCTCCTTATATACATTATATTTGAAATTTGACAACCAATCTTTGATTGGAGATCACCGCTGCGTGCGCGAGAACTTTCTTTACATTTGTGATTCTTTGTGATAGTGACATTCCAGGTAATGTGCTTTTTCCAATAGAGTTTTTGTTGATATTCTGTGATAGTGACAATTTATTACTTATTTAGGAATTTACAATGCCCAAGAGAAGACGACCTGACTTAGGTCGTCACAGTCAATCAAATGTGCAAATAGCTACATACATACCTCACGTGCTAACCGCTCTGATGAACAGAGAGAGACAGATCAAGAAAATAGTCCTATTGCTATGTCAGAATTGAGGTTGCATAAGGGCCAATTGTTGGGGAAATATTCTCCACAATCTTATCGCCTCAAATAGAAACTTTTCCCTCTTGCACACACCTGATCCCACCTACATCCCTCAATCTTTATACAAAAGCCCCTCTACCCTCGACTTCTTTCTCACAAACAGTGATCAAAATCTCTCTAACCCAGTAACATTGAACAAATTGGGTTCCGACCATCTTCCTGTTTGCATAAAACTAGATTGTGTAATAGCAGAAGTCGCAGAAAGAACCTGTTACAACTATAAAGCAGCAAACTGGTCTAGGTATAAATCTTTTATAACTGAGACCTTAAATGCGAATGTTTTAGCTATTGAAATCATTAGTTCTACAAGCCAAATTGACAACTTTGTTGAGTACTTCACAGAAACTGTCAAAAGGGCAACCGATGTCTCCATACCTAAGAAACCTTCCTCTAATATTCACAAGCTTACTCTAGAAAAAAGGTAAAAGTATTCCTCCTTTAAAAATTAAAAATGAATTCTATATTACCCAAAATGAAAAAGCAAATGCTATAGCAGAAATTTTCTATAAAAATCATCTTGCTTCTGCAAATCTCAGTAACAGTAATACTGAAAGAGAGATACAGAACGTCCTGTCTGAACTAATGAGTAGAGAAGTCATAGTAAACGAAAATTATTATACCAGCCATTCAAAAATGAAGCAAATTATTAAATTTAATAAATCTAAAAAATCTCCTGGCATAGACATCATCAACAACACCCTGTTGAAAGGACTTCCAGAAAGTGGTGTAAAATACCTTACCGTTCTCCTTAACTCCTGCCTTAAGCTGTGCTACTTTCCTAGCAGTTGGAAAGTAGCAAAAGTGATACCAATTGCTAAACCAGGAAAGCCCCACGATAGTCCTCTAAGTTATAGGCCTATAAGCTTACTCAATTCTCAGAGCAAAATTTTAGAAAAAATTATCAAAGAAAAACTACAAGTCCTTATTGATGACTTAAATATATATCCAGATTACCAGTTTGGTTTTAGACCTGGCCATTCGACCAGTCACCAAATTGCCAGAATCAAATCTTCAATAGTTAAAAAATTTGGAGAAAAAAAATTAACAGGTATGGTTCTTTTAGACATCGAAAAAGCCTTCGACACAGTTTGGCATAATGCCCTTATTTTCAAACTAGCTAAATTCAACCTCCCTGTTCAATTAATAAAGCTTATTAAAAGCTTTCTCGAAAGCAGGCAATTTGCAGTCCATTTGGGAAATACGAAATCTCCATTATACGAAGTACCTGCAGGTGTTCCGCAAGGATCGGTTTTAGGCCCAATTTTGTTCAATATTTACTTGTCTGATCTTCCCGTTCCCAACACAAACGTTTGTTTAGCAATGTTTGCTGATGATACTGCTTTATTTGCTTCAGGTATCTTATTTCAAAATGTCTTTTCAGAATTGCAAGAAGCTCTTGCCCTACTTGAAAAATATTTTCATAAATGGAAAATTAAAATAAACGCAACAAAAACACAAGCGACTTGGTTCACGCGTCGTAGAAAATCCTGTTACTTACCAACTAGAAAACTTAAAATTTGTACTAAAGAAATCGAATGGTCAGATAGTTGCAAATACTTAGGAGTATTTTTAGACAAAAAGATAACATTTAAAACACACATAAGCAACACAATAAATAAAATCAATTTGACAACAAGAATATTATATCCATTTATAAACAAAAACTCTAGTTTGAGCATGCAAAATAAGTTAATTATATTTAAAACTATTTTCCAGCCAATACTTATTTATGGTGCGCCCATATGGTTTGGCTGTGCTCACTCGCACATTCAAAAAATACAGGTATGCCAAAATAAAATATTAAAAATGATGTTGGGATTGCCATGGCATTATTCAACCAATAGACTCCATGATAAGGCGAATGCAAAAACAATAACGATTCTTATTAATATACACCAAGAGAGATTTTTCTTAAAGTGCTCTTATTCCGAAAATGAATTGATCCGTCAAATTAAAAATCAAAATAATAATTAAAATTAAATATAAATTTGCATTTATGTAGATAATGGGGCTTAAGCAATATTAGTATTTAAGATTCAAATAGGGGTTTTTCGACAATAGCATTTTCCCTTAATGTAATTAATTTATTTACTAAGCAAATTTATTCTTCATTACATAAACTGAGAATTAAAGATGTAAAGGGCTGTGTACTCTAAATCACTTAAATAAGTAGAAACAATGAATATGAATAATCGCTGTATATTATGCTATAATAAAGAACTTGAACTATGTCAGAATTGCGTTATTTAGCTTAGAATGCAAGGAGTTCGTGCATATCGAAGATAATGAATTAAAAATTGAAAAGTCTTTTGATTTTTGTCTGGTAAGATTAAAATTTTTTAATTTAAAGTGTTACTTTTACAACAATCCAAACTATTTTTTCATATGAAAAAATTGACACATTGAATTTGAATTATGCGCAAAACAAAAGGAATTGATTTCAAGTGATACTATAGACGCTGTCATTGCTTAGGTCAAAAGCAATGGCAGCGTCTTCTAGGCTTTTGGTAGAGGTAAATGCAAATGAAGTGTAAGTTTATTGGTTATTATGTAGACAAGAAGAAGTGAGGAAAGTAATGAAGGCTCGAAGAACATTTTAATTTTGGCTCAGACCCGATAAGGGTATTGTAGAACTACTTGGTGGTCTCTGTGACCATATTGAACGGTGCAGATGCTGACACTTTGATGTACTCAACAAGTGTCACGAGCTTTAGCAACGGGACGGGAACAAAAACATAAGCGAGAACTTGGAGCACATTAGACCAATTCAAAAAAAAAAAAAAAAAATCAATGTTAGAGTGATTCATTGCTCTTGAGTATTAAAGACTATATTTCCTTTCCATATTCTTTTGTGAACGGAAACGGGAAGTGCAAAGTAACCAGGAAACTGAAAGTACTGAACCGATTTCAAAAATTCTTCTTTGTCCCTGAGCAATATAGACTAATAAACGGGAATGGAAGACCACTGTACCGATTTCAATACGTATCTCACTTTTACAGCACTGGACCGATTCCAAAAACTCTGTCATCGTTTGAGTGTTTAACTATTCCTGAGTAACATAAACGATATTTTATCCTTATTCTCCCACTAGAATGGAAACTTGGGAACAACTTAACATAACTTACTCAATTCGATCAACGAAGGGCCTAAGCTACGCCGGGCGGGTCAGCTAGTTATATATATAATTCTGCTGTACGTATGTATGTCATTGAACTCCTCCTAAACGGCTTGACCGATTTCAATGAATTTTTCTGTATGCGTTTGAGTGTCGCCCTGAATGGTTTAGATTCACAAACCAGCCCGGCAGATGGCACTGCAGTGTTGCAGTTGCTGTTCGTTAGTCTGGCTAAAACTCGAGAATGGCTGAACGGATTTATCTTATCTTGATCTTGAAATGTTCGTGTAGGTCTAGGGAAGGTTTAAAAGCTTTTATTTTATCCCTATAATCCCTCGGGAACAGAAAAAGGAACGAGAACGGGAACCTTTAAGTCACTTGCCAGATTCCAAAAATTCTTTCAACTGTAGGGTGTTATATTATCCTTCAGTTACATAGACTTATATTTCATTCACACATTTCCACGAGAACGGAAGATTCCCTCAGAAATATGGTTGAAAATGGAAACTTAGAAACTACTGGACAGATTTCAAAAATTCTTTCGGCACTGGGATGCCACATTATCCTTCAGTAACTTAGCGTAGATTTCATCCCTATAATCCCACGGGAATAGAAACAGGAATGAGAACGGAAGCCTTAAAACTACAGACCCGAACAACGCCAGGCGGCTCAGCTAGTATATATAATGTAATAATTCTGCTGTTGTATGTAATTGAACTCCTCCTAAACGGCTTGACCGATTTAAATGAATTTTTCTGTATGCGTTTGAGTGGCGCCCTGGATGGTTTAGATTCACAAATCAGCCCGGCTGATGGAATTGGAATATAGTAAAATTAACAGTTTCATTATGAATTAAATAATGAATTAAAAATTAAATTCAAACAATGATTTTGTTTTTTTTTTTTTGACAACAAAAATTTTAAATAATAAATAACAAATAATAAGGTTTGTTTTGAAAAATCCTTTTAATTTTTTGACTGATGTGATAAGAATAGCCCTGTTCACACTGTACAATTAGTTGGACAGACTTAGGTTTGAACGACCAATGATAGTGTGAATCCTTCATACGACCGCTTGTCCAACTTGTTGGATGGTTTTCAAAAAATTTTGAAAATCTAGAAGTTGGACGGAGTGGAAAGGTATGTGACATAAAGTTGGACGACAAGCTTGATAAGTGTGAACGAAAACTACATCAGACCATCCAACTTCCATCAAATGAGGTCTGTCCAACTAATTGTACAGTGTGAACAGGGCTAATAAAGATTTTATTTTTTTTATTTATTGCATCTGAGTACCATTTATAATAAGCCACACATCAATGGGTTATGACTTCCCTTATAATGTTAAAGAGTACAGTGCGAGCATTTAGGAAAATAGGAGAGGATTTAATAGGATACACCGATACACCTTGCTTTTGAACCTTTGTAAAACGTAATGTAGTTGAAATACAGAGCCAGGTAAAGCATTCCACATACGGTTGGTGAGACTAAAATAAGAATCTCAATACTTGACTGTACGTCCGAAATTGGGCTCAAGGTTAAACTGATGGACATTCTTAGCAAGGTGGCAACTGACAAAAGCGATAATAAAGAGTGAGCCAAGTAACGTTTCGACGATGTTCAAGAAAATCAATCGAACGCTCTATTTTGTACCCTATCAAGCAGGCGCAGAGATGTTTGAGAAGCACCTGACCAGATATGGGAGTTATACTAAAGTTTTGGGCGGATGAAGGCCTTATAAATTGTAGCCAGATCAGAAGGGGTGAAGAAATTCCTGCATTGTCTTAAGAACCCTAAGCATTTCACAGCGGCTTTGGCGACTTCAAATATGTGGTCATTCCAACGAAGATCGTCGTTTACACACATACCAAGTACTGACAGCTTTTCGGTTTCTTGGATGCAGGTACCATTCATGGATTATGGTAATATGGGAATATTTAGATTCATCCTCAAATTCTCCCAGGAACGGTAATGGGAACGGAATCGGGAATTCAAAAACCACTGGAACGAATTATAATTTTTGTCGCTATTACAGTACGATGTCATCCCCATATTCCCACGAGAATGGGACGGGAACAAGAACATAAGCGGGAACTTGGAAAATACTGAACCAATTCCAAAAAATTTTCAACGTTAGAGTGTAAAGTGCTCCTGAGTAACAAAGACTATAATTATTTTCTTTACATATCCTTTCGGAAACGGAAGCGGGAATGGTGACATAATCAATAACCTGAAAAGTACTTAACTAATTCCAAAAAATTTTTCATGGTTAGAGTGCTTTAATGTCCCTGAGTAATATAGACTACAGTTCATCAGCATTTACCCACAAGAACGGGAACCGGAATTCAAAAACCACTGTACTGATTTCAGTACGGTTTTCGCCATTACAATACGGTGCTACATAGACTATATTTCATCCTCATATGGGAATGGAATGGGAACTGGGACATATTCGGGAACTTGGAAAATGCTATACCGATCCCACAAATTCTGTCATCGTAAGAGTGCTTAATTGTCCCTGAGTAACATAAACTATATTTCATCCTCACTCTCCCACTAGAATAGAAACTTTGAAACTACTTTACTTAACTTTCAATTTGATAAACGTAGGGCCTGAGCTACGCTGGGCGGATCAGCTAGTCTTAATATATAAAATGAAGTGATAGCATCACTTGACAACGACTCGACCGAATGAAACCAAATTTTTGTAGTCGAGCTAAAGGAATATTGGTATATGGTTCACAAAAAAAAAAAAAAATTAAATCGGTCGATCGTTTCCCGAGTTATGGCATTTTTCCTGAATATCACTTTTGCCCATATAAAAAGTGTGTTGTATTTTTCACGATAACCTCTGCTCATTAAGTGGTAATGCAGCCATTGATGCAATGAGCTAAGTGATCCGACGGATGCGACGGTCGTACCTCCGCTTATATCTGTAGTCTGAATTCAAATATTTCTTTAAAAAAAATTTCAATTTCGCTCGGCAGAACTTGCCATACATACATATGCACATATAACAGCTGTAAGCTTTCATCTGACATGTATCATCTGTCATCTGTTACCTGTAGCCCTAGTTCTGTAACTAATGCATGGACATCATTGATCGAGAAACGGTAGAAATCGTTCCACAAAATTCGTAGAATTCTGTTCCAGTTTCTATCTTATTATCAGGGCAATTGTTACAGAAAAGGGGGGGAGTCGTTCTAACACTGAGAAACCTTTTTTGATTTGTTTTTCAATGTTTTAGTTGTTATCAATAAAAATTTTCATGTCGAAATGAAGATTGCTTTACAAAGATTTCTTTCAAGTTAAATTCTTTTAGAGGCCTTGCAGGAACTACTGTATTATTCCAGACATTTCTGCACACTCCTCTACAAACCATCTTCTTACACAAAACTTTCATTTACCATCGACATACCTACATCTTTTGAATTCATACTAATAAAATAAACTATAAATGAATGGATTTGTATTTTTTCTATTGCAGCGAAAACCCAAAATATTTTTATCTACCTACGACATAGGTTGGTATTAAATTATTGAAGCTCTTGGAAATTTGCCTTTATTAGTATGCAGAAACACGTCCACTTAATACGAGTACACATAGAAAGCAGAATATAATAATAAACTATAAGATACACGACCCATAAGCATTTACCTTTAATTAAGTAACCCACGATGGTCTTGGATTCCAAGACTTAGAAGCAATTCAAAAGTAGGTATGCCTATCTACAAATCTTACATCAACTGGGTAGCAAGAAAACATCGCATGAAGGATGCGTTAAAGCAAGTAAGGCACGAAAACTCCTGCGGATTATTATAGAATTATCTCTATGCATTTAGAAGAGTTTATGACCGATTTTTAGCACACGTTCTGTACATTACACACTTACCGAGTACCCGTTATCGTTATGTACGGGTCTGGCTTTGTCTGAAATTGATCACTCTCTACTTACTTTATCGTGTTCTGCCTGAGCTATGTATCTTTTGTAACCTAATAAACTTCAAAAGATACTACATTTCCTGGCAAGGAGCAATCGGCGGCAGCGTTGATATTTACACCAGAATACAGGTAGCTCCACGTTTGTGAAGGTATGTAGTCAAAGGACCTTATCTATTCGGAAGTTTCCTTTTAAGATGCTTTGGTTGTATGACTACGGTTTCAAGGAGAAATTATGAATGACGTGATGTGGAAGACAAAATAAAAATATATTAAGCTTCGTTTCTCGTTCCTTTCCAACCTTATCATGTCTTGAATAGCCCCCCTCTCGAGGCAGGGCCAGGCTGCTCTGAAGTGCACTTTATGAAGTGGATGAAGAGGTTATAAGCTCTCTATGTCTTTTGCAGTCATTGATGCTTCTCCTATGGTTCCGGTGTGATGTTTAAGCAATGTTGATGATGGTGCTTGCTATGTATGTGGTTGAAAAGGGATGAAGCGATATAGGTACTTTTCGTTTTCATACTTCATTTATAGCTTGGGTGTAACTACTTTAACATGAAGAGTTTTTCGTCGTTTTACTAGTTTGCGTAAATTATCTCAGACTCTTCTAATTCATACTACCTAGTGAAACTTCGGAAACTATTGAGCTTGTTATTCAAATGATTTCTTTACAACTTTACATACAAAACGTGCATATTTTTTTTTCTGCCTGTCTGCCGATTTCAATTTTTTCATACAAATAGAAATCAAAATATTTTAGTAGATATTGGTACCTACTGTTCTACTGCGAAAAGGAGATCGCTATTAACATCATATTCTCAAAGCAGGGACAAATCTATTTGTGAAACTGTTTTCCATATAAGAACACTAATAACTCATTATTTAAAATCCAGGTGTTGTCTGCTGAATAATGGCAAAATTTATGAAACCGATTTTTTTTTGGCATAGGCTGTTATAGTATATATGTGTACATTAGGGTGGTCCTTATTTTGTTTTTTTCCGAATTTTTTTCCACGATAGTCCTGAATCGGTTCTAAATATATTAAAAAAAAATCATGCCAAGTTATAGCCCTTTATTTCAATTTTAACCCGACCCCCCCGACAATCAAAGTTTTATATGGAAATAACATGGGAAAAGTTCTGTTGATTGTTTGAAATTTTTTTCATTATGAAATAATGAACAGATCATGTCAAATAATAATGCTTCTTATAGAAAATTTAACGTTCTACAAAAAAGGTCTTTTATGATTTTTTGCTAACTCTAACGGTTTCTGAGTTATTTAAGGTCATAGTTGAAGCTTAAGTCAATTATGACCTTAAATAACTCAGAAACCGTTAGAGTTAGCAAAAAATCATAGAAGACCTTTTTTGTAGAGCGTTAAATTTTCTATAAGAAGCACTATTATATGACATGATCTGTTCATTATTACATAATGAAAAAAATTTCAAACAATCAACAGAACTTTTCCCATGTTATTTCCATATAAAACTTTGATTGTCGGGGGGGTCGGGTTAAAATTGAAATAAAGGGCTATAACTTGGCATGAATTTTTTTTAATATATTTAGAACCGATTTAGGACTATCGTGGAAAAAAATTCGGAAAAAAACAAAATAAGGACCACCCTAGTGTACATATAACTTGAACATCAAAAAACATAATGGCGAAGGCGAACTGCACGGTTTTCATTGTTTGAGGGTTGGTGTTCTTGATCAGTTGTGAGTTGTGACAAAAGGAAATACAAATGTTAAGAATGGGCTTTATTCACAAAAAAAAAGGAAGCGGGTTTCTCTCGTTTGTCTGTGCTTTTTTTTAAGCGAATTAAATTTGTTTGAAAATAGATAGAAAGTGTCCATTAAAGGTGAATTTCAAAATATTATTTTACAGTTTGTAAGGAGTTAATCTTTTGAATGACGGTAACTTCAAACGGTAGGGCTTATATGCATATATGCATACCTATTATAGTAGAGAAAAGCCGAGAAATTTAAAGATTTGTGATATGATGTCGTAACAAACATATTTTTCTGCTCTTACATTGCAAACGCTGGCTAAACCTTACGAGATAGATCAAACTTATGTACTACGGAATTGTATATCTTAAAAAGATGAATAAAAAAGTCCGTGACAGCATATGTTTATCTTCTAAGGATACCCCACAGAAACCATTTTTATCTTTTATATATTGCAATATGGTCTAGAGCCTGAAAAATGATAAAGGCTATATTTCATCCTAGTATTCCAACGGGAATGCGACGGAAAGGAAATCAAACCGGGAAATTAGAAAATAGTAGACCGATTTGAAAAATTCCTTCGGCGTTAAAGTACCTACTTCATTTCAACATTATACGAGTAGCATGGACTATATTTCATTCCAATAACCATATGGAAACGGGAACGCAAGTGGGAGCTAAGAAAATACTTAAGTAGTTTAAAAAAATTCTTTCCAGCGGTTCATTATTCCTGAGTAGCATGGACTAAATTTCAATCCTATATTTTTACGGGAACGGGGACAGGAAGTCGAAAAACCACTGAGTTGATTTCAAATATTTTTCACCATCTGAATACAGTGACTGATAGACAATTTTTCAGCCCCATATTCCTACGGGAACAGCAATTAAAAGTGGAACATTGAAACTGCTGAACAGATTTCCAAATTTCTTTCACAATTCGAATGCATCAATATTCCTCAGTAAGGGGCCAATTATAGCGATAAGGAAAAACCATCAGGAAAAGTTGAAACAAATGGAAACATGAATTTTTCACTTAAGGACGTTCATAGCGAACAGGGAAAATATGTCAGTTGCCAGTCTCTATAGTCTCAACCCATAGCAGCCACACACCAGCAACTGGTTTTTCTTATGCAATGCACACGAAAAAAAGTCTGCTGTTGGTCTGTCAGTGGAGTTTATGAAAAATGAAATACAAGCAATTGGAACGATTTGTTCCATTTTGGCTGAAATTTCAATCAGCTGACACAAAAAATTATATTGCATCAGGAAACTACAAAAATTCAATTTTGACGGAAAATATTTGTTCAATTATACATATTCTGGCCGTAAAAAATTCTTTGAGTGATTTGCAATCTATTGATCTCACAATTGTCTTTCAAATCAAAAGAAAAACTAGATTTTATTTTATTTGAAAACTTTTCCTGATTCGTTTTCTTTATCGGTATAACAGGCCCCTAACATAGATTTCACTTCATTTCAATATTGCAGATCCCATACTATACACTGTATCACAGTAGGACCCAAGCTCCGACATGCGGGTCAGCTAGTCTTTATACAGGGTGTTCCATAATTCGTGTCACATACTTTGGGATGTGATTTTTGGTTATATTCTAAGGAAACAATTGTTGTACAGTAAAGTCCATTTCTCAGCTTTGACATCACTTTTTGACAATTAAAAAAAAGCTAACTTTGGTGTACTCTGACCTGTGATAAATTCGATTTCTCTGTCAATACTGATGGTAGAGACCTAATTTTAGACTTAATTTTTTGAAGAAATGAAATGGACTGGCCTTGGATTCCTAGGTTTTGCCTTTTTTATGTCTAACGGTCCTCCACTATTCAGTATTTATCGAAAAGTTTTTAATGTCCTCAGAGAGTTCTAGGAAAATATTTAGTATTAGTATTTAGTATTACTAAATAACGATTTGTATAGTATGTATGTGTGCTAATCTGTTTTTGCATTTCATTGTTTGGATTTTTTTATTTGGCATTCGATTTTTTCGCAATTTTTTTTCGCGTGAAATTTTAAAGCTTGTTATTTAATGCAAGTAAAAAAAAAAAATTGCGCGTGAAATTTTAAAACTTGTTATTTAATGCAAGTCAAAACAAAAATTGCGAAAAAATCGAATACCAAATAAAAAAAAAAAAGCCAAACAATGAAATGCCAAATAAGAAATTGCGAATCAAAGGAAATTTTATCGACCAATAGCTAAACACAAATTGCTAAAAAAAATGGCCAAGCAATTATTTGACCAAAAAAAAGGCAAAACGTGCTCTGCTGATATGTAAAATGCTCATCCACAATATGCATGCGCCAATCACTGGCCTACGCCTGAAATTTTAATCCGATAGTTAGCACCCCGGATAAATACTAGGTATATTTTACTTGAAATAGTTAAAAAAGCTAACTTATCTTTTCTTTGCAGTTTAATTATTTATAAAAACAAAACTTCGAAACGGTATTGACCTTTTTTCCACTATTTTCCTTCGCAATAAGCGCTCCACTTTGCTTGTGCATATAACTGGGTTTAACTTGAAATTAAGGCAACATTTTTGACAGCTGTATTTCCACGGCTATCAACCTTAAGGGGGAATAAAATTGATGCCAAACTATGCAGAAATAAGTAAGGATAGTATTATAAAACAAAATATTAAACAAAATTGAAGATCCGATATATTTAAGCCTTTTATAAGGTATGTGCCAATCATTGGGCAAAATTTAAATAAATAAATAAAAAAAATTAAAGTTTAAATTCAAGTTAAAAACCAACCTTAAACCGCTTTTTATGAATCAAATAGTTTAATTGGTAAGCTTGAACAATTGTTATCATTTTTGAAACTTGTATTAGCTTATAAGATATTGTGTCTTACAAACTTACAATGGAAGTGTGCAAATATATAAGTAAATAAATAAATAAGTACATATTTATGAGGTGTTGCAATATTACTGTAGAATAATATTTTTGTAAATGTTTTTGGTGGTTTTGTTCAATTTTCATAGTTAATAAGCACTTAAGCAGTTGGCAACCCTGTGTGTAACAAAATACATTATGAACAGCGTATGCTGAAACGTTCGTGATTATTTCAAAAGCTTCAAAAAATAGGTAAACAATTTTAAACTATTTCAAAAATGATAATTAGAAAAATAATAACCTTGTATTTATCCTTAGACTTTGGTACGGCATTGGGCACACAATCGAAAGTTTGTTCCACCTAGTCGTATCTATGTCTTTTTAAATATTGTTATATTTTTGAGCAGTGTCTCTCCTCAAACGGTCAAGAAGAATAAGGTTCCCCTCTTTTTCTCGGCTATGTATTCTTTCTTTTTCATTTTGACTTAATAAACTCGTTGTGACTCAATTTAACGATTGGAAGCAATTTTAACAAAAAGAAAAATGGAATGATGTTTTCAAAGCATTATAGTATCTTCCTTATAAGCTTTCAGCCGGTGTCGCTAGATAGATAGATAGATAGATGACATTTCATATTACCAATATTCAATTTTTACATTCCACTAGAACTAAGAGTATAAGGACATGGCTATGCTGCCGTCTGCCTGATAGACATTTTTTAAGCTTTAATACATTCATATATAATGTGAAAGTTCTACAATCTTCTTTAAATAGTTTTTAAATATATTTTTTAAAATTTGTTTTATAAGCTTCTTCGACTTTCAGACAATTCCATCAAAAAGTAAATGATATTAATAAAAAAAAAATGTGTAATTTTTTGCATTTTTGTTTTAAAATACAATTGATTTATACCAGATCTCTAATAATGTTAAAATAAATTATCTATACTAAACTAGAAACATATTTAACTTTTAAGCAATTTTAATAACCCGCTGCATAAAAAAGTTATACAATTTTCACGTGATTTGAATTGAAACACAAAGATGCCGATGTCACTAATATCCTTTTCTACAATTGTATGGTCTCTATGAGGTTATTAAATGACTTATTACGGCAGACGATTTATGGAAAGTTTGGTGACCATGTAATTATGTATCAGACTCCAGCTTCTCTGATTCCCCAATACAAGTTGAGAGATATTTGAGAACACTCAGCTGCGGATTTAGAATATCAATCTGAGGGGGCCTTCGATTGAAAAAAATTTTGCAGTGTAAACCTAGTATATGGAATTTATATGTTAATCTCAGGCACTAATTTTAAAAGAATAAATAGTATAAATATTAGGCAATTATAACAAAAAAATATATGTATGTTGTATATATGTGTATTGTTTTTTTTAGAGTTGTTTTTCGAATAAGAATAAAACTGACATCTTGTGGACAAATCAGCCAACTCTAATGTCATTTATGTTCGATTTGATTTGCCATTTTATCATAAACAGGTTGACAAAAGAACAACGCTTGCAAATTGTGCAAATTTATTTCGAAAATAATGAATGATTCAGTTCGCGAAGCTTACCGCAAGCTCCGAGCATTTTATGGTTGACATAATCATCCATCACAGCAATTAATTCAGTTAACCATGGATCGTTTTCGCACTCCGTTCATTTCATGAGATAATACGCATCCGCAGAGACGTCTTGCTTGTGCAGCAATTATGGCCGCGAGACCATGCAATCCATCCTGAATTTGTATGTTTGGGCTAAAATTGAAATTGATCTTGATAGTGATTTTTTTCGCAAAATATGTTCAGTGATGAGGCTCATTTGTGGTTGAATGATTATTCCAACAAGCATTGCCGCATTTGGAGTGAAGAGAATCCACATGAGCACCTTGAGACTCCAAAACAAAGTCCAAAACTGACATACGGCCCCAAATGCCAGAAAAAGTGGTTGAAAATTGGAGCTGTAGACTTTTTTTAGTTTATAAAAAAAAGAGGAGGCTTATATGCTAATCTGGAAAAATAAGACCTAATTTCCGGTCCATTGTACTGCCAGGCTAGCAGCATTCCCCTTTTTGGGTTGCAGTAGTTGGAAATAAGGTGTTAGTAATTTCACATATAACCTCAAGGCGGCCATATGAAACTGGGAGGCTGAAAGAAAAGTTGATGCCCAGAGCCTGAGTCGAAACCACGCGTCCGGCCTGTAGACTTGGTTTTATTCGAGCCAATCGTGGCGGCGACATGATCGAAATCATATTTAAACACTTATGGCATAAAATTATCCTTCGAATAAACTACATATCTTGCGTTTTATTGCAATTCGAAATTCTCTACCTCTGAAAAACAACAATTTACATTTTAACACTTTACATTTTAACATGCAACTCCGGTGAACTGCAACTCCGGTGAACGCATTGGCTGCGCTCACGTCTCAAGGGAACTACGTTTTAACGGTGGGCGGTATAGCCCCGCCTTTTCACAGGAATCTGCTTAACTGTACTACCTCGAAGTTATGTTTGTCTATTGTGACGTTTTGTCCAATTCGTCGATGTTCTGTGTCCTTATTTGATGACAACATATACTTCGTTTTGCCCTCATTAACCATCAAACCCATTTTTGCAGCTTCTGTTTTAATACTCGCAAAAGCACCTATGGCATCACGCTTTTTTCTTCCCATTACGTCAATATCGTCTGCATAGGCGAGTAATTGTACAGACTTTTGAAAGATTGTTCCTCTGGTGTTGACGTTTGAGTTTCTTACAATCTGTTCAAGTATGATGTCGAAGAAATCGCATGACAGTTTGTCACCTTGCCTAAAGCCTTTTTCGACATCAAAGGTCTCGGCGAGTTCTTTACCGACCTTGACAGAGCAGCGTGAATTCTCCAAAGACATCCTGCATAGTCGTACGAGTTAAGCGACGCTGAGGAGGCTTATCCCTCTGTAATTGGCGCAATTGTGAGGGTTACCCTTCCATAGGATCGGGCATACGATACTGAGGTTCCGTTCATCGGGCATGCTTTCTTCCGACCATATTATGCAGATCAGCTCGTGCATGCTCCTTTCCAACTGGTCTCCAGCTGCAATGAAAAATTCGGCATCAAGGCCATCTGCACCTAAAGTCTTATTTGAATTAAGTTTGCATAATAGCTAGCTTAACTTCCTCTAGGTAGGGAGAACGGCATTCTTGATCATCGTCCAAGTTGAATGGGGCAATCTGCCTGACAATGGAATTTGTGTCCTCATCGCCGCTAAGCAGTCTGCAGAAATGATCTATCCAGATCCTCAGTAGTGACTGTGACTCTATAACTATGTTTCCCTGCTGGTCCTTACAGGCTTGAGTTCGGGGTGTGCCACCCTGGCAGGATCTTTTTACCTTTTCGTAATACTTCCGAGTCGCGTTCCTGTCACGGCACCTCTCAATTTCTTCAAACCCAGAACCTCAGAGGCAGCGGTTCTGATGGCTTTTTGGCATTGCTGCCAATGGTCTTCAATGCTTAATGCTGACGGCATGGGATTCAAGGATAATTGAAGGGATACTCGATTGGAAAAGACATTGGCAATCTCTTGCGACTGTAGTTTACCGGCGTCATATCTCTTCACAGCGTTAGTTCGTGCAGGTCGTGAACACGATATCCCATTCGTACCTTGGCTACAACAAGGTTGTGGTCCAAGTCAAAGTTGGCCCCTGGAAAGTTTGGACATCTAACACAATGAAGGAAGAATGCCTTGCGTCGATCGCAACATGATCAATTTGGTTGACGGTTGATTGATCTGGGGATCGCCTTGTACCTTCATAAGTTTTGAGATGCGGAAAGCGTGTACTACTTACAAAAAGATTTAGCCCCGCAGCAAAATCGATTATCCTCAGTCCGGCTGCGGAGGTTTTGTCGTGCTTACCGATTGTATTTCCAAAGATGTAATCCTTCCCTAGTTTTGCGTTGAAATCGCCAAGAACTATTTTCACGTCGTGTCGAGGGCACTGCTCATATGTTTCTTCGAGGAGCTCGTAGAAACAGTCTTTGGAATTGTCGTCTTTCTCTTCTGTGAGGGTTTGGGCGCATATTAGGCTAATGTTCGCGAATTTAGCTTTGATGCGGATGGTCATTACTGGATTTTGGCTAATCATCTTATCTCTGAGTCTTCCTCTGACGACAAATCCGCATCTAAATAAGCGCTGTTTCTGTTGTCTGTAGCAGTCGCCATAGTAGATGTCACAGTTTCTCATCTTCTTTATGCCCAGTCCACTCCATCGCACTTCTTGGGTGGTGGTTATGTCTGGTTTGCAGCAGTCCAGAGCGTCCGCTAATTCTCCAGCTGCACGCAATCCATTAAGAGATCTAACGTTCCACGTGCAGATCCGCAGGTCATGGTCCTTTTTTCGTTTGCTTGGGTCGTCAACTTTGAAATCATTATCGTTATCCGAGGCTTTTGGTTTTTTCGGAACTACAATGTTTTTTACGTGGTTGGATAGTTAACCCTACGCTACTTCAATACCCTGTCCTAGTATTGAAAGACCCTGAAAGACCTTTAAGCCAAATATGTTGGAATAGCTCCTTCAGGGGTTTCTGCTGAAATCCACCGTTGATTCTGTCATTCGAATTCATCCGCTGAAACATTTACTTTCGAGACATACATACGTAATTATTTGCAGAAATGTTAGATTTTTTCCCATTTCCGGCACTCAATTTCCAGTCTAATTATCTCAAAATCACCATGACCAAATTCAAAAATATTTGGCAGATAGATTGGGCTGGATTGGGTAAACTCTCATTTGGTACTAGTCTCATAGGTGTACGCCCTGGGCCCAGGCTCCATAGAAAAATAAGCCATCTCCTTTTTGCTGCTATATACAACACGACTTAATACCAAAATACTCGTAGTTTAAACAATACTTTATTTCCAGATTCCCACGAAAACGGGACGGGAACTTGGAAAGTTCTGAACCGATTCCAAAAATTCTTTCATTGTAAGAGTGCTTCATTTTCCATGAATGGAACGGGAACGAATCATAAAATAGCTGTACCGATTTCAAGACGGTTTTCACAATTACAATGCGGTATTATTCCCGAGTTACATAGACAATATTTCATCCCCATACGGAAACGGAATGGGACCTGGAACATATCCGGGAACTTGGAAAATACTGGACTTATTCCAAAAACTCTGTCATCGATGGAGTGCTTAATTGCCCCTCAGTATTATAGACTATATTCATCCCTACTCTGACACTAGAATGAAAGCTTGGAGACTGCTTTACTTAACTTTTTATTTGAAAAAAGTAGGGCCTAAGCTACGCCGGGCGGGTCAGCCAGTAAAATATTAATATGCATATTATGGAACATCATGCAAATTATTTTCGATAGAGTAGGTTAAGTTAAGAATCAATTGATCTTAATGGAATTGGCTGGGTTCGATTTCCTGCTAAGTTCAGTTTTGGGTACAATTTGTCGAGTTACGTTCGGTTTTCAGGAGAGAGGGTTTGAACCCCCAAAAGCCTCCCGTAAATCTGCTACTGAGAACACTCAAACTAGTTCCCTGCTCCGAAGCGCTTTAAAATAATGAAATGTGTACTCATCTTATCTCTGAGTCTTCCTCTGACGACAAATCCGCATCTAAATAAGCGCTGTTTCTGTTGTCTGTAGCAGTCGCCATAGTAGATGTCACAGTTTCTCATCTTCTTTATGCCCAGTCCACTCCATCGCACTTCTTGGGTGGTGGTTATGTCTGGTTTGCAGCAGTCCAGAGCGTCCGCTAATTCTCCAGCTGCACGCAATCCATTAAGAGATCTTACGTTCCACGTGCAGATCCGCAGGTCATGGTCCTTTTTTCGTTTGCTTGGGTCGTCAACTTTGAAATCATTATCGTTATCCGAGGCTTTTGGTTTTTTCGGAACTACAATGTTTTTTACGTGGTTGGATAGTTAACCCTACGCTACTTCAATACCCTGTCCTAGTATTGAAAGACCCTGAAAGACCTTTAAGCCAAATATGTTGGAATAGCTCCTTCAGGGGTTTCTGCTGAAATCCACCGTTGATTCTGTCATTCGAATTCATCCGCTGAAACATTTACTTTCGAGACATACATACGTAATTATTTGCAGAAATGTTAGATTTTTTCCCATTTCCGGCACTCAATTTCCAGTCTAATTATCTCAAAATCACCATGACCAAATTCAAAAATATTTGGCAGATAGATTGGGCTGGATTGGGTAAACTCTCATTTGGTACTAGTCTCATAGGTGTACGCCCTGGGCCCAGGCTCCATAGAAAAATAAGCCATCTCCTTTTTGCTGCTATATACAACACGACTTAATACCAAAATACTCGTAGTTTAAACAATACTTTATTTCCAGATTCCCACGAAAACGGGACGGGAACTTGGAAAGTTCTGAACCGATTCCAAAAATTCTTTCATTGTAAGAGTGCTTCATTTTCCATGAATGGAACGGGAACGAATCATAAAATAGCTGTACCGATTTCAAGACGGTTTTCACAATTACAATGCGGTATTATTCCCGAGTTACATAGACAATATTTCATCCCCATACGGAAACGGAATGGGACCTGGAACATATCCGGGAACTTGGAAAATACTGGACTTATTCCAAAAACTCTGTCATCGATGGAGTGCTTAATTGCCCCTCAGTATTATAGACTATATTCATCCCTACTCTGACACTAGAATGAAAGCTTGGAGACTGCTTTACTTAACTTTTTATTTGAAAAAAGTAGGGCCTAAGCTACGCCGGGCGGGTCAGCCAGTAAAATATTAATATGCATATTATGGAACATCATGCAAATTATTTTCGATAGAGTAGGTTTAGTTAAGAATCAATTGATCTTAATGGAATTGGCTGGGTTCGATTTCCTGCTAAGTTCAGTTTTGGGTACAATTTGTCGAGTTACGTTCGGTTTTCAGGAGAGAGGGTTTGAACCCCCAAAAGCCTCCCGTAAATCTGCTACTGAGAACACTCAAACTAGTTCCCTGCTCCGAAGCGCTTTAAAATAATGAAATGTGTACAACTGTATTATAAATTATTTATCTATCGTGTGTCTATGTATCTGTTTCAAAGTGGTTATCAGTTCTGTATTTCTTGTATCTGCCACTATCTACTTGTCGGGTTGAACATTTTTTTTTATTATTTTTCTGGAAAAATTGTTTTTTAAATTAAATAGAGTGAACGATATCCATTATTATTTTTGTTTTTGGTTTCTCTCAGCCTATATTTTGAGTACTCTATGTGCCTGCACCGTAGTAAAATAGAACTTTGCCCATCACGATATTCATAATACTTTAAAATTTACAAAACATGATACTTACTTCAATAGGTTGACCCTTTAACTGCACGCTGAGAAGGATATTGCTCTCGAAATCTGGTTATACGTTTAGGTATACAACACTACAACCAGGACAATGACAACGAGGGACTGAAGCAGTATGACTTTTAATATAAGTTGCTTTAGCTGCACTTTTTTGTAGCTTAAACGTGACATATTTAAAAACGAATTTTTCCCCTGTAAGAAATATTGAAAATGTAAGTTGGTAGAGCACTATACAAGTTATATTCATATTCGCTCTCTCATCCTCGTTGAATATCGATGCAAACATTTTATGAGCATCTTTTCTGTATCTGTAGTTGACAACGCACGACCATACTATCTTTTTGAATTGAAACTGCCACATATTTTCAATAGATGAAAATAAACAGTTAAAAGTTAATTTTTTTCTCAACTTTTGCCATAACAATAACCACAAAATGAAAACGATACAGAGTGGCTGATGAATGTTCTTACGTATGGAAACTCAGTCAGACTTTCCGCCATCTTTGGGTTTCTTTTTCTGGTCTTTTAATAGTTACAAAGTTCAAATTACCTCCAATACTCGATGATGCATGTGCGGTATCTGAAGTGGAAATTACGAAATTCAAAAACTTGTCTTAAGAATATATTCTTAACGTCTCTTTATTTCGCATATGTATTTATTAACTTTGAGAAAGCGTTTTTCATTTACATTGAATTTTAATATCGGAGAACTTTGCCTATTCCTCGCAAAAGGCGACAACTATGGAAAAAATGTTGTGGTTCCTTTTAGGATTCGAACCACGAACCTGCCGCGTAACAAGCACACATTCTTACCATGGGCGATTACCATTCCTTCACAAAGGACAGTTGTGAGAAATGCGCTTGGCCTAGGCTCCAGGCCCCAGGGCTCATCGCTCTATTGCGCCACCATATTATATTAAGAATTTATTGGTTCTGATTTACAAAATCAGTGACCAATTCAAATTTACATTGATCGGTGGCATCAGCGAGTTTAGGAAAGTTAAATTTTGTTATCATTTTGCAACGTAGTTTAAGTGCCCCCAATTTTTCAGTAAGATTAAAGTTTTTTTTTTTTTTTTTAATTTTTTTAACGGGTCTATTTTCCGTTTTATCATATGAAATTTCCATCGTACACAACCACATAGATGTCAGACTTATATGTATGACCACTGGATGGCACTTACGTTTTTCTTTGTTTTATCTCCTTTTACTAAGCTCCTACTGGCAGATATGCCGTGTAGCTGAAAAACTGGTTTTCGTCCTTCGTTGCTTTCCCCAAACTGGTTTTTCATTGATTCAGTTTTTTCGCGACGAGGCGGCAGAGTGAAAAAAGTGAAATGGATAAACATAAGGCGTGTTTTTTTTTCACAAGGATGTTATGTACATAACATGATATCAAAAAAAAAACGCTTCGTTTTTTTTTATTTGTGGGTTGGTGTTCTCAATCAGTTGTCAAACCAATAAAAGGCAACAAATGAATTTTTTTTGCCAAATTCGCACAAAAACGCAAGATAAAATAAATAAATAGGGTGGCGCAACAGAGCGAGAAGCCCCTTTACTAACTAGCGCAGTTCTCACAACCATGCCTTGTGAGGGAATGGAGGGGACCTACAATTTTTCGCCGGTTCCGAACGGCTAATTGAGAATGCGCTTTTCATGGCAATGAATTTACTAACGGAGGAATTGATTCCTCGCGAAAGGCGATACCCGTGGAAAAACATTTTTGCATTTTGCCTCTACTGGGATTCGAACCTCGAACCTCTGGGTTAGCAGGTGGACATGCTAACCATTACGCCACGGGTACCACGCAAGAACTATTTGTTAAAAACCTAAAGCAATTGTATAAAGTGGAAAATAAAAATGTTCCGTAGTGAAATTTAATGCAGGTAAACAATTTTTTTTTGTCTGTTTTTTGTAAGTTTAGAAATGTCAAAAATAGGTCCGTTCACAAAGGTAACAAGGAATTTCTCTTCACTCTGTTTACATGCTGGGGTTGAATTTATATGAGATTGTGATTTAGATGTGAGTTGGAAAAAATTTGTTGTTACTTGTTTCAAACGAATTAAACTATAAATAATTAGAAAGTACAACCATTTTTATGGCATACTTAACAATTAGCTTTGAAAAAAATGTTAACATTCACACAAAAATGTGAAAAGAAATATGCAAAAAGTGTTTTCAGTCACTAAACAGACCTTTTTTAATTGCTATTATCATCATCAGGTCCTGTAACCCCGCTCGGGGCATAGGGCGTCAACTAACTAACTGCTCTCTAAAGTACTGGAGAGTTCTAGGTAACGCTACTTCGGTGGCCTTAGGCTCAATGAAAGGAAAATCCCTATATGCATCTCCTCGCGGTAGAGAGTGGGTAACGCTAACGCACAAGGGGACCGAACAGCTGCCGGAATAAGTAGCCGACCCAGCTTTGCTGGACGGGGCACTGACTTGTCCCTGGGTTGAAGAAAATCTCCCTAAAGGCGGAGGAACTGCAGTTTGCGGTCAACGGCATGGAAGTCTGGTGGCGGATGAGCTTTTTAAGAAGGCCAACGGTAGCAGCAAGTAGCGTCTGTATCCCAGAGTGGGCGGCTACAAAAGGCGTCTGTTTTCCCATAGTGGGCGGCCTCAATTGGTTATGTGTTCGACCATACAAAGGGCGGGTGTGCCTGTCGAATCTGAGCTTATGTATGTTATTAATCGTATCTCGGAAAACACCATGGTGGAAAGGTATATGCTATTACATGAAATATGACAACAACTGGAAACGAGTCCCCAAGAGGTAACCATTTTATGGAGAATCCTTCTACAGCTTCGGCTGCAGTAAACCGCACATCGGATTTGGGGGTGCGGCATCTTTCATGCAACAGCGTCAATCAAGACGCCATAATAATAAATGAATCGTCAACAAATAGTAGAAGTCTTTCAAGAAATGCAATGGGTGCTTTTGGCTATCGTATACGTACAAAAATCGGAGCATGGAACGTTCGATCCTTGTATGGCGAAGGAAGATACGAACAGCTAGAGCGCGAAATGCTTCGTCTTAAGATCTGTATCCTGGGCATAAGTGAAACAAAGTGGAGAGGAAGAGCTGAATATAGATCTGACACTGGACAAACGAGAATGCTGTATTCCGGAGAGGATGAAAGAGAGGGTGGCCAAAGGCTGCATGGTGTTGGAATTATGTTGAACGAAGTAGCTAGGCGCAGTCTTATTTCCTGGGCGCCAATATCTGAAAGAATAATGACTGCAAGGTTCCGTTCAAAAATTCGCAACATCACAATCGTTCAGTGTTACGCCCCTACAAATGAAGCGGCCGAAGAAGACAAAACCGCGTTCTACTCTCACCTTAACTCGGTTTACAGTAGTGTTCCGAGAGGCGACATCATAATCGTCATGGGAGACCTCAACGCTCAAGTCGGTGCAGACAATTACGGTCTGGAACGAGTTATGGGAAAAAATGGCTTGGGGTCGCGAAATGAAAATGGTGACATGCTCGTCGACTTTTGTAACGCAAATCGTTTTGTAATTGGTGGGACTGTATTTAAACATAAGACGTGCAACAAAGTCACCTGGGTGCACCCAGATGGTCAAACCGAAAACCAAATTGATCACATCATGATTCAGCAGCGATGGAGGAAGTCTATGTGTGATGTCCGAAATATAAGAAATGCCGATGTGGGAAGCGACCACCATTTGGTTGTCATGAGTCTCAAATTAAGAACCGCTGCTGTATTAAGACAAACGCAGAATGCAGCAAGAAATCCAAAATTCAATACGAATGCTTTAAGTGATCCCAACATAAGTCGTAGCTATATCAACACCCTTAACTACAGAGCTTCGTCATTAAATGTGAGTGCTGACTCAGATGTTGATGAGATGTGGGGTGAAATAAAAAGTGTTTTTATGGAGGCTGGATCCGAGACTGTACCTAGGCGTACGAGAGCTAGCGACTCTTGGATATCCCAAGACACCTGGGAAAAAATTGAGCTTCGTAAATCGTTGAAGCTTCAAATAAACGCCGAGACAGACGCTCAACGAAAGGCTGAATTGCGAAGTGAATATCGGACTGCACACAAGATGGTCTATCGTTGTGTGAGACGTGATAGGAGGGTGAGGATAGATGGACTCGCTGAAAATGCTGAAAACGCTGCAAGAAGAGGAGATATCCGAGAATTGTACCAAATAGCCAAAGAAGTTGTCGGGAAAAAAAGCAACAACAATCATCCTGTAATGGATGTGGATGGGACACTATTGGTATCAATTGAAGATCAGCTTCGCAGGTGGAAGGATCATTTTTGTGCCCTGTTAAATGATCCCGTTGAACAGAGTGCTGAAGTGCCCCAGCTCAACGAGATGCGCAGATCCTGCAGGGGTATTGACATCGAACCCCCTTCAGAAGCGGAAATTGAAACAGCGATTAATCTCCTCAAAAACAACAAAGCAGCGGGACTTGACGGAGTACCAGCGGAATTCCTGAAAGCTGATCCCGCCACAGCAGCTAGTATCTTGCATCCGCTTATACAAGCTGTTTGGGAAAACGAAACCTATCCCAGGGATTGGAAGGATGGAGTCATTGTTAAGTTGCCAAAAAAAGGTGATCTCAAGAACTGCAACAACTGGCGTGGTATAACCGTTTTGTCCGTTTTTCCAAAACTAATGGCAACTCTAATCCTCGAACGGATAAAGGCTATAGAATTGAGACTACACTCAAGAGGCATCAGGCTGGCTTCCGTAGCGGTCGGTCGTGCGTTGACCATATCAACACCTTACGCATTGTTCTTGAGCAGTCTGCAGAATTTCAAACACCGCTAAATCTCATGTTTGTAGATTTTGAGAAGGCCTTTGACCGAGTTAACCGAGAATCTATATGGAGATCACTTCTTGGTAGAGGAATTCCGCCAAAAATTGTTGCCATTATAAAGGAGTCCTACAACAATGCAAGGTGTTTCGTGTTGCATAATGGGCAGCTATCCGACTCTTTCGAGGTGCGGCAGGGTGTGAGACAAGGGGATGTTTTATCGCCAATTCTTTTTCTGCTGGCGATAGATGATGTTTTGACGGCGAGCGTCGGTACAACTGAGAGGCAGGGTATTCAATGGAGAACGTTTCAAAGGCTTAGCCATTTAGACTATGCCGACGATATATGTCTCATGGCAAATAACATCAGTGGGCTGAACGAGATGTATCAAACTTTACGGGTGAAAGGAGAAGCGTGCGGTCTTAAAATAAATAGCAAAAAGACAAAAATAATGCTAACAGGCCCCCCAACACAACATCGTATTATTCTGCATGACACGCCCGTTGAAGAGGTCGAACAATTTAATTACCTCGGAAGTATTGTATCAGCAAACGGTGGTACGGATCTGGACGTAAAAAGCAGAATAAATAAAGCTCGCGTTGCCTTTGGTGCTCTGTCCCAAATTTGGAAATCCAGTCAAGTCTCCTTACGCACTAAACTGAGATTCTTCGAATCCAATGTGAAATCCGTGCTATTATATGCTTGTGAAACATGGAAAGTCTCGGCCACCATCTCGAGAAAATCGCAAGCTTTCGTGAACCGCTGTCTGCGTCACATCCTGAGAATTCGCTGGCCACAAACAATATCCAATCAGGAGTTGTGGCGTAGGACAGGTCAGAGGCGCTTGGACATCGACATCAGAAAGCGCAAATGGCAATGGATTGGTCACACACTGAGGAAACCAAACGATGATATTGCGAAGCAGTCCTTTGAATGGAATCCTCAAGGGTCACGGCGGGTTGGAAGACCAAGAACAACATGGAAGTCTACAGTGTTATCAGAAGCTAATTCCCAGAGAAAGACGTGGCCACAGTTAAGGTATCTAGCTGCTGATCGAGAAGGATGGAGACGTTTTTTTTAATTGCTATTACGTTGTTTTATGTATCTTTATATAAATCTACAAATGTAACCCTTGAAATCAATGAAATTCTAAAAATCAAAAATTTTCAGCAACAAAATTGCGGAGTGTAAGAGTTTGCATACGATTTCATTCAGGTACACATTTGTGAACAGACCCTTTGCCACCCATTTTGCTTTTGTTCGAGATACATGAAAGTCTCTAGACGTACCAACATTGAAAAATGAAAAGTCGAAAAACTCATTCGATGCTCGAATAAACGTCAAAAGTCTATCCCCGACCAAATCTTAACCATCCTTTTATCCATAACATTGGTTGTCGGGGATGTTGTTTTTGCTTTGCATGTAAAACGATGTTATGTATATAACAGTCTTGTGAAAAACACGCCTATAGAAAGATGAAATGATTCATTACACTGGTCAACAGCGGTTCTGTTTCCAAAAGCAAACTATATTATTTTAAAGGTTTTTGCTTCGCTGAATCTAAATATGAGCTTAGAATCTACCTAAAAGCTCGTGTTTCAGAGATGTTAAGCGTTCATGATCGAAAAAATCCAGTTTTTGTTGGCCTTCATTCAGTCTCTGTTTTAACATGAAAAATATGTTAACCCAAAAACAAACCAGGCACTGCTTTTCCGATGATTTGCTATCCGCTGAATCCATATCTGGCCTCAAAATGGCTCTCTTACATCAAATTTTTGAGATACATAGCTGGCTTTGAAAGTTGCAATACACGGTCATGCAATATTTTGCAGTCTCGAAAGGAAATTAGAGTGATTTCTCGCTGTTTTGCATGATAGATAGATAGATAGATGATAGATGTTTTAATTATCTACAACTTTAACATTTAACTTTTTTGATACGAGGTGCAGATATCATTTCATACTCAAAAAACATTTTTCTTACCATTACGCGCTACATAAATTATTATTTTAACAATAACAATTGAAAAGTTAGTCTTCATTCTTTTAAAACATGATTTTCACGTAAAATTTGACGCAGAATACAATGGTAATAATAAAATTCGATTCATTTTGGGGGTAATTGCTAAAAATTGATTAGAAGAATTAAATTATTAATAATAATATTATATTCTTAAGCTACAAAAGTGGCATTGGTTAAAATTTTGTAGCCCTTTAGGACTCGGACCTATTTTTTTTTTTTTTTTCAATTTTAAATTCATTTTTATCTTTTTATCACTTATAACTCCTTACTTGCTAGCAAAATTGTTTAAACTAGCTTACATAATAACTTAATTAACTAACTGACCCTAGGCGGGTTCTCTAAATTACTCAATAATTTAATTCTAATGCCTTTCGGCCTAAAGATACCGTTTATATTTCAAACTATAACTAACTGGAAAAAAATTTTCAGCCGAATTAGAGAGGTGAAGGTCAAAATCAGTTCGATTTGTAACAGAATTACCACCACATGAATTTAAATTCATTTCTATGTTTATAGCGACGCGCATGCACACAAGTCTGCAGACCGTGTTTATAAAATTTTTTTCTGTTCTTGTAATCTTTTGATTTAATCTGCCAGAGCTCGGGTAGATCTCTGTACAGATCAATAAATGTTGACCATTAGGGGCCGATTATAGCTATCATTGAATCGTATCATGGGAAATGTTTGAATAGATTTTTTGGACGTTATCTTTTGGCCAGGAACGTAAATTATGTACCAATCGATCCGAAATCACTCAAAAAATTTTTTTTGACAAAAAAAAGTTCAAACGCACATTAATTTTTTTCTAAAAATATAAATTTCTATTTCCATGATGAAAATCAATTTTTCGAAACAGCTGACTCGTAGTGTCAAAAAGTGAAACAAATCGTTCCAGTTTGGAGAGTTTCGATTTCTCTCGTTTCACATGATGGAATTCTGTCATGTTTTTTTTTTCGTCATGAAAATCAATCAAATGAAATAAATTTCTGTTGGTTGGTGGCTGTTTCAATGATGGAACTAAAATGATAGCTATAACCGACTTGCCAGAAAATTCCAATGATTTGGTAAAATGATGGGCATTCAATGATAGCTATAATTGGCCCCTTCTCGCAATTTCTAATTGCCATTTCTTTTCCTTTTAATGGTGCCATGGCGCACGGACCTGAAACTGACTCATTGACGTTCGGATCGGAACGCAACTAAATTATCCTCGATTGTGTGCCCACTTCCCCATCCACATTCAACATAGCATCTGCATTCTGCACCATCCACTATAGCCAGCACCGACACCAAAAACGAAAATTATTTCATTTTGTTCGCACCGTGGGGCTGTGCGCTGTGGCAAGTGGTACACCGACAAATTGGTGTGCAAACCACCCCATACACGTCCCACACCGACACAAGTGTGCACACTTGTGTCGGTGTGGATAAATGTGGTACGTGTGTGGGGTGGTTGGCACACCAATTTTCGGTGTGCCACACGGTGCGAACAAAATGAAATAGTTTTCATTTTTGGTCACGGTGTGGGTTATGGTGCTGTAGTGTGTGCCATTTGGTGTGGTGTGTATGGCGAAATGCCACACCGGTGTGCACACAACGGTGTGCACACTTGTGTGGTGTGTATGGGCCGCTTAGGATCAGTTGCAATTTTTAAAAGATATCTCGTGTATTATATCTGGTAAAAGAGTCATTGATATAGCTTTGACTGCTTTTGTTGTAGATTGTAGTTATTTCCAATTCCACTGTTGCAAGCAACTTGCTTTGAACTTGAACATCAAATATGTTTGAAGAGATTTGTTCCTTTTCTCTTTCATTTTTTGCATGACTATTTTTTCTGCAAAATGCAGGCTGCATTGAAAAGAAGAAAATAAATTGAAAACTTGTTCCACAAAACAAAAGATATCTTCATCTGGTTTACCAAGTTCAATTCCTAATTTGAGTTTCAAGTTCAATTCGAATTCGTGTCTATCTGATGCGGATGATCCTAAATCCTTGAAGGACGTAGAGTCTTTTCCAAACGCTGAAGAATGGAAAGAAGCTATGAACACTGAAAACGATTTCTTAAACAAAAATAGAAGATAAAAAATTGTAGACCTTCCTTGAGACAGAAACGTCATCGGATGTCGATGGGTGTCAAGCGAAAGTCAGATGGTACAGTGGAAAGAAGGAAAGCTAGGCTAGTTGCAAAAGGTTATTCCCAAATGTTTGGTGTTTATAACTTCAAAACATTTGCTCCAGCTGCTGAAGCATTGTATATTTATTTATTTAATTATTTATTTATTTATTTATTTAATTCAGTCAATCAGAATTAAAAAATTCTTACAGACTAAAACATGGATTATACATATACCTAATAAACCACCAGAGTGCAAAATAGATCTCAAATTTGATTTAAAAATATTTCTATACTATAAGAAAAGTTTGGAATATATCGTAATGCGTACCCAACATTTAATACCAACTTCCTAACCGAAAAACCTTCAACTGAGAACACAAGTGGCAACACTAGTGTTAGTATAGAAATATGCCTAAGAATCAAAAAACGAAAAAAAAAACTCCAAAAAAAAAATAATTTAAAAAGTCGTTTTTGTAATTTTTGGTTTTTTCAAAAACTACAGGTTATTTTGACATCCGGTTTTTTGTATTTGATCAAAAATAAATAAGAGCATTGAAAATAAGCCAGAAAAATACTACTTAATTATGTTTTTTTTTTCAAAATTTTGACTTTGAAAATTAATATTTCAAAGACTATTTATTTGAACAACTTATTTTTAAATTTAAATTAATGTATAAGTTTTTGGCTTTTCAAAATGCTATAGCACGACTCTGTAGGTATTACCGTTATTTTTAAATATTTTTTTTCCATTTTTTGTGATTTTTTTCTTAAATTGCCCCTCCCGCCTAAACGGGGGAAAATGGACCCCCCCTCCCATACGATTTTTTGCTTGTCTAGGTCCAACCTACACCCTATCTTTTTGTCACACCTTATGCGAATCACCCTGTATAGGCCGCCGAGGCAACCAGATGTCAGTTTCGATTATAGAGTGATAATGTTAAGAGTGAGTTAATGTGGTTATTGGTAGAGTTGAATTCAATAAAGTAAGTATCGAATAAAAGTGGTAGAAATAAATTGAAAGGTAAAGTATTATTATTGCGAACTTAGCAAACGTTACAATATCAATGCCTGCATTATGACATACTGAGTTTGCTTGTCTTAAGCAACGCGCAATAGGTTTATTGAAACCATAATTAGTTCTATGATTTGGTACAAAAAATAGATAATTAGATCTGAAGGAATATGATTGACAATTGATACAAATCAAATCAAGCAAAAAAGAGCAAGCAATTTTATCATTTAAGACATCTCTTACAAAAATTACATTAAAATATTTACGACGTGTTTCCAGGTCTTGTAGGCCAAAAAGCAGGCAGCGAGCATTGTAAGGTCTAACAATATTCCAGCGTAAATGATAGAACAAGTCTCTGGTGAAACGTTTTTGAATTCGCTGCAATCTGTTTGAATGTGTTGAATAAATCGCCATATAACACAGATAGAAACTATAGTAAGTTCAAAACACGATTTAACAATGCTTTGGACCGGAGGAGCATGGTGGCGCAGCATTCGCTTCCCTACACACAATGGTGAAACAAATGGCTTGGAACGGAGACTGCTAAGTTGGACCGGAGAAAATAGGTTCGCTACCCGTCAAAAAGTTTCTAAAAACAATGGCTGAAGTAAGTTCTGTTCGGATGCCTTACGCGATTGCCACCGAATATGATTTAAACATGCACCGCATTGATGTGACAAAAGATTTTTTATAGTTACATGGAGATCTAGATAAAAATATTTTTATGGAACAACCAGCGGGCTTTCTGAGAGACATCAAAAGTCTGTTAGCTACAAAAATCGTTATACAAGCATGAGCAATCAGGGCATATGTGGAACAAAAAGCTAGACATCAAACTCCAAGAAATCAAGCTATGTATAATAAATACATCCACCTTTTTTTAAAACAGAATAAAATACCTAGCTACGTTTATTACAGCTTATGTTGACGAGTTAATAGTTGCAACAAACAGTCAATCCGATTTCAACAATCTGAAACTTAAATGAACACAAATTTTTGAAATCCGTGACATGGGAGAACCTAAATTTACGACGGGATTAAAAATTTATATAGACCGAAGACAACGAAATATAATCTCACCGAGGTGCAGGGAACTAACTTCACGGGCACTACCTTTACATGGGAAATAACTTCACCTTAAGTGGGAAATAATTTCACTTTATTGTGGTGAAGATATTTTTTTTTATTTATTTTATTTAACTATAACTACAGATACACAATTGTTCACAGTTATTTTGCATAATAATAATTAAAAGATTATAATTAATGCCTAAGGCGATTATAAAGTAATAATTCCTTTTTGAATTTATAAGAACTGAGATAAAAGTCCACAAAAGAAGTATAAGTATTAAATTGTTTACATAATTGAGAAAAAGGTTCATTATTCAAAAAATTTAATGTTGATTCATTAGTTCGCAAAATCTTAAAATTTCGACTTTTTAGAAGTGGCACATTTATTTTTAGTAACGAAAGCAGCTTAGGTTTTTTTTTTTTTTATAATAAACGCGCAAATCAAGGGGTTATGACTACCCTTATAATGTTGTTAAACACAGTGCGAGCATTTAGGAAAACAGGAGAGGATTTAAAAGGAGACACCGATGCACGTTACTTTTGAATTTTTGTGAATCGTAATGTTGGGGAAATACAGAGCCAGGTAAAGCATTCCACATTCGGGTGGTGCGGCTGAAATACGAATCTCTATACTTGACTGTACGTCCGAAGTTGGGCTCAAGGTAAAACTGATGAACATTCCTAGCGAGGCGGGTATTGCGGCTAAATTGTTTCAGGGGAGGAATGCAACTGGCTACTTCACTAGAGCACTGTTTGTGAAAAAAGCGATAAAAAAGAGAGAGACAGGTGACGTTTCGACGATGTTCAAGAGAATCAATCGATTCTACGATTGAACTATCACCTATCAATTTTAAAGCTCTATTTTGTACCCTATCAAGTAGGCGCAAAGATGTTTGAGAAGCACCTGACCAGATATGGGAGTTATACTCCAGTTTTGGGCGGATGAAGGCCTTATAAATGGTAGCCAGATCAGACGGGGTGAAGAACTTCCTGCATCGTCTCAAGAAACCTAAGCATTTAGCAGCGTTTTTGGCGACTTCAAATATGTGGTCATTCCAACGAAGATCATCATTTACACACATACCAAGTACTGACAGCTTTTCGGTTTCTTGGATGCAGGTACCATTCATGGATAATGGCAATGGGGGAATGTTAAGCTTCAACGACAAGAGACAGCATTGAGTTTTCGAAGCATTGAATTCTACTCGGTTCATGAGACCCCATGCAACAATGCTGTCAAGGTCAGAATTCAATGAGCTTATCATACGCAACCGTTCCAGTTCCACATCCGAAGAGCAGGGAAACGAATATGAAAAGCTGAGGGTCGAGTCGTCAGCAAAACAGTTAAGTGGATTAGAAGTTTCAGACAAGAGATCATTAATGAAAATGAGGAAGAGAGTCGGAGACAAAACGGAGCCCTGGGGCACACCAGCATTTATGAAATGGGTATCAGACTTGAAGCCATCCAATACAACTTATATTGAACGGTCGGAAAGGTAATTTCTAATCTAACGAAGAAGAGACTCATCGATACCAAAAGCACGCATTTTCGATAAAAGAGCCTGATGCCAAACTCTATCAAATGCTTTAGAAATATCAAGTGCAATAATCTTACTTTCTCCAAAACAATGTAAAGATTGGTTCCACTTTTCGGTGAGATATGCCATCAAATCACCAGTGGACCGTTTGCTACGAAAGCCGTACTGACGGTCATTAAGAAACTTTCGTTCTTCAAGATATTTCATGAGTTGACGGTTTATCAACGTTTCCATGACCTTGGAAAGAAGGGATGTTAGTGCAATTGGACGGTAATTGGAAGGGGAGGAAGATTCGCCTTTTTTAGGGACCGGCTGGACAAATGCAGTTTTCCATCTGCTCGGAAAAATCCTAGCAGAATAGGAAAGATGGAAAAGTTTACGCAGTGGTTTTGCCAGCGTAGAAGAACACCTCTTCAGAATAACGGCGGGGATACCATCTGGACCAGCGGATTTATGTATATTGAGATCTTTGAGGACTCTTGCAACCGAGCGAGTTCGAAAAAATATCTGCTTCATCACAGAATCTACAGACTCAAGCTCTGGTGGAGCCAATATGCTATCAGGTAGTGTTGAGTTTGCAGCAAATTGAGCTGCAAGCAAATTGGCTTTATCGATGGAACTGACATACGGAGAGTCATTGAAAACGAGCGTAGGGACTGATGACGTGGTCGAGTTCTCAACGTTCTTAACAAAAGACCAAAAATTTTTGCTTCCTTTTGGACACAACAGTATTTTTTGCCTTACTTTTTGGTCATGTAAAAACTTGGCTTTCTGTATAAGAGCATTACAGATATTTCTGGCCCGTTTGAACAAATTTCGGTTTTCAGCAGTAGGGTTATCTTTAAATTTTCGAAAACTACTTTCTCTATCCCTAATCGCCTCTTTACAGCTTGAATCAAACCACGAATTCTCTTTGGGAATGAACTTTTTGTTCTGTGAGGAACAAAATTTCTCATGCCGTTAAGAATTACGTTAGATATCATATCAGCTGATGCATCAACGTTTCCGTCGAGAAAGCACAATGACCAATTAAAATTTCGAAAGAAATTTGCCACACAGTTCTTTTGGGGACTATATCTTTTTTTACCGTGACGGAAAACGAAAAATCTACCGATATGACACAATGGTCCGATTTGCCTAAAGGAGATGATACTATAACCCTATATTTTTCGGGATGAGAAGTTAGAAATAGGTCAAGAGTGTTGGCCGCATGGCCTTCAATATGTGGAACCCGAGTGGGCTCATCAACAAGTTGATTTAATTGGTTTAACTCAGCAAAGATCTCAACATATTCTTCTTCGGGTGTTGTCTGGCCAGAATGTCGAAGCCAATGAGAATTGTGTACATTGAAATCGCCCGCAATTGCGATTTCAGTGTGAGGATATAGGGAAATAATTCTTACTATGGAGTCAGATAGCGCATCAAACTCGTTAGAGGTCGAATTGCTATCTTAATTGGGGCTTCTATAGATAAAACAGTAATGAATGATTTGCTTACGGACGGTGAATTTTAACCACATGAAATTAAAGTTCGTATTAGAACAGAGGCCGTATTGTGGTAGAATCCGGTAAGCAATATTATTCCGAACGTATACGGCGAGGCCATGAGATGAAAAGAATAATGGCACTAAGCTATATCCAGGCAGGTTGAACTCTGAGGGATCAGAATCAACACCCACCTGTGTTTCACTCAGTGCCAAAACAGCTGGCCTGCATTTTGCAGTGTGTGCGTACACAGCAAAGAAATTCGATCGCAACCCCCTAATGTTGCTAAAATCGACAGTAAATTTACCCAACATTACAAATCACAAAAACACATAAAACAAAATATCAAACGTAGACGCTAACTAAGTCGAATCAACAAGTGTATATCCTATTAGAAAACAAAATCGAATTACTAGCGGTGTTATGCCCAGCTAGCAACTTGATTTTAGTTCACCAACGGGATCAACACCGTTGATTGACTATCCGCCTAACAAACGCACAGTCTCATTGACTGCACACACAGCCTAGATAAGATAAGAGATTATCAAATCAAAGAAATGTGTGCAGTCACTGGGACTGCGAGAGTGATGTGGGGGAGGAGACGATGAACAGGAACGCACTTAGTGTTTGGGCTATTGATAGTACATGGGCTTTTTTTTTTGCACTTTCACAGCACTGATTAGTATTGTATTGATGGTTGTTTAAGTTGGATTTTTTTTTTTTTTATATTTTAATTATAATTATTTGGGTGGTAGGAGGTGGCACAGGTCGCGAATTGTTCGGGCACTAAGCGCGGTGCGTGTGGTTACGATGAATGGCAGATCGACACTGAACTTATTTCACCCTTCAAAAGTTTGAATATAAAGATGGCGTTAAGTGATGACCTCCTGTCCTCAAGGGTATTAAGACCAATCAGCATAAGTCTCGAGCGATATGGTTAAGATGACGCAGAGCATATATGAGAAACTGTTTTTGAACGGATTCAATTCGAGCAATGTGACAAGCATAATACGGGCACCACACTTGACATCCATATTCCAAGACCGAACGAACCAGCCCATTGAATAAGCTTTTTGTGACATATGGGTCACTGAACTCTTTAGACCAACGTTTAATCATTCCCAGACGAATAGAAGCTTTTGCAGTTATGGAATCGATATGCATTCTGAAGTCAAGTTTCGGATCAAATATAACTCCCAAATCAACAAAATAATTTACTCTTTCCAGCTTCGAATTACTTATAAAGTAATCATTTTTGAAAGTATTCTTTATTCTAGCAAATGTCATTACTTTGCATTTCTTAGAGTTCAGTGTGAGACTGTTGTTATTGCACCATTGAAGTAAATGATCGATATCAGATTGCAGTTGAAGGTGATCAGCATTATTTTTGTATGAAAACGAGATTTTCGCATCGTCAGCATATAGATGTATATCACAGTGTCTTATCACAGAGGGTAGATCATTAATAAATATCACAAATAATAGTGGACCCAGGTGGCTTCCTTGTAGAACCCCGGATTTAACTTCTATTGCGCAGGAAACTTGAGATTTGAACTTAACATATTGAGTGCGAGATGATAAGTAACTTTCAATCCACTGAACAAGTTTTGGAGACCAACCGAAATTTGAAAGTTTTTTAACTAGCAGCTGGTGATTAAGTTGGTCAAAAGCTTTCGAAAAATCAGTGTATACCACATCCGTTTGAAGTCCATCCATAAATCCTTTTGTGATGCAAGATGAAATTTCCAAAAGATTTGTAACGGTAGACTTGCCCTTGACGAATCCATGTTGTCGATCGGATATGTACGATTTTGTTCCGTGAATCAACTCTTCGATTATTATGGATTCCATCATCTTAGGAATAACGCTGATTTTTGCAATTCCTCTATAGTCACGCATGTTGCATCGGCTTCCTGATTTGAACAATGGTGTAATAAACGAAGACTTCCACGCTCGTTGGAAAACAGAAGACGATAGGGATAAGTTAAATAAATAATATAAAGCCCAAACCATGTACTGACAGCAGTTTATTAATATGCAGGACGGGACATTATCCGGTCCAGATGAAAATGAGCTGATTAGGTTCCCAATAGCCTTTAGAACACCACTTTCCTCAATACATGGTAAATCGTTTATTATGTTGATGCCAGAACTAATTTCATGCTGTGCAGTCAAACCATTATCACATTTGTAAATACTTTTAAACATTTCTGCAAACATATCACAGATTTCTACATTATTATTTGAAGACTTTTGATCCAAATTCATGTAAGATGGAAATTCCGAAACTTTTTTTTTTATTTTTGACAAATTTCCAAAAAGAAGAAGGATTCTGCAGCAAATCATTTTTTATTGAACTAATATAGTTTCTATATGCAGCCGCAGATTGCGTTTGGAACTCCCTTCTTAATCTGCTAAACTCCTGAGCAATAGGAACAGTAAACTTGAGTTTTAGCTTATTGTGTAGTCTATTTTTTTATTTTTAAGTCTCTTAAGGAAAGGTGTGAGCCATGGAACACAGTTATCAACAATTTTGATGTGACGAACAGGTACTGTTATCGAAAAGCAGTTATGTAAAATGTCATAGAAAGTATCTGTTGCTTTGTTGACATCCATATCATGGAAAACAAGATCCCATTGAAATTGAGAAAGTTCCATATTCAGTTTTACAAAATCAGTTTTTTTGAAGTCAAATTCATATCCATGGGTGTATTGACTTGCACAAGCATTGCTAGGTATTTCCAATAAAACTTCAAAGCATGGGTGGAACCTAACATCATCCAATAAAGGGCACGACCTTTGCACAGTTAATCCGTTAATATCATCCGTAAACACTAGGTCGAGAAAGTTGCCTACTTCATTTTTAAACGGGTTTATTTGATTTAGGGCTAAAGAACTCGTTGAGTCGACGAAAGAAGTACTTTCTTCAGAGGTAACGGATGTTGCTGATAAAAATTTGTCGTCTTCTTCAAGTACCTCCCATTCAATGTCAGGTAGATTAAAGTCACCAATAAGTACTAAGCGATCGTTGGGCTTCATCACAGAAACGATATATTTAATGTTTACTGTACATTGGTCGTAAAGTTCAGAACTCATTTTTGGTGGAATGTAGATGCAGACAGTAAATAGATGAAAACCATTGAGTATAGTTGTTACACATACCATTTTCACGCATGTAGAGGGTAATGAAATAATTTTAGAGTTGTAGCAATTTTTGATGGCAATTCACCACCAGATTTTTTACTGCTTGTAAGATGAGAGCGATCCACCCGAAAGGTTTGGTACGAACTGCAGAGTATATCATTGTTTAGAATAGATTTATCTAGCCATGTTTCAGTTAGAAAAATAGCATCATAATTAAGTCCAAGACTTGAAGAAAAAATTGATTTTAGCTTTGTCTTCAAGCCTCCAATATTTTGATAAAACATTGAGAAATAACTCATTGAGTTTCTCGAGCATTTGATCTTTTTTTGGCTGTAGTACGTCGTTTCCGAGAAGGTTGAACTATAGAGTTTAGTGGCCAGAATTTCTCCTCAACTAACAATTTGTAAACATCATTGTTACGTTTCACATCAATAATGAAGGAAGAGTAATTACGATCAGCATTCAGTTTCATTTTACGAATGCTAAGACAAGATGGGTCTAAATTTGGCGATTGTTTTATAATATATGACTGTATAACTTATTCAGTTGTTGATTGTGGGAAATTTGAAATGAAAATTGGTAAAGGTCTCTCCATAGCAACGAGATCGAAATCATCAGCGCTTATTTCATTCACCACTGTCGAAGCTGAGGGTACGCATTCATTGTTGTCAGATAAGCAAACTGCCGGGTCAGAAATCCTCTCATCCGTAATGGAAGCTATTGAAGAATCCGGTGGACCGCCAGTTGGCTCACTAACAGAAAGAATTTGCAGTCTCCTTTGAGGTTTTTTTGCTAAGGCTACTACCACCTTAGCGTTTTCAGTTTGACTTCTTTGGCCTGAGCGAAGAAGTCTAGAAGAAGATTCCTCAAGCTCTTGAAGCTGAGGATTTTGTGATGCCAAAAGTTGGGTTTGTTTTTGGTGAACTACCTCCATTCTAGTTTGAGAACGATCTGGTTCATTTTCCCTTCAATGCGGTGTGGGTGTCAGCAAAACCAGCGGTGTCTGACTTGCAGGACCAGTTGATAGGCCTTCAATTGCATTAAAGCCTGTAGGTGGGAAATAACTTCACCTGAAAAAGAGAAATTAAAGCTTTTGGCGATTTATTTCAAACAAACAAAATTTTACAAAATAAACAAAGGTACAAAAATGAAAATAGTTCGCGTTTGTATATTCAAAAAATATATAAAAGAACTCAATTCTGGAAAAAAATATAATAATGCCAAACTATATTTTCAAAACAACGGCGCATTGAAACGAAGACTTGGAAAGTTAAAAATATGCTTAATAGATTTTTATGTGATACATTTTCAAAAACAATTTTTTTCGTTTTTTTTTGCATTTTGTCGCTTTAGTGCTTTATACGAGGGTACAGTGAAAAATTCGTGCGACTGAATTTTACATTTTGTGTCTATTTCCTTTTTTCATCTGCAGTAGCAGATCCATGTAAGTCCAGCATAAGGCTACTTAGCTGCGAATATGAGTAGCTAAAAACATCGATTAAAATAATAAACATATTTTCAAAAACAGATGAGATGTCACTGTATATTATTGCACTTATTTTACATATATATTAAATGAAAGATTTGTTTTTGAAATATGTAAAATAAATTAATATGTATTTCAAAAGCAAATTTTTCGTTTTTGTGTATATAATACTTTTCATTTTATGGGAAAATGTCCTGTCCTGAAAGAGATCAGACGTAACACTTTTGGAAGCGATTTCATAACGGAAAACGAAGTTATACGAATGCTTAATGAAGTTGAAGTACCAAAATTATACCTCTACTGCAAACTTTCTTTAAATTATTGACACAAAATTATGACTGAAACTTTCTGAATTTATACTGCTTTTATAGTACACATATCTATTCAATAGTAAAATCAATCAATTTAAATTAATGAAGATTTTCTTTTTTTTCTTCTAATTCATAGAAATAATTATGTTTTGTCAACCAGGCAGACGGCATAAAGCCAAGCTTTTAAACTGATATTGTTAATTATGTACCCAAATTTACGAAATAATAAATCTAAATCTAAAATCTAATCTAATCTTCACAACAAAAAAGTGAAACTAATTCCCACATGAGGTGAAGTTATTTTCCATGTGAAGGCAGTGCCCGTGAAGTTAATTCCCTGCACCTCTCACCGATTGTTAACGTCTAACACACCCAAAATAAAACTTGAAAAGGAACCACAAATTAATGTTAAAAATAATAAAAAAAAAGTGAATACTCTCTCTCAATTCAAGCAAGATCCAAGAGTTCAACATTAAAACCTAGCACCTTTTGTCCTTAGGTATTTAAAAGGCACTCTCAATGAATCGCATGCTCGATTAAGATTTTTCATCTGATCGTACTATTGTTTTCAAATCTAAGTATGGCATTACTAACTTTGATAATCTTTACCTTTAGATATTTTTCTGGATTTAAGCTCTGATTTATATGTTCGTAGTAACTGGGTTTTTCAAACGGGACGCTACAAAAGTAGAGCAATAGGTAACTCAAACCGCGCGTGCCATATTTCTTGTCGATCTTTTGACATTTCTCTTCAGTAAATCCAAATTATTAAAATTTACTACCGTAATTCGGAGTCAGTGGCCTCAACGTTAAGAGCGCTCCGTCCAATTTATGGTCGTCATAATCGTCCTAGCAGATCAACAAATGAATCCACAGATACAGTACAAAATGTTCCCGTGCCAGTGAGACAAAGAAGTGGCCGTAGTGTCAAGGCTTCAGTTGCCGAAAACACAAATGTGTCTCTCACTTGTCGTTCTCAAGCGTTGGCCATCTCTGTGACGTCGTTGTGGCGAATTTTGCGAAAAGATCTTGGCCTACATAATAACAATATTAAATTGACGCAAGAACTGAGGCCGCTTGAGCACCTGAAGCGTCGTATGTTCGTGTATTGGGCTAAGCAACAACTTGAAAATGATTCGGATTTTCATCGAAAAATCATCTTCAGCGATGAGGCTCATTTCTGGCTGAATAGCTTCGTCAATAAACAAAATATGCGGTGTTGGCCAGGCAGCAATCCACACGTACTCCATGAGTCATTATTGCATCCCGGAAAAATTACGGTTTTAGTGTGGTTTAATGGGCCGGCGGCCTAATTGGGCCGTACTTCTTCCATGATGATCAAGACCGTCACGTTACTGTGAATAAGGATCGCTTGGGTTCAATGATAACGCAATATTTTTGGCCCCAATGGGATGATATGAACTTGAAGGACATGTGGTTCCAACAGGACGGTGCCACATGCCACACAGCGAATGTCGCAATTTATTGGAAACCAAGTTTGGAGAACGTGTATCTCACGAAATGATCCAGTCGCTTGGCCTCCTCGGTCGTGCGATTTGACGTCGTTAGACTATTTCCTGTGGGGCTACGTCAAGTCTATGGTATATGCCAACAAGCCAGCCAGTAGCTGCCGATTTATGCTTGAAAACCGTGAAAAATTGGGTTCAGCGTTTAGATTTCTGCAAGCATGGTGCCTATGCAAAATAAATTGAGTTCCATACATAATGGCATTGGACGTACTTTTACAGATTATATGACATAATGTTGGACGACAAGTCCGATAAATCTGAACGCAAGCTACCGACCTTCCAACATCCATCAAACGAAGTATGTCCAACAAATTGTACGCCTATTGCTATGACGTCTCGGATATAGAGAAGCTGTCGTTCCACGGACCTACGGCAGACGTGGTAGACTGACGGAACCATCAATCTATCTTGAACTAAAACTTCCATGTCATAAACTCAATGTTGGGGTAATAGGCCCCAAAATATCAAGCTATTGGTCGAGTTCATCCGCTCCTGTAGTGTGACAACGAGTCAGTTTTTTGTCGATCTTCTTTATTTTGGTCCCACTGCAAGTGACTTCATTAGGATAGTATTTTATGTACTCCGACTTTGGTGTTCTGTTCAATCCAAGACTGGTACGCAGACACTCTCTCAAACACCCGAATCTTTTCCATTTGAGACGCTGTAACATTGAACCACACAGGGCACCCATAGACAATCATCGGCCTAATGAGGGTCATGTTGCAAATCACTTTCAAGTTGTGTGCTGTGAAACAGTCGCCTTCTCAGAGTAAAAGCTCTTCTAGCCCCGGCCAGAGCCGCATCCATGTGTTTGTTGAAATATAGACACTACTTTAATTGGCAGTGAGTGTCCATGTAGATCAACGATCACCAGCTTTCGATAGCTCTTTCTCGTGTCGCATGAAGCCCGAGCCAACGGGGTTCTAAACACAATTGCTGATTTTTAACTTTCAGTCATCGCAATATTGCTGAATCTTATCGAAGTCACGCTGCCAGAGAATGCTGATGATTTCGATCTTTGGACCTGTTCTGTACGCAGCTAGGTCGCATGGTGAAGAGAACCAATTAGATTGCCGCCGGTAAAACTGCTGAATAAAATAGGAGAGCTCACCGCTCCCAGTTGCAAACCGTTCTGAATTTTAAAAGTTCTGGTAGAAGTTACATTACCAATTTTGACAAGAAACGCTCTACCGTGAAGCATGTCATAAAGAATATAGATAAGTGACTTACTCGTGCCAAACGGTAACGAATACCTTCTCCAAGGTCAACAGACATGCAGTTTTGTTCCATTGAATTTCTGATACTAACTAAGACGCTGTATGTATGGTATTATGACCAACCTTAAACAGAACTGATTTTCTGCAATAATATTTTTGTCCTCAGACAGTGCTTGCATTTGAAAGTCGGTCGTCATTGAATTTAGTGAAACCAGGATTCTCAGATCCCGAGATTTCGTCCCTAAGATAAAAGTATCCGATATAGGCTCTGTTCTCAAGGTCGTAACTAGGGCGAATGCACTCATCATCTTATATTCTTGCTTGAAAACAGTACCCACTATCTCTACCTTCCATTGGTCATCATCCAAAAAGGCGTTATCTGGATCTATTCCTATTGTCAGAAGTAAGTTTTTGTTCTCTGTCGTCCTCTGGATGACGATTGTATTGCTATACTTTTTTCTGTAATGTGCGGTCGAAAACGCTTCGAGGTGTAGATGTTAAAAATTCTTCGAACTTGATAAAAAAAAAATGTTATAAGTTTCACCCGCAATACAAGTTCTAATTTTTGTCATTTCTGCTAGTGCATAGTCATCAATTAAAGTTATTCAGTGAAATGAGTAAGTAAACAAATCTTAAATACACACCACACTCCCCAATTCAGAAGGTATACCCTAAACCCTAAAGCCTCTAAATAACACAAACAAGCGACTATTTAAGTTGTTAAGAACTTTCAACGATTTTCTAGATTTGCCTCACTCAGTCTCGCTCTCCCAAAGAACTTTCCATTCCAGTGGCACTTAAAAACGTATCAAAACACGATTGAATGAGTGAGTATAGCGTTTTTGACTGGCTGCGCGATGACTTTTGTGAAAAGAATTTTCTTCACTTAACTTCAATTAAAAGTTTTTGATTTAACGTTATTCCTTTCTGTCAGAGTTGTTGCTCGATTTTTAGCTAACAACAGAGAATACTGAAGATATTAGTAATGCTTTCGCTAATCATTTTCGCAGCTGTTTCTGTGATAGCTCTGTAGTAATCGATGAAAACTACTTTACATATCTGCGTAACTGCTCTCGAGAAAATTTTAATAATATCCCTGTTTATAGTGACAAAATTTTAAAATATTTATTACTTCTGCGAGATGACTTTTTGTCCGGACCGGATGGAGTCCCGACAAATCTTTTAAAGAAACGCCGTGCCGTAATAATGTTCCCACTTCAACATCTCTTTCAGGTTTCAATAAAAATGGGCATGTTCCCAAGCCTTTGGAAAAAGTCCTTTATCCTTCCGGTTTTCAAAAACGGTGCCAAACTATGACTTTCTCAAAATAAACGGGAACCTAGTAAAGCTATGTATTAATATCTGGTTATCCATCATCTAATGTCTCAAGTTTTCGTGACCTGATCAAAAGAATTTGATGATTTTTATGTAACACTATCTTTGTATGACTGCTATGTTCGCCCTCAGCTCGAATACAAGGTTGGTTTCCCCTATCTCAATGCTGTCTCTTGTCGTTGAAGCTTAACATTCCCCCATTGCCATTATCTATGAATGGTTCCTGCTGTCAGTACTTGGTATGTGTGTAAACGCTGATCTTTTCATTGAAATGACCACGTATATTTGAAGTCGCCAAAAACGCTGCTAAATGCTTAGGCTTTTTGAGAAGACGCAGAAAGTTCTTCACCCCTTCTGATCTGGCTTCAATTTATAAAGATTTCATCCGCCCAAAACTGGAGTATAACCCCCATATCTGGTAAGGTGCTCCTCAAACATCTTTGCACGTACTTGATAGGGTACAAAATAGACCGTTCAAATTGATAGGTGATAGTTCAATCGTGGAATCGATTGATTATCTTGAACATCGTCGAAACGTCACCTATCTCTCTCTCTCTCTTTTATCGCTTTTTTCACAAACAGTGCTTTAGTCAAATTGCCAGTTGCATTCCCAACCAGAAACAATTAAGCCGCAACACCCGCCTCGCTAGGAATGCCTATCAGTTTTACATTGAGTCCAACTTCGGGCGCACAGTCAAGTATAGAGATGTATGTATGTATGTATATATTTTATTTAGTATAGAATACTATTCAGGTACAAATAATTTAAATTTTAAACAACCTTAATTTTGAAGTTTATATGAAAAAACAAATCTAATTTTAGGAATTCAAGTTTTAGTAGTTAATTCATTATTTGTCTAATATAATTGATAAGTAAACTCTTGAAAATATTTATATTGTGTTCACTTTTAATATTATTGGGCATTTCATTAAAAAATTTTAATCCTTTATACATAATTGAATTTTGAGTTCTAGAGTCTCGAAATGCTTGCAATCTAAAATTTAGGTTGGATCTCAAATTGTATGGTTGAGCATCTTGAACCAGTAACAGCTGGGATGATAGATATTCGGGAACTAGGTTATGTTTCATCTTGAATACAAACATGGCAGCGTTGAAAGTTATTCTCTCCTTGATACTAAGCCATTTGAGGCAAGATAACATCCATCTGATAGGTGTATAATAACTGCACTTCAATATTGTTCTCATCGCTTTGTTTTGGAGAACTTGTAGACGATTAATGTTTTCTTCAGTACCCAAATACAACACAGTTGAGCAAAACTCAAAATGCGGTTTGATTATAGTGTTATAAATATTTATTGCACAAATTGTCGTTATGTTTTTACGAGTTCTTCTCAAAAATCCGATCTTTTTTGATATTTTTTTAATTATATAACTTATGTGGTTATTAAAGTTAAGTTTATTGTCTATTAATACTCCGAGATATTTCATGTTTTCAACTTGTTCAATACTTTCATTATTAACTTTTAAATCCGCGTTAAATTGAGCATTTATGACCATACACTTGGTTTTTTTAATGTTTATTTTGAGTTTGTTTATTGCTAACCATTCCAGGAGTCTTTCTAGGTCACGATTCATTTGATTCATAATTACTAATTCATCACTACCGCTAACGAACATAAGCGCATCGTCTGCAAAAAGCGATATTGAACAGTGCTGCACCACTTTGCATATGTCGTTTATATAAATGATAAATAGTAACGGGCCGATAATAGTACCTTGAGGTACTCCAAAACACGAATCCAAACTTTCCGATAAACATTCATTTACTTTCGTCCTTTGCGTACGTTCACTCAGATACGATCGAAACCACTCAAGCTCTTTATTCTTCACACCATATTTGAATAGCTTTTTTAAAAGAATTTCTCTGTTTATCGTTTCAAAAGCTCTTTGAAAATCGAGGAAAATCGCGACTATTTTCTTTTTGTCATGTCTCATTTGTTTCAGTCTTAAAATCAACCAGTTTAACGCTGTTTCACATGAGTGTTTTGGTCGGAACCCTGATTGATTTTCACTAAGTAATTTAGTTTTTTCGACGTATTTAAATAACTGATTATACGCGACAGTTTCAATTATTTTTTCCAGAAGTGGAAGCATATTTATGGGTCTAAATTTATCACAGTCAATATTATTTTTTTCTTTAGGGATTGGAATCACTATGGACTCTTTTAAATTTCTAGGGAACACGCCTTGACTAAACGAATCGTTTATTATCTGAACAATTAATGGCCCCACTATATAAAAACAGTCGTTTATTATTCCGATATTAAGGTGCATTGTATCATTCTTCCTTTTCATAGTTTTGCAAACTTCCCACAAGTCATTCAAGGAAATGTGATTGAATTTGAAAACTGAATGAATACCTTCAATGTCATTATAAATTAAATTTGGCTGTATTGAATTACTTATATTGTTTATACTTTCTATATAGTATGAGTTCATTTTATTTGCTATTATCACATTATCTTTTTCTTTGCTATCCGGAAATTGCACTTCACTTATTTCTTCGCGATCATTCCTTAAAACTAGAGTTTTTATTACCCTCCACATTTCTTTTTGGTTTGAGCAGTTATTAATTTTATTAGACGTGTAAACTTTTTTGGCGCATTGTAATTGGCTTTTGTAAAGGTTCCTTACCTTTCTTATTTTAGAGATTTCCACCCGAATGTGGAATACTCTACCTGAACCTGTTTTTCCCCTGCATTACTATTCACAAAAATTCAAAAGCAACGTGCATCGGTGTCACCTTTCAAATCCTTTCCTATTTTGCTAAATGCTCGCATTGTGTTCTATAACATTATAAGGGTTAAAGTGTTAGCTATTACCTTTCAAAAGCTCTAAAGCATGTGGTGGTATATGGCTTCAATGATTTTTAACAATTTTTCCACCCTCTTAATTGAAAGTCATGATCCAATTTGATTTTAGACTGTTTTTTCCAAAACTATTCACTAAATTAACTTGAACTGAAATGTTAATAAAAAACACAGTAGGTATTATGTATTAGCTCTCAAAAACATTATATTACGTGGTAGTAAGTATGGCACCCTGTATAATAAACATTCATATTGTTTAAGCAATATAAAAAATGACTGTACCCATTTGAATTTTTTCTAATTTTAGTTACATAATATAAAAAACAAAAATTTCAAAACAAAAATCTTAATCTGAGCTGTTTCTGAGGACTCGCGACGAACGGCTTCACTGACCCAACTTAAAGTGTCTCAATCTGAGAATGCGTTTCAACTAAAATAAGCCAGGATTATAAAGAGCCATCCGAACAAAGCGTTTGCAAGTGCGGCAGCGACAATTCCAGTTTTTAAATTTAAAATTAGGTAATTCAGCGATGTATCAGAAAAAGTGCTCATCAGAAATATCGAAAATACTTTCTTTGTTTGACGAGCTCTCTCTTCTCTTATATAAGAATAAGAGGTGAAGGCAATAACTTTTGATTTAAATTTTCAACTGAAAGCCCAGCTTTCTTTATTTTAAATTGTGTAATTTTTTTTTTTGAACTTTGAGTTTTCAAATGAGTTCTGATGTTGAAATGTCTACAAAAATGACGGCAGTGGTAAAAAATAATGAGGCAGTTCTGTTTTCAATAATACAGCAGTTTATTTGTCAACATCATTAATGAGAAATAACACAAATATGAATATATCGTGAATCCGTTCAACTCTCCGTGAGTAAAATCCTGCGAATTCGACAATAGGCATGATTAGCAACAAACTTCAAACGGAATTACTTGAATTTAATACTACGTTACTTTTCTAAATCTTTTTTCGATCATGTATTAAGCCACTGTTTGTAATCACATCCGAGTAGCTAACCAAGCGTTTATATATTTATGATATTAAAATCAAGCAAATAACTATTCTGATTGGTGCTTGACCGTTGTGAAACCTATGTTTATCATTTAAATACTAAGTTCGTCTTCGGCTACTTTTTTTGTCTCAATACACCAAAGACTATCTTTCTCAAAAAAAAATTTAGACCTGTATGACGCTTCACGTCAATACAAAAAGTTTCCATTCAGCAATTCAACATTTATTCTTATCTTAAATTCGGCTACAAAACAAAATAATAAAAAGAAAAGCAACGACTTCTTTAGTAGTATTCATACGTGCTAAGATCAGAATAAGGTTCTTCTCTGGTATCTGCTCACATTATTACAATAGTAATGATTTCACAAACAAAACACGTATGACTATCGCTTGTATAAGCAACTGAACGGTTCAAATATTTCTTAAAAAAAAAAGTTGCAAGTACCAGCAGTCTCCTTGTACCGCTACTTCCTTACTATTGCTTTTGTTATACTCGAAGATAATAAAATGGAAATTCGGTACATAAAATAAATGTCAGTGGTAGGTAAAAATGGAAAATGGAGTGAGCAGAAGAACATCAGCCTGCAGATGGGCCAAACAATATCGCATTTGTTACCCATCATAGACAACAAATCGGAATCGAGCTAGCTATTTTTCAGATATTACCATCGCATCAGGTTCAGGACACGGTTCGATTTTGAAACAACGCACATGCTCGTTATTTTGTACTTTGTATGTTTCTTGTCTTTTACATAGTGATTCATACACGCTCTCCATTTGGTAGTGCGAGTTCTATGATACCATTGAACGACACCAGATGCTAGGGAACATAAAAATTGGAAAACACTTTGCAGCACATGTAAACCGGAAGAAAAATTATGTTTTACATGAAGCTTCATGTGGATTTGTGTGTGCTGAGGTTAGGATGCAGTATTTCTGCGTTTCTTCTTCAGGGTCGAACGTTTTCTGAATATTTATAGCGAATTATGATAGCAGATAGGTGGAACTTTGAGGAAAGTAGCTTAAATGACGAAATTTCTAGTAGAAAGGGGAATAAATACTTTTCCCATGCTTCAAAGTATTGCGGAGGAATCCGTAAAACCACGAGGAATTACTCATCCATTTTTAAAACAAAAAAATTAATTAATCTTTCAGTTGTTTCTCTATCCTTAGCTAAGCATATACAGTCAAATCTGGATAAGCGAGAGTTCAAGGTAGCACAATCTCATTCTCGCTCATTTCTCACTTACCCGAGTTTCTCGCTAATTAAGGTACATGCGTAGCGTTTCTCACTTATAGAGGTACGCAGCAATAACATGTGAAAGCAAGAACGAATGTAGTTAATATGTAATAATGATAAAATTACATTACAAAAACAATGGTAGAAAGTTCCACGAAAGTTAAGAACGAGTCATAAAATAGCAGATGTTAAATTTGTTTGCTCGACTGTCGCTTAGAGAGGTATAGTTAAGTAGCAGTCTCACTTACGGAGGTCAATGAGGGAAAAATGACCCTCCTTTACAGAGGCTTCTGTTTCTCGCTAATAGAGGTTTTGGAAGCTTAAAATGGCGGGTCCTGGCTATTACTCTCACTTATAGAGTTTTCTCACTTATCCAGTTCTCACTTATCCAGGTTTGACTGTATTAAGTACAACTGGTACTGGTAGTACTATGCATCTGAGGCGAAGTCATTATTATTTATCTAGTTCCGGAATTGTTAAACGACTTTTTAATTTGTTTAATTTAAGACTTTTCACTAAGGCTCAAGGTCAAAAGGAAACACGAAGTTAAATAGTATGCAAGATGCAACGGTTTTGTTTTCAATTGCTATAAATGTCGGAGTCGTGTGTGACCCATATTATTTCTTAAATAATTTTTCTTTATTTTTAATTTGTAAAATCACTTTTTAGCTTCTGCAAAAGTGAGAGGAATGGTAAGGAATAATAAAAATCTTGTAAATCCTTCCGTTGAGTCACATCTCACATTCTTACACTCCATAATTTCCTTACATAATTGGTGAACAGTCCGGTCCGTGCTTGAGTTAGTTGAGGTAAAACTAGGTAGTAAATATAATCTATATATATAAAAATCAATTGCTGTTCGTTAGTCTGGCTTAAGCTCGAAAACGGCTGAACGGATTAATCTTATTTTGCTCTTGAAATGTTCGTGGTGGTCTAGGGAAGGTTTAAAAGGTGAGTAAATATGAAAAAAAAGAATTGGAATATAGTAAAAGTAACAAATTCTTTATTCTTAACTGTAATGAATAAAAAATTAGATTCAAACAATACTTTTGTTTTTTCTTAATCGTTTTTGACAACAAAAAATAAAAATAATAAATAACAAATAATAAGATCATTTAATTGTTTGGTTTTGAATTATTTTATCTTTTTGACTGGTAAGAATTTCATTTATTGCCCATATTCATCCTCAATTTCCTACAGGAACGGAAATAGGATCATCAAATAGTCAATTTATCAAACTAGATTTCTGAAAGCAACCATTATACAGGGTGATTCGCATAAGGTGTGACAAAAAGATAGGGTGTGTTGGTTGGACCTAGACAAGCAAAAAATCGTATGGGAGGGGGGTCCATTTTCCCCCGTTTAGGCGGGAGGGGCAATTTAAGAAAAAAATCACTAAAAATGGAAAAAAATTATTTAAAAATAACGGTAATACCTACAGAGTCGTGCTATAGCATTTTGAAAGGCCAAAAACTCATACATTAATTTAAATTTAAAAATAAGTTGTTCAAATAAATAGTTTTTGAAATATTAATTTTCAAAGTCAAAATTTTGAAAAAAAAAAAATAATTTTTTTTTTAAAACCACTTTTTTTCCATATTTTACACTGTTAAGTAGTATTTTTCTGGCTTATTTTCAATGCTCTTATTTATTTCTGAGCAAACACAAGAAACCGGATGTCAAAATAACCTGGTGTTTTTTGAGAAAACCAAAAATTACAAAAACGACTTTTTTCAATTTGTTTTTCTTAAAAGTTTTTTTTTCGTTATTGGATTTTTAAGTGAATTCTCAATAAAAAAGTAAAGAGAAAATTCATCCTTTATTTCGTAAGTTCACTTAAGAATCCAATAACGAAAAAAAAACTTAAAAAAAAAATTTGAAAAAAGTGCGATTTAAAACGGTTACAATTTCCAGTACGTCTGGCCTTTGCGATGACCACAAATAAATCACAAGGCAGTCGTTAGAAGCTTGCGGAATCAACTTTGAGTTTTCTTGTTTCGAGCATGGACAATTATATGTCGCATGTTCGCGCGTCTTCTTTGTTTATTTACGAACCACAAAACAAAACAAAAAATATAGTTTATAAGAAAGCTTTAAATTGACTAACAGACTATATAATAACAGTGTGTGTCTGTCATCAAATTTAAACCTTCTTAATAGCCAGTATTTAAGAAAAACACTGTTTTGTAATTAAGCAACATGATGTTGCGAAAATAATAATAAAATTTTCGGATTCGTTTTGTTGGTTTTGAAATTAATTTTTACAAATTTTTATTTATCGGAAGACAAAAAAGCCATTTTTGAAACATTTTCCTAAGTATAAATGTATATAAAGGGTTTCCCAATAGGTATGATATGATTTTGCAGAGGCGTTTCGGCCATTTGTAGTATGCCATGACCTGTCATTTGTTTTTTTATTGCACTCAGAAAATCTTATAATTTCACCATGCAGAAGTATACGCAAGAGCAACGGTTACAAGTTATTCAATTTTACTATCAAAATAATCGTTCTCTAATTGCAACTTTTTTTTAAGAAAATCATCTTTTCCGATGAGGCTCATTTTCATTTAACTGTGCGGTAAATAAACAAAGTGTCGATTCTGGTGCGATGAAAATCCACAAAATATTCATGAAAAACCATTACATTCACCTAAATTGACAGTTTGGTGTGGTTTTTGGGCTAGTGGAATCATCGGTTCGTACTTCTTTAAAAATGAAGCTGGTAACACCGTTACTGTCAATGGAGAGCGGTATAGCTCGATGATAACCAACTTTTTATGGCCGAAGTTGACCTTGAAAACATTTGGTTTCAACAAGACGAGGATACGTGCCACACAGCAAGTGCAAGAATTGAATTACTGCGAGAGAAATTTAGTGATTCGATTATTTCAAGAAATGGTGAAATTGAATGGCCTCCAAGAAGTTGTGATTTAACACCATTAGACTATTTCTTGTAGGGTTGTTTAAAGTCACTGGTCTTTCAAAATAAACCAGATTCTCTTCTCATTCTTTAAAAGTCAATATTGAACGTGCCATTAATGATATACGACTTGATTTAGTGGAAAAAGTGCTCGAAAATTGGGTTCATCGAATTTGTTGCTGCAGAAGAAGTCGTGGTGGCCATTTGAATAACGTTTTACTTAAAACTTAATGGTAATGATTGAACTGCACATTAATGAGTTTTGTAGTAGAGATATTCCACGTGTTTTTTAATCTAATAATGCACATTAAATAAAAAATATTTGAATTTACTTAATAAAAAGTATGTTTTTCAAAAAAGAAATCATATCACTCTTATTGGAAAACCCTTTACTATTGACTCTGGCGTATACGGTACTGTGTTTTTTTTTTTTAATTTTATTCTGATAATAAATGGTGACAACTTTCAATACATATTATATTTAATAGTTCAATTAGAAAAATGTTAGTTGCTGATTGCTGCTGAATTAATTTCGTCTGTATTAATTCAAATTCATTGAACTTATCCGTCAGTATGACATAAACTTATATTTCATTCACATATTTGCACGTGAACGGAAGATTCCCTCAGGAAAGGAGTTGGAAATGAAAACTTAAACTTACTACTGGACATATTTCAAAAATTCTTTCGGCTTTGGGATGCCACATAGTCCCTCAGTAACTTAAAGAGCCCCTACACTACACAAACCGTTTGTGCAAACATATATATTTTGTTTTTGAAAAAATCTTTGTGCAAACTGTTTGAGTAGTGTGTAGCGATGTTGAGTGTTTGCGCAAACGGTTTGAAGAAATTCAAAAAAATTTAATTTTCCGTAAAACATGTTTTAGTCGTGTGTGTTGAATTTTGCTCAAATAGCTGTCAATTTTCAAGAATTAAAAATGGATAAAAAAGGACAAATTTTTTGGACGGAATTTTTCGAATTATATAAAAGTTAACCGGTGTTGTGGTTGTGGAAATCGCTCATTGCTCATAGGTCTTGATTGATATGAAAAACGTCAAGCAACTAATGTCTCTCAAACATGTTTGTGTAGTGTGTGGTGAAACTGTGTTTACACAAACACAAGTTTGTACAAACGTGTATGCGTAGTGTAGGGGCCCTATTAGCGTATATTTTATCCCTTAGGATTAAAACTATAGGCCCAAGCAACTCCGGGTGGCCTGGACCTATTCCAAAAACTCTGTCATCGTTAGAGTGATTGATTGCCCCTGAGTAGCATTGACTATATTTTATCCCCACTCTGCCACTAGAATGAAAGCTTGGAGACTGCTTTTCTTAACTTTCAAGTGATAAAAATGAGGCTGAGCTACGCCGGGCGGGTCAGCTAGTATATGTACATATGAAGAGAAAAACTAGGACCTTTTATACCTGAATATTTTCTTTGGAATTCGTCTTACTTTTGTAATAAAGTTGCTTCATCAACATGTAATGTGTTAGAAAATCGAATACATGACAGATTGCACTCACACCAATAAAACGTGTATCTAATTTAAATATTACTATGTCTAATATTAATAATAATTATTGAAAATCTCAAATTCAAATATTTTTTCTCGGTTTGGAAATCGGTGATCAGCAGCTAATTCATCTAAATGTTTTTTAACTTTTCTTTGCATTTTTTCTTGAAAATGGGTATCAATACCATATTTTCTTGCAGTATCACTGGCTTTGCACTTGAATAATTAGAAATCATTTCTATAAATTTGCAACTTTAATTTAATCTCTGCTTACACCCCGGAAAAAAATCATAACCGTTTGTGTTTCCGCACTACACGGTGGAGAACAAGAAAAGATAATTTTTAAAGTATAATCATTTTTGCGCCGTTTAGCCATTAGCCACCATTAGAAGTTTTGCTTATCAATAAAGAAGTTTGCTTATTTATATACATAGAAGGTTGATTATTAATATGAAGGCTGAATAGTTGTTAGAGAACTGTGTTTGAAATACGAATTTGTAAGTTAATAACCTACTTGATTTTAAGATATCTAAGAAATTTATTTTTTCCTTAGAAAAAAATCGATTCAATTCATAAAACAACTTGATGTCGATGTTTATAATTCAACTGAATGTTCTCTGAACAACAAAATCTTATTAAATTTATTTTTTACGGAGAAGCAGTAATGTGTCGTACAGAGAAGATCGCCATTGCACTTTGTCAAGTTGCACCAGACCAGACGATGAGTTTATGGTTTCTTGCGACAAGTGAAAAAGATGGTGGCACTATGATTGTAATAGTTTTGATGCCGAACAGCATGACACTGTGACTCCGTGGTTTTGTGAAGAACCCGATTGTATTTTTCAAGAAGATGTTGAGGCGCAGTCGAACCCCACAGACAATTTAATGGCTTTGGCTCATGAAGTTGAACAAAATGTCGATCTTATAATTGAAGCTGCTGCTGTCGTGCAAGCTGCTGTGGCACAAAGAGACAAAGAGTTGTTGGAGTTGCGGGCGGAAATTGCCTCAGTCAAAAGTCTCTACCACTAGACCAACGTCACCTCTATCCTTCCATAAAGCTCCAAAACCTTCTTTAAGTGCTACTTACGCAAAGATGGAAATATACTTTAAACCATCCAGGCTAATCACCAAGCACTCTTGAGCAGTACGGAGTCCACAGTAGAGGGAGTGGTACTCCCTCTTACTCTTACTTTGATGAGGTATATAAATCAACCAAAACGTCGCAGCGGGGAATACACGATACAATTATCGTATGCGACTTGGATCGCATAAGAGTTGTACCAAAAAATTACTCAGCACTTAACTTGGACTTAATTTATACTTAAGAATACTATTCCACTTATGTACCTATTAATAAGCTCTTTGTATGTGGTTTTTGTCTTAGGTGTAACCAAAAACTCTTAAGGATATCTTAAATAATTCCTTGACAAGCGTTTTTCGTATGGACACTTTGCAGAACTTATTTAAAACCTTCTAAAGTAGCTTTTGCTCAGAGGTCGTTGAAAATCTGTCACTCACTCTTCTTAAAAAGTTTTAAAGTGATGTTGAAGTACTAACATTCCCCCGTAATTTTTTTAGAGCGCCGGCAGATACATAGATGGCTTTGATCGATCGTGTTTGTTTTCGATAGTAGGTACTTTAGATTCCATATACAAACTGAAAATACAGTGGCGCGAAAGAGAAAACAATATTTTCAGTGATACGAAAAGTCAATGTGTGATGTGTGTGTATGGAATGGGTATAGCATTTGTAAGGTAATTAGTGACACAGGGTGTATCTTTAAAAAGAATTTAGTTTTGGAAAAGAAATTCAATTGTAGATATGTTTGTTTTTATAATTTAGTCTGAGAGTATTTAGTGTGCCTTTAAAATTAGAATTTCGAGAGAATGAAAGATTGCTGTTAAGGTTCGATCTGTAAAAGAACTATTCGAAAGGAGAAAACTTAAACTTTTAATAAATATATCTTAAAGCCATATTTAAATATTGGAAAAAGATCCAAATAGCTTTCTATTTGGTGACAAAGCAAAAGCAACGCCTTTAGTTCTCGTTTAAATTCAAAAAATATTACAAGTTAAAGTTTATTTTCAAGAGAAAGTGCCGATTCTACATAGTTAATACCCCAGTAACTTCAAATAGTGTTATTAAATACGAAAACGATTTATAAACATTTCAATGTCACAATTTTAAAACCTGATTGGTTAAAGTAAATGTGAACAGTACCTGAATTTTGTTAGTTTAGGTAAATGAAGTGAAGTTACAGACCTAAAAAGCAAAAAAAAAAAAAAAACAGAACACAGAACAGACCTAATAGCATTTAAAATTCCGGGCGAACAAAAATGTTCCGGGCGAAAAGCTACTCAGACTCACGTGAAACTCATGATAATGTAACGTGCGCTTAGTTCGAAAAATAAAACTTCACTTTTTAATTTAATTCTATCACTTTTATTCAGTATATATGCTTAATTCGATCTCAACTCGACTTTGGGACTATCACTTGTATTTACTCTTAACTTTATCACTCTATAAACCAAACTGACTTCTGGTTGCCTCGGGCGGGCTATTTATATCGAATGACACGCCATCTAGAACTCTCCAGTAACTTCTACATTGTCGCCACATTTGCTGTCTACTCTCTGTCTGTCTGTCTCTCTACACTCACACACACTGGCTTACAAGCAACGCCTGTCATTTATACCATTCCATTAAAGTGTTGCCAGTTGTGTTTTCGGTTGAACGTTTTTCGATTAGGAAATTGGTATAAAATGTTGGGTTCACGTTACACTGCCCCCTCCTTAGGATTGTTCGTCCCGAATAATTCCATCTGCAGCCTCGCCACTATATCGATGCAGCCTGTCACAATGAACTACTTTTAACTTGCCTCTTAGTCCTCTTTGGATGCGGTAAACCACGTCGTTAATCCTCGTGACTACAGTATAAGGACCTTCCCAGTTTTGCTGAAGTTTCGGTGACAATCCCTTTTGACGATGAGGATTATAAAGCCACACACGATCTCCTGCTTGGAATCCTGACGTTGTCGCTTTTGTGTCGTACCGTGTCTTCATCCGGTCGCTGTAGGCTTTCATCCGTTCCCTTGTTCTTTTATGGATGTCAGCGAGTCTCTCCTTGAGGTCGTCCACATACTCGTTTGTGTCCTGTGGCTCCTCTGTGGGGCATCCAAATTTAAGTTCGCTGGGCAGCCGCATGGTTTTCCCGAACAGGATGTCAGATGGTGTTTGTCCTGTCGAGCTATGTACTGCACTTCTATAGGCCATCAGGAATAGCGGTACGTGCCTATCCCAGTCTCTTTGGTAGTCGCCTACGACCTTGGTGAGGTGTTCTTTCAAGGTCCGGTTGAATCTTTCAACCATCCCATCAGATTGTGGATGAAGTGGTGTGGTTCTCGTCTTCTTAATGCCAAGTAGTCCGCACACTCCTTGGAAGATGTTTGACTCAAAGTTCCTCCCTTGGTCGGAATGGAGTTCCATAGGCACGCCAAACCTACTAACCCAGTTAAACACAATCTGGTCGACCACCGTTTTGGCTTCTTGATTTGGGATGGCATACGCCTCAGGCCACTTGCTAAAATAGTCCATTACAACCAGAATGTATTTGTTTCCAGCGTTGGTCTCTGGAAAAGGCCCAGCCACATCTACTGCAATCCTCTCAAAAGGCGATCCAACGTTGTACTGATGCATCTTACCTTGAATCTTCCTTCCAGGTCCTTTGGTTGCAGCACACTTGTCACATGTTCGGCACCACTTCTCCACGTCATCTCTAGCATGTAACCAGTAGAACCGATGTCGCACCTTCTCCAGTGTTTTGTTTACCCCCAGGTGGCCTCCAGAAGGTCCGTCGTGCATCTCCTGAAGAACTTCACTGACTTTCGATTGCGGTACGATCAGCTGCATCACATATGACTTACCGTCAGCGGATTCCCATCTTCGCCTGAGGACACCTTCTTGCACATATAGTGAGTCCCACTGTGCCCAATAGGCTTTGAGAACTGGACTCCTGTCAGAAATGTCTCCCCATTCCGGTTTCTCTTCATTTTCTTTCCATGCGAGAATGGGTTCGATATCTGGATCTTCCTGTTGAGCAGTCCTCACTTCCTCATTGCTCCATCCGCTTATGGGGTCAGCTCTTAGTCGCTGAGCGGTAATGATTTCTTTGTCTTCTTGCCGCTTGCAATGCTTGCAATCCATTTTGCAAGGTCTTCGTGATAATGCATCGGCGTTTGAGTGCAGCTTTCCTCTGCGGTGTTGGATCTGGTAGTCATAGGTCTGCAATCTTTCTATCCACCTTGCGACTTGACCTTCTGGATTTTTGAAGTTCAACAGCCAGCTCAGAGCACCGTGGTCTGTCCGCAGAAGGAATTTCTGTCCATAGATGTACTTATGGAAGTGCTTTGTTGCCAAGATAAGAGCTAGCAGCTCCCTTCTGGTCACGCAGTAGTTCCTTTCGGGTTTCGATAGGACCTTGCTGTAGTATGCCACCACTTTCTCTTCGCCATCATGCACTTGGGATAGTACCGCCCCGATTCCAACGTTGCTTGCATCTGCGTCGACGATGAATGTTTTGCCAGGTGTTGGATGTGCCAGCACTGGAGCGTTACAGAGGCGGTATTTGAGTTCCTGGAAAGATTTCTCACACTCACCTGACCATTTAAACTGCTTCCCCTTTTCGGTGAGCTGATGCAAACTCTTTGCAACTCCAGCGAAGTTCTTAACGAAACGTCGGTAATATGTGGCAAGTCCCAGAAAGCTTCGGAGTTGATGTTTGTCCTGTGGTGTTGGCCAATTTTTGACGGAGTCAACTTTTTCAGGATCAGTCTTTACTCCTTGGGATGAGATGATGTGTCCCAAATACTTGACTTCGGTTTTGAAAAGTGCACATTTTTCTGGATTCAGTTTAAGGTTAGCCTCTCGAAGTCTCTGAAACACGGCTTTAAGGTTCTTACAATGTTGGTCAAATGTTTTCCCGTAAACAATGACATCGTCCAAGTAGACTAGGCAAGCTTTCCACGTCAGTCCTTGAAGAACGCACTCCATCAAACGCTCGAATGTTGCCGGAGCGTTACATAACCCAAACGGCATAACTTTAAACTGCCAGAGCCCATTACCTGTAGAAAACGCCGTCTTTTCCCGATCATCAGGGTGGATGTCAACTTGCCAATATCCGCTCTTCAAGTCCAGCGTCGAGAACCACTGCGCTCCCTCCATGGCATCCAGGGTATCACTGATTCTGGGCAGGGGATAGCTGTCCTTCTTAGTTACATCATTCAGCCTTCGGTAGTCCACACAAAAGCGAGTGCTTCCGTCTTTCTTTTTCACTAGCACCACTGGTGACGCCCAAGGACTTTTGGAATTTTCGATAAGACCGTCCTTCTTCATCGTTGTTATCATTTCCTCAACCTCACCTTGTTTGGCCAGTGGAAGACGTCTTGCGGGTTGACGAATCGGTCTTGCATCTCCTGTGTTGATGCGATGCTGCACCAACTGTGTCCTACCATATTGTCCCTTTTGCGATGCAAAGATGTCAGTGTACTCTTGCAGGAGATTTTCAGCCATCCTTGTTTGTTGGCGATCAAGGTTGGATGAATTCAGTATTTTAGCTCTGATGGTTTTGAGCTCCTCCGAAGTTATAGTTTTTCTCGGGGCTTCGTCTGTGATCTTCGTAATTGCTGCAACCGATTCGCAACGTCCAACGACTTCTCCTTTCTTCAACCTTACATCGTACGGTCTGGTGTTTAGTAATCGTACGGGGACCATTTTGTTTTTCGGTGCTACCAGTGTTTTCCCAATGATGACGCTTTGGGAGGAACACTCTGGGTCAGATTCCACCATGAGGTATCGAAGGCTTCCAAACTCACCCTCCAGTTTCGTCCAAACGAACACTTCAGAAGAAGGAGGCAGAATCAGATCTTCCCTGATGACAGTTCTCAGTGTCGACGTACTTTCGTTTGAATAAGTCATTGGAAGTTCCTTATTTTGGTACTTCAAAACCTGATTACCGATGTCCAAAATAACTCCGTGCTGTTTCATAAAGTCGATTCCAATGATGCATTCGTCACATATATCTGCCACCAGGAATTGATGAGTAAACACTAGGTCGGCCAGTCGGATCTTAAGACACACTTCTCCATATACTCTTGCTGCTTCTCCCGTTGCGGTTCTTAGACGGTAGCTATTGGTGTTATGAAGCCACGTTGTCTTTACCAGGTCTCGACGTACTATGGAGGCTGTGGCACCGGTGTCGATGGTAGCCAAATGTTTGTTCCCGTTAATAGTAGTCTCCACAGTCAGACTTTTGTTGTCTCGTTTGGTCTGAGAGACCTGGATGGTGGTTCTGGGGCCATCGATACAAGAAACCAGCCTCTGCCCCTCGAAGTTGGTTCTTACTCGTTTCCCTGATGGGAAACCGGCTGATAGGCAACGCTGGTGTTGTTGTTACCTTGCTCTGGGTTGGATCTCTTGCTTCCACAATGTTGACAACTGGCTTTGTTTGGTGGTAGTCGGCATTGACGCTGTAAGTGCCCGGTCTTGTTGCAGTTCCAACATCTTGCTAGTCCGCTCCGGTTCTTTTGTATTTCAGCTCTTTGGCACGAGCATTCTTCGACTATGGCCTCTCTAAGTCGATGTACTCCCTGAGAAGCCTGTTCTGCTGCTTCAATTGTCAATGCGAATGCTAAAGTTTCGGAAAGAGTACGTGTTCTAGCAGTTCGCACAGACCTCTGAAGATGTATATCGGATATGGCACGAACGAAGGACTCAACAGCGAGCTGGTTGATGATTTCTTCTCCAGCATCCGGGTATGCCAGGTGAACCAGTCTTTCGACGTCTGCTTGGAGCTGCTGTAGACTTTCACCCCTTTTTTGGACTCTGTTATTGAGTTGGACTCGGAAGACTTCTTTCAAGTGGCTATCTCCAAAGCGTTTATCTATAGCTGCCACGAGAGAACTGAAATCGCCGCTCTTACCAGCTGGAACTGTTTGGAGTAATTCAGCTGCTGGTCCTCTAAGAGCAAGAGTCAGTGCAATGTACTTGTCTTCGTCATCCCAGCCATTTGTTGTCGCGGCTGCCTCAAATTGTCTCTTGTAGACTGGCCAAGAAGACTGTCCATCAAATGTTGGGGGTTTCATCTCCTTTTTCGTTGCAAACTCTCCAGCAGATTCTCGAATTTTTATTTTCCGGATCTGGTCTAATTCCTTGGTGAGAACATCACATCGACTTTCTACGCCTTCGAAACGATTCTCTACAACAGAAAGCTGTTTTTCCACACCTTCAACTCGTTCGTCAAGGGCACATACATTTTTCTCAATATTACCCAATTTTCCTTCTAGAATGTTTTTCTGACCTTCCAAAACATTCTGTTGCGCCTCAAGTCTTTCGAGAATATTCTGTTGTTCTTTCTTTTGTTCGTTTCGTTGCTCTTCCAGATTCTTCTGTTGTACTTCGAGTCTTTCGAGAACATTCAGCTGTTCCTTCTTTTGATCGTTTCGTTGCTCTTCCAGACGTCCGAGAATATTTTGCTGTTGCTCTTCAATCATTTTCTTTTGTTCGTTTCTTTGTTCTAATAAAAGTTTCATTATACTAGAAAAATCTACATTTTCACTTATTTCCTCTTCTTCCACTTCTGTTTCAAAAACAAAAGTGTTCACGTCTTCCCCTTGCTGTTCCAAATAGTTACGCAAGCGAAGAACGAGCTCATTTTTCGATCCCGCTCTAGAAAGATTTCGCTTACCTAACTCACTTTTAAGCTCAATGCAAGTGAGCTCTTCTAACAACTTACCCATTTTCACTGTATATAATTATTATTTTCTTTTTACTTTTTTTTTTTTTTTTTACACTTTCCTAGTCAAATAAGTTTTATTTACACTTCTGACACCAATGTAACGTGCGCTTAGTTCGAAAAATAAAACTTCACTTTTTAATTTAATTCTATCACTTTTATTCAGTATATATGCTTAATTCGATCTCAACTCGACTTTGGGACTATCACTTGTATTTACTCTTAACTTTATCACTCTATAAACCAAACTGACTTCTGGTTGCCTCGGGCGGGCTATTTATATCGAATGACACGCCATCTAGAACTCTCCAGTAACTTCTACATTGTCGCCACATTTGCTGTCTACTCTCTGTCTGTCTGTCTCTCTACACTCACACACACTGGCTTACAAGCAACGCCTGTCATTTATACCATTCCATTAAAGTGTTGCCAGTTGTGTTTTCGGTTGAACGTTTTTCGATTAGGAAATTGGTATAAAATGTTGGGTTCACGTTACAATAAGGCTGAATATGTTCATTAAAAGTATCAACTTTGTATTTTACAGTTTGGTGTCTATGAGTGTGTTTCAGGAACTGGACAATAATAAAATATAAAATCAAACATTTTTATAAAAATATGTAATTCTTGTTTTTTCGTTTTTTGAATCCTTTAATTTTTTTAATTGCACAACTGGTTTAATACTTATATGCTTAAGTCGTTGTCTAGAAAGTCGCATCCAAAAAAAGAAGAAAAATTATAATGCACAACAAAAGAAATGATACACCCTGTAGGACTAATTGTTGGGAAGACACCAGAAAAAAAAATAGTCGCCATGTTTATTTTTGCTCAATTTCAAAAATATATTCTTAAAATGCAATAAATTGTAATGTTTCAGAAAAAACAGTAGTTTAAAACGTAAGGCTGAGCATTTATTTGTTCAACAACACTTTAAGACACCTTTGACATACTTTTTTGCATCATTGTCAATCGATTTCGATTTTTTTTTTTGCCATTTATTCATAAAAACTTATATTTTTGAAGGCGCGTTTAATTTAAGGGTGGTAGAATGTGAGACTTCAAAGTAAATCTTTTCTGGCACATCAAACCGACGCCGACGTTTAAATAGCTGGAAATATGCATTTAATGTTATGCTTTTATGGGAAAAATATCTACTTAGTCTTTGACGAAAATAGTCCACACACAATAATATTTTCTTCTTTCATTCTATGTTTATTCCATTTCACAAATACTGTTTTCAATTCGTATTTGTGTAAAAGAGAAAGAAACTTATTCTTCTGTTGTTCTGAAACTTTTCGTCTCTATTCATTTCATTTGTCTCACTCAATCAGACACATATTTAAAACCTTTTAAGTACATCTTCTAAAGATCACCGAAAACCAAGTGCTCTTTACCTGTTCTTGAAAAGAATATATTAAGAACTCTTCAGTTCATGGAGCTGGCTCCTCCCCTTTGGTCCCTTTTGGTTCTTAACGACGTCTTATCGATTGGTTAAGGCGTGAAAACTCTTATAAAATTAACACTTTACGTACTAGATAAGAGGCAAATGTGTTGCTTGGGTTGAGGTACTCTGCTGACGCTCTCCGACGCAATAATGGATTTGTTGCGTATCATGTTCGGGCGCGCTGAAGTACTGGTACACGATTTGACTTCAGACCTGCGTTAAGCCTACCAAAACTTTCTTCAAAGTCGGATCCTAAGCTACTCCCGTGGGCGGTAAAATAAACGGTTTCGTAGAGGATCTGAAATCAATGAAAAGAGAAGAGGATTTTAAACGGTTATGTCATAACCAATTTAGCTTCCAGGTTAGGAGCAGGTCTCTACCAAGAATGGCAGAGAAAGAAAATAAGTTTATCCAAAGTTAACTTACAACAGTTTGTCGAGTTCCTAACAGAAACGGTTATTGACCTACCACCTGATCTTATAAGACTTTGACCGGATCAGAAGGAGCTGTCGTCAGCTGGTGCTATCAAGACGTCTCGAGTTCTCATATATCAACCACTTTCCAGAGTGCAGAAAAGACTGGTGCTGCAAATGCAATAAAAAACAAACTTCCTTTAGTTCAGTGCGAGGAGCGTTTGACGTTAACATCCATTCAACGACAATCATTCGCTAAGCAATGGTCGATCTGTATTTCATGTCTGGATGCAGCGAGACATCAGTGGAAATAGTATGCCAAAAGACGATCGTGTGGGGTGTGGTATTGAAGGTTGTAGCAAACTCCATCATCCTTTTTTACGGAGAATCGGATAGACTTACGTTGCAATGGACGAAGAGCGTGTCGCGTAGTGATGACTACAAGAAAGCAGCATTTTCGGTTTCTAGCGTTACAAGTCGGAAGAGGTATTCTTTGCAAAATGTTTACACGGTATAGAATCTGAGTCTGGCCAGTTAGTCTCTCGATGTCACACGTTTGAAGGGCTTATATCCACATCTCCGAGGTCTTCCACTTGTTGATTTGGTGAATGCTCGGCCAAAAATCTTGCTTGGGCTGGATCAAGCCAAATTTCTTTTAGGCCATGGCCAACAGCATGGCAAAGATGAAGAGCCCTACGCGTTAAAACCTCTCGATAGGCTGGATCGTCATTAAAGGTGATGGAGATCTGCACGAGCTCGTTCGTCAGCATTTCACCACCGAAGAATTTGGTGCTATGCCTCCAAAAGGAGAGTTGGTTAGCCGGGAAGTAAGTCGTTCCTTAGATATTATGGAACGGACGTTAAAGCTAGTGGGTAGACAGTACGAGATTAGAATGTTATAGTCTACGGATGAAGTCAAACTCCTGACAGCTATGGTATTGCGTTCAAACGGCTAGTTGCCTTAGAGAAGTCACTAAAGAGAAATCCTCAACTTTTGCATTGGCAAAACAACCACTTTTGAGAGTTGGTCAAAAAGCGTTATGCCCGAGTAGCTTCGCAAGAAGAGTTGGACCAGGAGTGGCCAAGGGTCTTGTACGCACTAGCTTTTATTGTCGTTAACCCTAACAAATCACCACCCAAGCCAAGATGTGGGGCTGACGTTGCAGCGAAGGTCAACGGAATATCATTGAATTCCTATTTGATGGACCGGATAATCTAGTTCCGCTTCATGCGGGTTTTTTCAAATTTCGGGAACGACAGGTAGCGGTAAACAGTGATGGTAGGGAAATGTTTCATCGAGATCTCATCAAGGCTGTAGATCAGCAATGCCAACGCATGCTATGGCGAGACGGGATCACGACCAACCAGCCAACGGTGTACATTATGCAAGTCATGATGTTTGGCCGATGCTCTCCAACCAGTGCGCAGTACGTCAAAACCATCACGCCAACCATATTAATGAGCAGTGTCCTGTGGCAGTAGATAGGTTAACGAAACAACGCACCTATGTAGACGACTACTTCAACAGCCACAACTCAGTCGAAGAAACCGTACGCGAGATACTTTACGAATATGCCAGTCGATGATTTTTGATCTCGTGGGAATCCAGTCAAATAGTAATGAGTTGTCGAGTCAGATGCCGGAAGCTAATGTCAACTCCAAGCTGGTATGTATTAACCGTAATGAAAGCGATAGCCTATAGTTTCAAAGATTTTAGGTATGTACCGGTATCCATCTGGGGATCAATTTACATTTAAAATTTCGGATGAAGAAATCCTAAAATATACTTATGTCTGCCGAGGATGCTTCGATAACCAAAAGAAAAATGCTCAAAACCATTATGAAAATGTTTGATCCGTTGGGGTTGATCTCGCAGTTTATTGTTCGAGTTCCGCATGGCTGGACTTTATCAACGCGCTAAAGGATATAGAAAAGACCAAGATCCCTTGCCGTTATTCGTTGTAAGACCCCGATGACTGCAAAGTTAGTTTGGTTGTTTTCGTCGATGCGTCGGAAAACGCATTCGCCAAAGTACATATCTTCGTTTTGCTTACGATCATGAGGTGGAAGTTACGCAAGTTATGGGGAAAGCTAAGGTAGCACCAATCAAACAACTATCCATACCCCGCTTACAAGGTGCTGTATTGGGTGTTCGTCTGGCTGCTACAATCAAGGCTTCGCATACTAAAAAAAATAGTTAAAAATCGTTTTTCATCGGATTCGAAAACTGTTTTGGCTTTGATCAACTCCTCTAATTACAAACTGCCCCCTTTCGTCGCTCCAAGAATTGGTGAGATTCTGGACTCTACCTCATCTCGAGAATGGTTCCACATTGGGTCCAACGATAATGTTGCTGATGGTGGCACCAGCTGGTTTGATGTTTCGACGAGAAATCAAGACTCACGGTGGTTCAAAGGCCCAACATTTTTAAAACAGCCATTTAGTGACTGGCCCATTACTCCTGGCATGAACACTAAAGTTCCAGATCAGGAAAACCCTAGAAAGGTCGAAACTTTACTTCATGCTAGTTGTCAGAAAAATCCTCGTTACGGTGCGTATGAGTTGCTACCTGCTAGATATCGAGCAAGATAGAGTTCTTCGGTTCAGGTTATTGCTTTTTTGGTGAGATGGCAATGTATATATCCTTCAAAGAAAATCCACCGACAAGGAGACTTACATAGCACCTTTCGAATTTCGCAAAACTGAAGAATGGATGTTCCGGAAAGTTCAGGAAGAGGCGTTTCCAGAAGAAATAGCTTCGTTGAAGTCAAGAGGTAGAGTCAGTTCGTCGAGCTCACTCCTAAGCCTTTCGCCGATCTTAGATGAAGAAGGAACGTTTAGACTTAGTTCGCGAGTGCAAAAGGCCAACTCCTCCTATTCATCAAGTAATCCAGCGATACTTCCTAGCAAACATCCTTTAGTAGATCTTCTAATCGCAAACCATCATCACAGAAATTCTCATATAGGAACTTAAACGGTAATTTCTGATATAGTTTTAGTTAGTTAGTTGTAATGACTCCTTTATTTCATTGCATTTTAAAATTTTTGAAAAAAATAATTCTTAAGCCTAATTAGTATCGCCTCTGTGGCCGTCTACCAGATTGACATTTTGAATTATGTTTACGTTAACAGAAATAATAATAAGTAGTGTTAAAAAATATAAAAGCAGGATAGTTTGGACGAAGTAAAAATTACTAGAAATCTTCTTCAAGAATAGCTTTCCTATATCTTAATGCTGTTATAATGTAGTTGTAAAGTCCGTCCCATCCTTGGTCACCGTTGAGTATGCTGAGCATTTCTCCTTCCGTCATCTTGTCTTTGCTGAAATATCTATACCGGAACTCTGCCAGGATTGGGCATGTCGCAATAAAATGAAATGTATCTTCACGCGCTCTTAAATTGCAAAGACTACATAGTAAGGGCAGATCTGGTCGATGAGGTACGAAGTTAAGATTGAGCAGTTCTCCTCTCGCTTTGAAGATAATGCTTATTTTATTCAATTGGTTCTTATTTAAAAGGTACGAGTTCTGCTGCATGTTGAAACTTAGACGACTGTAGTATCCTCTAAACAGAGAAGAGCTGGCTTCTGAAACATATTGTAATGTGCACCCAACATTTCATGCTAATTTCCTAATTGAAACGTTAAACCGAAAACACAAGTGCTGGCAACGCTATAATGGAGTGCTATAATGGAAGACGTTGTTTGTGAGTGAGTGTGTGTGTGTGCAGAAAAATACCGGTAGAAATACTACTACTAATACTACCACACTGCCGCTGACGCAACCAGAGTCAGTTTTTTTAGAAAGTGATAGTGTGAATATTGAATAAACGAGTTGAGTTCGAATAAAGTATAGATACTGAAATAAAAGTGGTAGAATTAAATCGAAAGGTAGAGTTTTATTTTTGCGAACTAAGCGCACGTTACAATATCTTTAAAACAGGTTTTCCAAACTTTTCCAGGATTTCCTTGAACTTTCTTCTTAATATGTACGGTTGCTCGTTAGCACTTATATTTATGGTGATGCAACTCGTTGCAGCAAGGTTAGTCCATTCTTCGAACATTGTTCCTTTTCTTTTCATAGCAGCTGTTAAAAATTTTCTTGGTAACCTGTTATCCTCCATTTCCATTACCTTTACAATATAATTAAAGTGCATGGCAAGGGTGTCCATAATTAAAGGTGGTGTTCCCGTTTCAAGATAAATCATGTAATTTGGAGTGTTCATTGGTAATCGAAATATCCTTTTAACGAAATATCGAGCCCTTCCCGCAATTTTATCGTAAGCGACAAAAAGAAAGTTTTACAGGAAGACGTTTTTTGTTTGTTTGTATCACAAGCACTCAAAGGAAAAGTACCAGAGGTCAGTCGCTGTAACTTGTAGTAAAACAGTTATAATGTAAAACTAAAAATGAAGAAAATTGCGAAAAAATGTAAAGTTTTGAATTGTATAAAAAAAAAATTTTGTTTAAAATGTCGCTTACGATGATTTTGCGGGAAGGGCTCGATATCTTAAAAAATTTTCCACAGGTTCCATGGAGCAATGTCCCCACACTTGCGCCCCGTAGAACAGGATTGACAATGCCGTAGCTCGGAACAATTTTTGTTTTGCGGTATGTTCAATGTATTTGTTCTTGATGCATTTTTCCCATAACGACGAAATGGTTCGTTTAGCGTCAGTAAATTTGCCCTCCAGGTGCTTCTTCATGTTCAGATTTGAGGTTATCAGAACTCCTAAATATTTATATTCGCGGACAACTTCGACTGCTTGGCCACTATACTCCCATTTTTCATTTCGTGAATGCCTGCCACCTCCGCCTCTAAAAATCATCATTTTCGATTTCTGCAGGTTGATTTCAAGATTCCATCGGTTGCAATAAACCTTAAGCCTATTTATCACGAGCTGCATTCCATCTACCGTTTCAGAGAAGATCACTATGTCATCTGCACACATAAGTGCTGGAACAGTCATTCCTTCCACAGTGATTCCACCTCTCACTTCATCAGTAATATCATTTATGAAAATTATAAATAGCAGGGCACTCAGAACGCAGCCTTGCATGAGACCAGTGGTTGTTGTAAACTCCTCTGATATAGTCTCGCCATCCCATACGTAAGCTACGTTGTTGTCATACATCGCCCTTAGCACTCTTATAATTTTGCTCGACACTCCAATCACACAAAGCTTGTAGAAGAGAGCTTCACGATCAACAGAGTCAAAAGCTGCACGGAAGTCTATAAAGAACGCGTATAGTTTCTTTTGTTTCCTTTTATAGAGATCAGCAATGTTCCATAGCGAAAAAATATGGTCTATCGTCGAGTAACCTTTCATGAAACCAGCTTGAAATTCCGATAAAATTTGTCTGTCCTCAACCCATTTTGACAGTCTGTTGTGAATGAGTCCCGCAAAAAGCTTAGCGCAAGTGTTAAGGAAAGAGATCCCTCTGTAGTTTGCTGGGTCCTCGTAGTTACCCTTTTTGTGTATCGGGAAGATAATTGATTTTTGAAATGCTTCCGAGACTGACGCGTTTTCGAAAATTCGGTTAAATTCAGATGTAAGTAGGAAGATGAATTTTTCCGTTGCGTGCTTGAATACAACTTTTTCCACTTCTTGGACTGAGAAAGGTGCATCTAAATAATCATCTTTAATTGAGGGGGGCTGCATATTGTACCACAGATCCACTTGATGAGATATTGAGAAGGCTGGTGAAATGGTCTCTAAGACTAGATGCATGTAACCCTTGTGCTATGACATTTGTTTTTCCATTAAAATGCTTAACAGCTTTCCAGAACTCTGAAGATGAGTGTGCTTTATTTATAATTTCTATATTTAAGTTCTCAAAGGACACCTTTTTGGAATAGTATAGTCGTTTGAAATTTCTATTCGCATCTGCATATAATTTTTTTTAAAATTTGTTGGTTCCAGGACCTTAGTGGATTAAGGTATCTAAACGATAAATTTCTTGCTTTTATGCATTCTAAATCAAACCACTTTTGTTTGAATAGCTCTTTATTGCTTCGAGGGCTGACAGAACAACTTGTTCCTCTAATGAAGGTATACTCTCCTTCTGGATCTCCTGTACAACTTCCATTAAGAACATGACAGTTGAATTCATCTGCGAGCTCCAATATTTTTGATCCTTTGCTATCGTACAAGGCATCTTTCGAGTTACGGTTCAAGTTGAAGAAGGGGTAATGTGTTCTGTTGAAGTTGTTTTGGGATTGACCGATTCTGGCATTGAAATCTCCAATTAGCATTATGTTTGTCGAATCAATGTCCTGCAGGTTGTCACATAGTTTTTCAAAATCTGATTGCCAACGATTACAATTGAGATAAACCGGAACTAGCTTCATTTTGTTGCCACTGATCTCAACATCAAGCACCCATAGTTCTTCTGTTCTCCTATACTTCAAATCCACTCCAATAAGATTTCTGCGACAACCGAAAAGCTCGCCCCCGCTTCCACGACCAATGATTGATGTTTTTACAGCATGATTCCATCTTAATTCAAACTGTAAAAATAACTTCTTAAATCTATCTTCTTCTCCTTCTAACAAATGTGTTTCAAGTAGAACAAAAATATCAAAACTTTTTATATAACTGAAAAAGTTCACAAACATATTTTTATTTTTTACTCCCGCTACGTTATCCCTTTATATCACCGTGTGATATAACTGTAACAATCCAAAAAACTCCTCCAAAAATTTCAAGTAGCCGTTTTATTCCAATTTAAATCACTGCGCCACAACGGTTAAAAACAGTTTCACACATATTAAGTGTCTTTTGTTCAAACTAGATGGCGTTACTTGTATCAAAGTTGGTTCGAAGTTTGTTTGCTGTCAATCTTTAAAATCCATTAGTGGGAGAACATTCAAAATTTAAGTGTATTGGCGTTACACAAACCATGCGTGAGAAGTGTGGGGTAGCGTTATGCTACAATAATCATAATAGGTAATTGTAATAACGCCTTCCATACATCTTAAAGGAGCAGTTTGTGGCAATGAGACACAACTGTCACATTCCCGTTTTTTTTCATTTTTATACTTTTCTAATGAGTATACAGTGAAATAAAAAAATACGTGTATTTTTATTTTTTGAAAACTACCATAAAATTGTCGAATTTATAAATTACCTATATGAGGTTGAGTTATAAAGGGTTATAACTTACAATTTTAATTTTACTAATAAAAATATTTTCATTCTGGCAGACTGATAGGTAAATCTCGTGCCTCGTGTAAACGAGCATCACTTGTGGTTGCACCCAAATTATCTTCTAACTGCTGTGGGATCACCCTGCAGTCTATTCTGTCACTCATGATGACATTTCCATAAAATGTCTTATTTGACGTGTGATACACATTATTTTTACTTATTAAAAGTTCATTCATTAAATTTTGTATGAACGTAATGTCTCCAAAAATTGATTTTACAGTGTTGGTGCCATCATTTTCACCACACCTAAGTCCCAGGCCGGAATCCCAGGTGAAAACCTTTCCATCGACGACTAATTTATCATCCCTAAATGCAATTTTCTTTCGTGGATCCTTTCTAATGCGGATTAGTTTGGCTCGTCGCTGGCGCACATTCGGCGAAAGATCTTTATGAATACTGATGTTCTTTCCTTTCAGCTTCCTTGTGTTTTTTAAAACATTCCAGGCTCTTTCTCGGGATTTCATCTGAACAATTATAGTTGCATTTCTGGTATTGCTACTGCGTACACTAAATGCGGACTCAACGCTTGAGCAAGTGTTACTTTCATTAAGGAGCCCCGCAACAATAGACTTTGCAGTTTCACATACATCGGAGTTGCTGTCGGCAGGTAAGTGCACCACCAGATTTGATTTCGTGGTTTTTTGTAGCATTTTGTCCATTTGCTCTTCCAAGATCTTGTTTTGTTTCTCTAGTTGGACCACTCGTTGATTAATTTCCTCATGGCTAGATTGCAAGCTGGCAAATTCATCGTGAAGTTGCTGCAGGTCAGATTTAGTTGCAAGGTGTTTGAAAAGTTCATCGTTATTTTCCCTAAGTATTTGTCTCATAATTTTTTCGACATTTAGGGCCGAAAGTGAGTCCATAGCGCTAATTTTGCCAGTAATGTAACGTTTTTCACCTTGTGATTGCTCAGGAGAAGTTTCAATTAGTCCTCTTTTGTGCATTGGTTGAGGTTATCTTTTAAGGTTTGCTATTCACAGCTCGGGTGTTCTTAATATTAGGACTTACTCTGCAAATTTTTGTTTGTTTCGTAAACCTCGTTCCTTGAACTATCTCTTAGGTATATTTTGATAATTATTACACTTTTTTGTTTGTTTTAAATACTTTCTAAATTAGCGATCTTTGATTTTAACCACCACACTTGACAGATGACAAATGTCAATATTTCTGATATATTCGAATCCGCTTGAATAATTAGCACACGGGGAGCAGTGGAACGAGTTAGGAAAGGATGTTTTATGTGCAAGCAAGCAAGCTAAACTACTTTTGCCAATAATGAGGATTAGGGGTGCTCCAACTCGGTAGAAACTTTGTCCACTGTAACTAACTCTATGTCAAACCAATCTAATATTGAAGAACTCACCGCTACCTGTAAGGAACATTTTTGTTTTTCGCCTTTCTCCATCAATGTATGAAGATCTAGTACATTAAACTCTCAAACCTTTGACGAGAGCGGACGTGTTTTACAAAGTGTCGTGGGGTGCGCACATTAACAACACAGTTTTTTTTTTCATCCATCAATTTCCCTTCATTGCAATAAACTTTTAACAATGAATTGCTCGGTCTGTAAACGTGTTCTAATTGAAAACGATCCCGAAAAAATTGAATGCGGTGACTGCAAATTGTTGTTCCACGGAAAATGTGTTAAAATTCAGTTGTCTGACATCGAATATTACAAAGATAATAACATAACTCATCGCTGTGACAAGTGCTTAGTTTTGCGCCGAAGTACATTGCAACAACAAACTCCTTTGCCTTTGACTTCGCACAAAAATGTTCAAAGTGGTAAATCCAAATCTGCAACAAAACAACATAATGATCGCAGCACCAATGCTAAATCTTTTATTGCTGGACAACCCGTCGCAAATCACACCGGTTCATTACCACAACAGCCTGCGTCTAATGGTTCAATAACCTTGCAATTACTGTATGATGAAATCATTAGTCTAAAAAAAATCAACATCGACTTCCTAAGCACAATCGAAAAACTTGAAGCAGAAAACAATGCATTGCGTATTAAGGTGACTAATCTGGAGAATAAATTCAATTGGAGAGAACAGAAACAACTAGAGAACGTGATTGACATTGTTGGTATACCTGGTGTTAACAATGCTAATGCTAGTGAAAATGCACAAATTATACTCGAGAGAGCATTAAATTTACCTGACACTGCAATTATACAAAAATGTTTTGTCAAGCGGATCAAGCAGAAAAATCAACCTGACTCTGAAGCTGGAAATCGTGGTGATATTCTTTGTGTTCATTTAACATCATTAGATGCCAAGAAGAAAATTATGCAAGCAAAGAAAGTCAGCAAAGGAAAACTAAACTCATCGTTGTTCGTGGCAGGTAGCAGTAAAAATATATTTATTAATGATAGCTTAACACATTACAATAGACTCTTATTTATGGAAGCGAAGAAATTGAAAAAAGAAAAAAAGTTCAAATATTTATGGTTGCGTAATAGTACTATTTTAATGAGAAGGTTCGATAATAGTGAGGCTGTCGTCATAAGATCTTTTGATGATTTAGATGCTATCGCAAGGCAATAGTATGAATGATTTTGTAGATTTTATGCACGATAACCTCTCTATCAGAACCCTCAATAATATTTTTGATTGTAATTCAAGTGACAAAACATTATATATTTTGCACCAAAACATTCGAAGTCTGCGAAAAAATTTTGATGTCTTAATTGCTAACCTTGAAGCTTTTCCTAAATTGCCAGATTTTTTATTCGTATCGGAAATTTGGATATACTCCTACGAAGTTAATGATTTTAATATTCCAAACTATAAATTTTATGCCATTCCTAACGATTCTTATTCTGCTGGTGGAGTCGGAGTTTATGTAAAAGACTTGTACAGTTGTAAAGTTGAGTCTCTAAAATTTAGAAGCGCCGATGTTATTCGAGTGGTATGTAACATGTATGGTGAAGAATTTTGTTTAATGTGTGTATACAGATTTCACTCTGTTCATCCGAATACGCTTGTAGATGAACTTTCAAATCATTTAGTAGTGGAGAATTCAAAAAACCTTGTTATTCTAGGTGATATCAATGTTGATTTGTTAGTAAATAACTCTTTAACAGACCAATATTTAGCGGTAATGGCAGAGAACGGGTTAATATCTTTTGTAAATGAACCTACTAGACCGATCTCTGGCACTTGTCTTGACCACGTATTTGGTAGATTTGCTAGTTTTTCTTTAAACGATTTTGCTGGTATCAACTGTGATTTGCAAATAACAGATCATTGTATGACGGGGCTATTGATTGAGGGTTTAGGGAGATGTGAACGCAAAAAAGACTGTCAAGAATTAATTCAAACCAAAATAAATTTTCAAAATTTAAATAATTTGCTTCTTTTTGAAAACTGGGAAAATGTTTATGTTGAAGAAGAAATTGACAAAGCTTTTGAGGTTTTTCTGGTGATTCTGAAAAATCACCTATCTGCTTCTACTGAGCTTCTTAGGCAAAGCAAAAAACATATGAGTTTAAAACCTTGGATAACGAGTAGTTTATTGAAAAAAATTAAAGTAAAGCAATCATTAAGTAAAAAATGCCGGAAACACCCTATGAACTCCAACTTGAAGAATCGTTTTATTAACTATTCGAAAAAATTGAATAAAGAAATCAGGAGTGCTAGAGATAGCTATTATTATTCAAAAATTAATTCAGCCCATGGGAACCTGCGTAAGGAGTGGGATGTAGTAAATTGCATTTTAAATCGGAAAAAAATAGTGAATGTTGAGCCCATCGTACTGAAAAATGGTGATACAATTATTCTAAATCCTGCTGAAATAGCAAATGAATTCAGTAGATACTTTGCCTCGATCGGTCAGCAATCCTTTTCCAGTAATGTCAATGCTTCTTGTACCTGTTGCAGAGAAACAAATATAGAAGAAAACAGTAGAAATAGTTTTTTCTTTGAGCCCATTACTGGTCTGGAAGTGTTAAGTCATTAACAAATTAAACAATTCCAATTCAACTGGAATTGATGGTGTCTCCAATGCAGTTCTTAAACGTATTGGACCGAACATTGTTGACATATTGTCTTCACTTTTCAACTCGAGTGTTTTGTATGGAAGTTTCCCAGATGAACTAAAGTGTGCTTTCATTGTACCTCTCCACAAAAAAGGGAACAAATATAACGCAAGCAACTACCGGCCTATATCGTTATTGTCTTCTATATCCAAAGTTTTTGAAAAAATCATGAAAGTAAGGGTTCTGGCATATTTGAATAAAAATAACTTCTTTAGTCCATCACAGTTCGGTTTCAGATCAGGGCTTTCCACCGAAGATGCTTTATTGGAGTTCTGTAGCATATTACAAAAAGGATTGGACGTTAAAAATTGTTGCGCTGGTCTTTTTGTTGATATTACTAAGGCATTCGACATGGTAAATCATAGTATTCTTTTAAAGCTGGTTTCCGTGGGTTTATTTACAATTGGTTCGAGTCTTACCTTAAAAATAGGACTCTATTTGTAAAAGTTGGTAACAATTTGAGTAGTCCTGTTACTAGCTCTTTGGGTGTTCCCCAAGGGTCTGTTCTCGGACCAATTTTATTTTTGGTCTATGTCAATTCCCTGTTTTCACTTCCATTTGCTGGTACAGTTAAAGCATTTGTAGATGATCTAGGAATAGCTTACTGTTCTAGTAGCAAGCTTAATTTGATTGCGGACATAAACCATGATGTACACCTTTTAAGATGCTGGTTTGCCGAACATAATCTTATTGTAAGTAGTAAAACCAAATTAATGTTTTACAGTCTTTCTGGGCAGGAGTATCCGGATATTGAGATTACGTTTCACTCAGCTGATTGTTGCAGATATGATTTGCTCAAAACCAATTGCAATGTACAACGTTCAATAACTTTTATCGGTGAAATTAACTGTCATGCTAATTGTTTTGATATTGGTGTTGTCAATGACTTTAAGTATCTTGGTGTCACTATAGATCATAATTTCAACTGGTCCAGGCATATTTCAAATCTGAAACAATACTTCCTTTCATCTACTCGTTGTTTTTATAGTCTTCAAAAATTTTGTTCCATGAACTTGCTGAGAACTGTATATTATGGTATTTTCCAATCGAAACTTCAGTACGGCTTGTGTTGTTGGGGTGGTGCTTACAATAACAAACTTCAACAACTTTTGATAATACAAAAATCTGTGATCAGGAGGATATGTAAAGCTCACCGCTATGCCCAATCAATGGATCTATTTAGGAGACTAGATATTCTGCCAGTACGTCACCTTTACTATTTCAAGGTTCTAAAAGTTTTTTTTGTAAGAGGGGGTTACCTCCAAAGCCCAATATCAAATTATCGCAACCTAAGAAGCAATTCCTTGTTTCTCGTTGATATCCCTCTTTTTTACACTACAAGCTACAGAAACTTCTACTCCATTGTGTCTTGCAAGTTATTTAATTTACTGACTGTTGAAACTCGGCTTATAAGAAGTCTGCGCTTATTTTTACATGCTGTAAAGAAATGGCTTCTCGGTTTTGACCACCAACAAATTCAAAATTTGATTCGTTACGTGACCTAGTGTTTGTTTTTTTTTATTGTAATTTAATGTTTTATATAATGTTTTGCATTTTGAAAACTTGTTGCATTTTGAAAACTTGTAAACTATAATATTTATTTATTTTCTTCATTTTGTATTACGTCATATATTTTCCATAAATCCGTTTTTTATTTATTACTTTTCCGTTTGTTAATTTCCAAAACCTTATTTTTCATTATTCTTCACTATTTTTCTTTTTTTATATAATAATGTTTTTTTCTGTACTTTTTCAAGCTTTGTCCACCCCACACAAAGCAAACACAAATTAAAGATAAAGTAAACCTTTTATTAATGTGGCATCATCACAATTATTGTTAATTTATAGATGCCACTAACTATTCTAATTTTCATATTTATAAATACTTGATTCTTATTAAAATTGTAAATATTTATTTAGTTATTTTTAAGTGAAAATGGAATAAAGATACAAATACAAATACAAATACAATAGTACACAATTATATTCCAAAAAATAGTTCATCAGTTTGTGTATCTAATCCTTCCATTACGAAATTCGTCATGACGCCAGGAAAGGAATATTCTTCATTCGAAATCAAAGTTGGAAGAAACCTCGAGCTCTACAAATTACTATGCAATAGGTCTTTTTGGCCTTTGCATACTGCGGTACATGATTTTTTTCGCAGCAAGAAGCGAAAGGGCCTCATTGATACATTCTGATGAACGAAACAATAGGCGTGTTTTTTTTCACAAGACTGTTATATATGTATATATCATCATTTTACATGCAAAGCAAAAACAACATCCCCGACAACGGATGTTATGGATAAAAGGATGGTTAAGGATGGTCGGGGATAGATTTTTGACGTTTAATCGAGTATCACTTTTCATTTTTTAATGTTGGTGCGTCTAGAGACTTTCATGTATCTCGAACAAAAGCAAAATGGGTGTCAGAGGGTCTGTTCACAAATGTATAACTGAATAAAATCGTATGCCCACTCTTACACTCCGCAATTTTGTTGCAGGAAATTTTTGATTTTTAGAATTTTATTGGTTTCAAGAGTTAGATTTGTAAGTTTATATAGAGATACATAATACAACGTAATAGCAATTAAAAAAGGTCTGTTAAGTGACTGAAAGCAATTTTTGCATATTTCTTTTCACATTTTTCTGTGAATGTTGACAGACATTTTTTCCAAGGTAATTGTTAAGTATGCCATAAAATGGTTTTATTTTTTTATCATTATTAGTTTAATTCGTTTGAAACAAGTAACAAAATATTTTTCCCAACTCACATACATAAATAAAGAGATTAATAAAATTTTAAACAGTAAAAAACACTTTTTATATTATGCACATTTCAGAAGCAATGCTTCCATCATCAGTGAGATATATAATTTAATTTATATATCTCACTGATGATGGAAGCATTGCTTCTGAAATGTGCATTTCAGGAAATATAAAAAGTGTTTTTTACTGTTTAAAATTTTATTAATCTCTTTATTTATTAGATAAAAAAAACACGTGGAATATCTCTACTACAAAACTCATCACATACATATAAATCACAATCTCATATGAATTAAACCCCAGCATGTAAACAGAGTCAAGAGAAATTCGTTGCTACCTTTGTGAACGGACAAAAAAATTGTTTACCTGCATTAATTTCACTACGGAATATTTTTTATTTTCCACTCTATACAATTGCTTTGGGGTTTTAACAAACATTTTTTGCGTTTTTGTGCGAATTTGGCAAAAAAAAATTCATTTGTTGCCTTTTATTGGTTTGACAAATGATCAGGAACACCAACCCACAAATAAAAAAAATCGAAGCATTTTTTTTGGATATCATGTTATGTACATAAAATCCTTGTGAAAAAAAAACACGCCTAATGATAACACCATGAACGCTGATTACCTAAAAATCTATTATCATAATGCAAGTGGAATTCGAACCAAACTACCTGCCTTATATCATTCATCTACTTACGTAGACTACGATATTGTTGTTATTGTTGAAACCTGGCCTTGGAGTGGAATCCCCGATTCTGAAATTTTAAACAGCGGTTCATATATAGTCTTCCGACGAGATCGATGTATTACTGCTGAAAATCGCGGAGGTGGTCTACTATTGGCGGTTCGTTCATGCTTCCCATCCCATATAATATCGCTGCCAATCATCGACATCGAATAATTATGCGTGTCACTTCGTCTCGGAATAGGTATTTTTGTGTATATCATCACAAGCTTCATACCACCTAGAAGCCCCATTGATATCTATGAAAAGCACCTTGCTAATATTGATTTTGTTAGTAATTTGAATGACTTTGAATGACAGTGTCCACAGGAAGGATGTAATCGGTGACTTATCTCTAACTGATGTGAAGTGTTCTTATTCTTCTTATGAAAATATGCTTATTCCCTGTAATTCAAAAAGTGTTATTGAAATAACTCTTAGTGGCCATTTATTTGCTCTAAACTTCAAATCAGTAACGTTGTTTGAATAATATTCTTGATCTTGTTTAAAAATTTTATATGTATGTTCTATAGTTTTGATGGCTACGTTCGGACGCTCACAAAAATGTTTGATATATCGAAGTTATGTCTATCTGTTGTGACGTATTGTCCAATTCGTCGATGTTCGGTGTCCTTATTTGATGACAACATATACTTCGTTTTGCCCTCATTAACCATTAAACCCATTTTTGCCGCTTCTGTTTCAATACTAGCAAAAGCACCTATGACATCACGCTTTCTTCTTCCCATTACGTCAATATCGTCTGCATAGGCGAGTAATTGTACAGACTTTTGAAAGATTGTTACTCTGGTGTTGACGTTTTAGTTTCTTACAATCTGCTCAAGTATGATGTTGAAGAAATCGCATGACAGTTTGTCGCCTTGCCTAAAACCTTTTTCGACATCAAAGTTCCCGGTGAGTTCTTAACCGACCTTGACGGAGCAGCGTGAATTCTCCAAAGTCATCCTGCATAGTCGTACGAGTTTTGCAGGGATGCCGAAACTAGACATGGCTCTGTACAGCTCGTCTCTGTAAATACTGTCATACGCGGCCTGGAAATTTATAAAGATATGGTGAATATCGATATTATGTTCCGGGTTTTTTCCAGGATCTGCCGTAATGTGAAAATTTGGTCTATTGTGGACTCCTCTGATCTTAAACCACATTGATAAGGACCTATCAAGTTGTTGACGTGGGGTTTCAGACGTTCACATATTACAGCAGACAAGATCTTATAAGCGACGTTAAGGAGGCTTATCCCTCTATAATTGGCGCAATTGTGAAGGTCTCCCTTCTTTAGGATCGGGCATACGATAGTGAGGATCCATTCATCGGGAATGCTTTATTCCAACCATAACATGTAGATCAGCTGGTGCATGCCCCTTTCCAACTGATCTCCAGCTGCCTTGAAAAGTTCGTCATGGCACCTTTCTATTTCCTCAAACGAGCGCTTCTCATGGTGCTTCTTTTTCTTTTTTGAAAAGTCGGTGTTCTTCCCATCTTTTCTCCTTGTAAACTCGTCATACTGATCGTAAGCAGCCCTTGTTCGTTTTTGCATCAGCATTTGTCGTACTTTTTGTTTGGCTGCATTTGTCTGCCTGCATTCTTCATCAAACTATAAGTTTCGTTTTGGTGGCCGAGTGAAACCCAAAACCTCAGAGGCAGCGGTTCTGATGGCTCTTTGGCATTGCTGCCACAGGTCTTCAATGCTTAATGATGGTGGCATGGGATTCAAAGATTATTGAACGGACACTTGATTGGAAAAGGCATTGGCAATCTCTTGCGATTGTAGCTTTCTGAGAGATATGACTCTTCACAGCGTTAGTTCGTGCAGGTCGTGAACAAGATATCCTCATTCGTACCTTGGCTACAACAAGGTAGTGGTCCGAGGCAAAGTTGGCCCCTCGAAGAGTTCGGAGATCTAACACACTGGAAGAGTGCCTTGCGTCGACCTCAACATGGTCAATTTGGTTGACGGTTATTTGATCTGGGGATCGCCATGTACCTTACAACAAGATTTAGCCACTCAACAAAATCGATTAGCCTAAGTCCGTTTTCGGAGGTTTTGTCATGAAGGCTATGCTTACCGATTGTGTTTCCAAAGATGTCCTCCTTCCATAGTTTTGTGTTAAAATCGCCAAGAACGATTTTCACGTCGTGTCTAGGGCACTGCTCATATGTTTCTTGGAGGAGCTCGTAGAAACAGTCTTTGGAATCGTCGTCTTTCTCTTATGCGAGGGCGTGGGCGCATATTCGACTAATGTTGGCGAACTAAGCCCTGATGCGGATGGTCATTATACGCTCATTAACTGGGTTTTGGCTAATCACCTTATCTCTGAGTCTTCCTCAAACGACAAATCCGCACCCAAATAAGCGCTGTTTCTGTTGTCTGTAGTAGATGTCACAGTTTTTCATCATCTTTATGCCCGGTCCACTCCATCGCACTTCTTGGATGGCGGTTATATCTGCTTTGCAGCAGTCCAAGGCGTCCGCTAATTCTCCAGCTGCACCTAGTCCATTAAGAGACCTAACGTTCCACGTGCAGATCCGGAGGTCATTGTCCTTTTTTCGTTTGCTTGGGTCGTCAACTTCAAAATCATTATTGTTATCCGAGGCTGTTTGTGGTTTCGAAACTAATGTTTTTTTACGTGGTTGGGTAGTTAACCATACGCGCAACCCCCAACCTGGAGGACCAGGTCCATTTGGATCCCTTCGGACACAAAGGGCTGGAATATCCAGTCCCATTACCTTGCTGCAGGGGTGTCTGCCGTTGGCTCACCAGGAGCTCATTCGCCACCATCTCTACTTCAATACCCTGTCCAAGTATTGCAAGACCCTGAAAGACTTTTAAACCAAATATGTTGGAGTAGCTCCTTCAGGGGTATCTGCTTTCTTGGCTGCTTCTGTCCTTTGAATTCATCCGCTGGGACATTTACACGAAAGCTCTCGTAGACCACTGAGATTCGTGCAGTCAGTCATTGTTCGCAGAGCAATTATAGTGTTGATCGATCACAATTATTTTGTTCCGCACTCCTTTGTCAACACTCGGACTTACTAGTTTAGCAGGTCAGCTTTGAACGGAGCATCCCTGGTCCCAGTGGATACCGCGTGGAGGTATAGTAAGCACAATTGACGTGTACTATAAGTTGCAGCATTTGGGCGCCGCCAAGTTGGCACCAGTCATAGCCTACCCGAATGGTACAACGAGACCCGTCCACCACTAAACGGCCGAGTGTTTTGTGTATCATTTTGGCCGTTTATTGTTCTCTCCTTTCCTAAATTGCTCTGTCTAGGTTAGTACAGACTAAACTTCATTATCAGAAGTGCTTGTAAAGTTTTTCCTCTATCAATGACTAGCTGTGCCCGCGACTTCGTCCGCGTGGAATAGTGACTTTCGGCAGCATTCTGAATATTTTAGGCTATTTATTTTGCAAATAAGAGACATTCATGCGTTTAAGTGAACTATTGTTATATTATTTTATTTAAGTATAGGTTTGCACACGACGTTCTTATTTTTCCATCTTTTGCGACAAAAAAAAGGTTTCGTGGGATTGATACACGTGATTCAACCACATAAGGTTCCCATAAGAGATAACTTTCTTAGTATAATAATAGTTTTATTTTGAAATAGGTATATTGTATCCTTAGGCCGAAAGGCATTAAAAATAAGTTATTGTGTATTTTAGAGTACCCGCCTAGGGTCAGCAAGTTAGTTAAGTTATTATGTAATCTAGTTTAAACATTTTTGTAAGCAAGTAAGTAGTTATAAGAAAGAAACAATAAAAATGAATTTAAAACAATCAAAAAACAGTTCCCATAAGATTTTTTCTAAACGAACACCTGCAACTTAAAGCGTCTGAGCCTTATTTATAATGACCAATTAGTGGGAATAAAAGGAAAACGGGAAATCAAAACGTTTTCTCCTTTTTTCGTTCCAGTCATTATTAAAATTTTTATAGTGCCGCATCCTAGATGTGTAATTTGTAGCTGTGTACAATTCTGGATTACTCATTATTGGAACTTGCTGCTACTCCTAATAATCCTAAGAAATTGAGAAACTCTAAAGGGTATGATTTGACTTGCTCAGTGTCCTGTCCATAATATTGTCTATTGATAGACATTCGACAACATCCCACAATACGTCAAACATAATTTATTAGTTTATATCGTTAACTATCTCATTAGTCGGCGCCGAAATCGACCTTTCACACAGCTATTCCCGATTGCCAATTTTTATTTGAAGATCTAGATAGACATTTCTTCTCATGTCAAATGTATTTTCGACAGTTTGACAGAAATCACCCAGCAGTGAAAGAGCTTTTATCGACCCAGTAATTTTAAGGTTCCCGTTTACGGTGTCGATCCCATAGAAATATAGGGATTACTTATTAAGCCCATGTCCTTCCTCAGGCTCTGGGCTATCTCTGAATAAAATTCCATTTAAATCGGATCAAAGGTCTGGGCGGGAGATGGTACAAAGAAACATGAAAAGATAGAGTTAGTTTTGGATTTGTAATATTAGTAAGGATGTTCATCTTCGGGTTCTAGACTATTTCTGTACCAAAATTCATATAAATCGGTTCAATAGTTTGGGCGGTAAATATAAACAAAGAAAAACAGACGGACAGAGTTTATTTCGGATTTATAATGTTACTAAAGTCTTCCATTCCCGTGGGAATATGAGGGCCGTTTCCGGAGGATGACTTAAAGTTTATATTACTCGGGAATAGTGTAGTATTCTGACGGTGGACATTTTTTATAATTGGTTCTGTATTTTCCAAGTTCCCGTTCCCATGGGCATACAGGGATAAAACATATTACATAACATATATGTCTATCCACAGGTTCTAGACTGTCTCTGTACCAAAATTCATATAAATAGGTTCAATAGTTTGGGCGGTTAATGGTAACAAAGAGAAACAGACAGACAGATATAACTGAGGACTTATAATATTTGTAAAGACTCCCGTTCCCGTCGAAACATGGTTACCGTTCCCGTAAGGAATATGGGGATGAAATATTTAACCTATGTCCTTCCTCAGGTTCTGAACAATCTTTGTACAAAATTTCATTTAAATCGGTTTATTAGTTTGGGCAGGAGATGGTAATATAGAATAACGGACACACAGAGCTTCTTTCACACTTATTATATTAGTAGGGCCTCCCGTTCCCGTAGGAGTATGTGGATGAATGAAAGTTTATGATACTCTGGGATAGTGAAGCATTCTATCGGTGGAAAATTTTTTTAAATCGGTGTTGTAGTTTCTTAGTTCCCGCATGCGTTCCCATTCCCGTGGGAATAAAAGGATTAAATGTATAGCCTTTGTCCTTATTCAGGTCCTAGACTATCTCTGTACAAAATTTCAATTAAATCAGTTCCGTAGTTTGGGCAGGAGACGGTAACTTAGAAAGCCGGACAGACAGAGTGACTTTTTAATATTAGTTAGGATTTCATATATCATTTTTTTCCTTTTTCGTTTATTTCTTTTTTTTATACAAGTGAGTGTACTTATTTTCATTTTGTCAACAATTAATTTTTACACATTTTTGTATAGTTTTTTTGTTCAAAAAAAGTTCCCCTGAAGAACGCAGCAACCCCTGCCGAAACGTTGGGAAATTTCATGTAACTTGATTGTTCCATTACAAAAATCAATGTGACCAAAAAAGCCGACGTAAAAGCAGATTCCCACTTAATTTATATATCCGAAAATTGGTCAATAAATCAACTCTATTATTTGGCTTGTAGCACTGTATCGGTTTATCATGCTCGAGCACATTCAAATGGAATGTGCTTCCCTTCGCTCGAAACCACAGTTGCTGTTTTGAAACCGAAAAGTAGAAAAGTTGTGCACTTCGCAAATATCGTTGCCTTTTTGCCGTTTCAATTCAACTTCTTAATAAATGACGTGTGTATTGCGCTCACCTGGTACTAGGTGAAGCCAAAAGTCTACCAATCGGTTTCGATCTATGTATTCTTCTCTAAGAAAAACATCAAAGAGAATTTGAAACCACTTTACACACCTGTAAAACAATGTTATCGAAAACTAAAAAAAATTGGTGAACCCCAGATGTCTCGTCCAAAAAAATTACTGAATAAATGACAATAAGCTACTAGCATTTCAATTGTGTAATTCTAATTGAATTAGAGGAAAGAAGCAAAAAACTTACAATAAAATTCAATTAGTGATTACACTGACAATCAATTTTTTTAAGCCTCAGATTTATTCTTACTAAGCAAAAAACACGCGGAAAAACAAGAAACATGCACTTGAATTTTCCTTATTAAGAAAAGCCACTAACTCGTAATTGATTAAGACCAACGAAGCGCGCTTACGGTTTTAGCAAATCGTACAAAACTTTTGCAAAAGGTACTCTCTGTTGTCGCCTACATGGTTCATTACGCTTCAGGTGAAATTAAAGTATTTCTCCATCGTGTACAGACGAAGGAACTTTGACATATTCCAACGTTAGAGATTCCATTTAAACTATAATTAATCACTCTATTGTCAATTTGTATTAATACTGCTGCAACCAACTGTATATTACGCCCTTCGTAGGATATCCCTCCAGGAGTCTTTTTGGCACGATAGGCCAGGGTTGACCAGACCACCAGCCAAGACTATTTTTGTGACCTGAATTTATTTAATTAGCCACGGATCACTGTGTGTCCTTGTCATTTTAATTAAAAAATCTATACTTGAGAAATGAAAAAATTTTAATTGAAAATTTATTGCGATAAGCATATCGATATATCGAAGAAGATTGTTGATTATTCCCACTTTGAAAAAGTAATTGAGTAAAATCATGGAGCGTTTCAGGCATTATGTATTCCAGTGTTTTTTTTTTTTTTTTCATCCAATCGAAGAGAAGTATTTCTACAACGTGAATGCAAATGCTCCGAATAAAGATACTCTATTCTATCAGGAAGAGAAGGAATGAAAATTAGTTTTTGAATTTTTGTTTTTATAACTAGAGGCAGAAGAAATTTTTAAAATTGTCTATTGTGTGCTTATTTCAGGATTGAAGAATGTTTGAAAAGAGTTAAAGCAAAATTTATGTATATCCAGCTGTCAAGAGAATGCTGTTTTTTTTTTACTTTTAATGTGATGTAAAGTGATGAAGGAATTAAAGTTTCACGATTTACATAACGTATGCTAAAATACTTTTAAATTTTTTTTTTTTTTTTTTTGTCAGGAGTAAATCTTCAAAAGACACTTAGTAGTATTCGATACCAAGTAGTGTGGGATTCTTACCCACTAAAAACTCCTCATAATCAGAACCAATCTATAACGATCGACAACAGATTTTTCTTTCTCAATAATATTATCTCTTTAAGGGAAGCTTAAACTTTTAATGCTTCCCATGACTTTTAGGCCATTAGCTCGTGTGGCTTGGTTCTTCTTAATCTCCGAACATTGCCTCTCGTATTTAATACGGACTCCATTTCAGAGTTGATATGACTATGCAGTCGCTGATTGTGTGATACAGCATGTTTTCTTACAACTTCTGTAACCGTTTCTATTTGTAGGTCACGATGTAAATCGCTATTTCTTATATACCATGGTGCATTTACTATTCCACGAAGGACTTTGTTTTGGAACTTTTGGATGATTTCAGTATTTGTTTTCTTTGAACAGCCCCATAATTGGATTCCATAGGTCCAAACAGGTCTAAGTACTTGTTTATAAAGCATTATTTTATTTTCGACAGATAAGTCCGAATTTCTACCGAGTAACCAGTACATTTTTCTATATTTCAAGTTGAGCTCTTCCCTTTTCTTTTTGATATGCTCTTTCCATTTAAGCTTTGCATCCAAATTCATCCCAAGGTATTTGGCCGTATTGGCGTAGGGTACAGCTTGATTGTTGATGAATATTTGAATGTGGCTTAACTTTTTATTTGTAAAGTTTATATGTGCAGATTTAGCTTCATTGAGCTTGATACGCCATTTTTTGGTCCAATCACTAACGGTGTCGACGGCATTTTGCAATTTCTCAGCAGCCTTGACGACGCACTTACTGGATGCCAAAATTGCGGTATCATCCGCAAAAGTAGCCATAATGGTGTTGTTATCCACTGGAATATCCCTTGTATATAGCAAATACAGGGTAGGTCCTAGGACGCTTCCTTGTGGAACACCGGCTTGTATATTACATAGCTTTGAATATTCTTGATCATACCGTACTCTGAAGAGCCGGTTTGAGATATAAGATTTTAGTATTTCGTAGTACTGCCTGGGTAGGTCCCTTTGCAGTTTGTACGCTAGCCCCTCATGCCATACCTTGTCGAATGCTTGAGCAACATCTAAAAATATAGCCGAACATATTTGTTTTTCTTCTAATGCTTTTTCAACTGTATCCGTTATTCTATGAACTTGGTCTATCGTGGAATGTTTATTTCTAAATCCAAACAGATGATTTGGGATTAGATTTCTTTCTTCTATGACCTTGCTCAGTCTTTTCAGTAGCAATTTTTCAAAGACTTTTGCCATTATTGGTATAAGCGATATTGGTCTGTAAGACGTCACTTCTGTGGTATAACCAATAAATTTGGCGCAGCCAGGAAAGAGCACTACGACCAAAGCCTCTTAAGTGAAAAAGTCTATAAGTGAACAGTAAAGTGAACAAGAAATCAAAAACAACAAAGAAAAACATCAGCATATGAGAAAAAATTAAAGGAAGCAGAACTGTTTTGAATTTAATTGTGAATTTGAAAAACATTTTGTGAAAAAAAAAATATATAAAAATTGTGTGCTTAACAATTTGAATGCAAGTGTTTTGTTCTTTAGTGCTTGTTTCTCTTTATCTGTCAATTAGATACACACACATTCAAAAAAAAAAGAATTGCTACTTTTTCTATTTCCTAAATACCAAAGAAGAATCGAATTTAGTGACAACTGCTATCGACTGCAAATGGGTGAAAAGAAATAGACATAATTGTAGAGTAAAACAACAACAAGAGAAATAACGAAAAAACAAAAACACCTAATTATACCTTATGAGGAATGAGTGAAGAATCAGTAACGAGATCCGGAAAACAATTCAAGCCGACAGAAGACGGAAGTGACGACCCACTGGAACAAACATCTTTCACCAATCATCAATCATCAATTGAGGAGCAACTCCATAAACAATTAGGCGATATAGACGACAGACAAAAAGAACGCCTAGCAACACTAAGTAAGTTATCAAAACAGTTTAAGTTAGATATAAGTAATTTTAAAAAAGGGAACATAGCCAACCAACCAAATCCCGAATTTCCAATCCCTTCCATTTCCTTAACACCTCAGTTAGCTGATTTAGAAAGGGCCATTAAAAATTTTGAGATTCAACCAAAAAATATTTTTAAAGAACATCCTGCAATGAGCTACGAAAAGGTTGCACGTTTGGTGTCAACTTTGATTCCCACGTTTTCGGGTGTTTATCACCCAGGGATAGTGCTCGAGGTCCAAAGTTTCATAGGTTGCTGCAAACAAGTGTGGCAATGCCTTGAAGAGGCTGAAAAGCCTCTGTTTAACAACCTTGTGTTAACATGGCTGCGGGGCAATGCCTTTGCATTGATTTCAATGAAATCAGTGGCGAGCCTCGAAGAATTAGAGCAGGTACTGAACCAAAATTTCCTACCTAGGAAAACTTACATACAGATAACAAACGAGCTACGTCAGTGTCGGCAAATTTCAAATGAGACCGTAACGCAATTTGGTTTCAGACTAAATAGGTTGTTAAGTAATTGCCAAGAAGAGGCCAAAACAAGCTATGGCCCAGATTCTACGCCAATAATGAAAGACCTCGAGCTCGCCGCAATACACTCTTTCAAGACAGGGCTGTGTAATTTACATCTCCGACAGTATGCCCTAGGTCTTGATGAGAGTAGCTTAACGGAAACTGTCCAAAAAATTTTAAAGCGGGAGCTAATAGATCCTCAATTAGCATACATGGCTACTGGGTTTCCAAATGCTTTCGCGTCGTCTTTTGACAGTGAAGGAGCTTGGCAATATGATTTGCAGAGCCCAACTCATTACGGTGTAGGCCCATATAATAATCCCAGCATGAAAAATTTTAATGGCAGTTATTGTGAAAGCCCTCGACAACCTAGTGCAGGAATTTGTTCTTTGAATTCCTCTAGTCAGTAATTTCTAACCTAGGTAGGAGTCTAAACGTTTCTTATGAAAAATATAGCACTAACTTTGCACGAATACAAAACGACATAAACGACATTTACTCTAAATTAGAAAATTTGACAACTCTAGAGCAGATATATAGTTCAATCGACAAGAAAATAATGTTTTTGACAACTGAATCAGTTAGCCTAGAGTTTAGACAGAACCAGATTCTAGACATAATAAACGATGCAAAAATGGGGCACTTGAATAGGTTTCTGCTATCGTCCCCGGAACTTAAGAACGCTTTGCAAGAAATTCAGTTAGAGAACATTGCAACTTTTAAACTGCCCTTCAAGGTAAAGAGCTTTGTCCCTGCTGATTTACAGAAAATTGTTGAGGTAACGGTCAAATATATATCATCTGAGCTCATGATAGTGTTAGATATTCCGTTAATATCCGATGAATATGAGCTTTACCAACTTACCCCACTCCCACTCAAGAGCAGAAACAATATTTATTGGTACGTGGAAGTTGACGAGCCTTATTTGGCCATTAATACCGCTAAACGTGGTTACGCCTTCTTAAGTTCCAACAGTTTCGGACATTTAATAAAATACAAGGAAGACTTATTTTTGAATAAAAATAACTTGGTTGTTAGGAATGAAAATTCAGGCAACTGCATAATAAATTTAATGGCAGGGTACAAGAAGCCAAAAAACTGTAATATTCGGGTTTTCAATTCAACTTAAGAGATTTGGTACAACCTAAATAAAGCTAACACCTGGTTATATGTTGCTCCACATGAACTCCCATTAAAAATAATGTGTAGAGAATTCTACAAAATAGCTCTCATCAAAGACACAGGAATAGTTAGCCTAGATCCAGGATGCAAGGCCATGTCCACGGAAATAACTTTAGAAACTGTGCAACAGACGGTAAAATTGTCAAATATTACTATATTTTTCAGTTCAAGTTTCATGGCAGATATTGAGATTCCTGACGTAAGTTTCGAACATCGATCTCATTCAAAAGATCTTAACATTGTAGGGTTTGAGTTGGCCACAAATAGTCTTCCTCTTGAAGTTCATCTGCGGGATCACAAATACAAAAACGACACTTGGCTAACTAAATCAGCTATTTACGGAGTGATCATCCTACTCCTCATGTTCTTTTTATTCCTATCGTTTAAAACTATCCTGCTTAAAATAATTTGCATTAGATGTGCAAAAAAATCTAATTCCTTCACTACCAACAACTCCCATCCTATAAAAATGAAGGGGGCGCGAAGTCTACCATTGTTATTTTCCACAGATGAAAACACAGACCTAACCTATCCGATCAATCCCCTTCGCCAAAGCCTACCATTGTTAGTATCCACAGATAAAAAAACAAATGGAAAAACCGACCTTCCCTATCCAATGAATTCCCTAGGCCCCGTTTCCAAAAGCAAAAGTTATAATATAATGTAAAATAGATTAAAAAAAAAAAAAAAAAATTATTAATTAATTAATTGAACTTATGTAACCTAAATAACATATCTAAAAATTAAACAGCTTGTCAAAATGTTCAGACATGATATGTATAAATACACGATATGCACATTTACATGTTTAAATAAATAAAAAAAAAAACAATCTGTAACTAGCTTATATGCAAAAAAAAAATAAAATAAATACAATAAAAATAAAATAAAAAAACTTAGAGTAAGACCTATATTATGGTAAAACTAAAAATAAAATAATAATTTTACTAGAAGATGTAAACTAAAAAGTAAATAAATATCTAATAATAAAAATACAAAACAAAAAAATCTTAGAGTAAGACTTATATTAATGTAAAACTAAAAAATTAAACAACAATTTTACTAGAAGATGTAAACTAAAATTATAATAACATATCTTAAATTTTTTTATTGTAATAATTTTTAACTATGATCTTGTTTAAATAAATTGAAAGCTTTTCAAAAGGGGGAGGAAATGTGGTGTAATATTCCAGTTGCATGCACGTTTGGCTGTCGTAATCTAATCCGACTGCGTGCAACCTGGCCCAGACACAGGTAGCCAAAGTCACCGAATGCATTTATGCGCAGTGCTTGCATATTTCACTACGTATAATATGCAAGCCATGCACTTTCCCACGTTCAGTGATTTTGCGTTGACCTTGTCTGGACAACGATCACATTGAATCTTCCTAATGAAAGAGTTGAGTTGTTTCTTGACAGTCAACCGTGTCGGTCTATTTATTGGTTATACCACACTTCTGTTGGTGGCTTACCTTGCTTTGGTATAACAATTACTTCAGCAATTTTCCAATGATGTGGGACATATTGGGTCTTTACGCATGCATTTATTATGAATTGGAGTTTTATGAAGGCTTTTGATGGCATTTCTTTCATAACCTGAGCAGTTATTAGATCGTACCCAGGTGATTTTTTGTTCGATAGTTGATTTCGACACACACTTTTTATTTCTTTGAGTGTGACAATTAGTATGTCAACTTCATCGACTTTATCAATAAACTGTAAGCTGATTTCAGATGTATTTGCTGGGAATGGCTTAAAAACATTCGCAAGATGTTCTGCAAACAGGTTAGCTTTTTCTTTCGGATTTCCGATCCAATTCCCGTTTAGAGATTTAATTGGCGGGTTTTATAACTGCGGTCTTTTCAGGCGCTTAGCTGCTTTCCAGAGCGAATAATCAGTTGAAGCATCAGTCGTTAAATTTTTCAGGAATCTACTTAATGAATCATTTTTGAATTCGTAGATTTGTTTTTTCAGTTCGTTGCTTAGCCGGTTAAACGCTGTTTTGTCGTTTGGAAATCTAGTATTTTGCCATTTTCTTCGAGCTCTTCTCTTCTCCAATATCAACTCTCTTATCTCGGCAGGGTATTTTGTTTCAGTTTGCTTCCTACTCGAGCAAGTTGGTGTACGTTCTTCTGCAGCTTGTTGAACATCGGCAATGAATTGTTCTACTTCAAGGTCGATTTGCTCTTTTGTTTCCATAGGGGATCTGAGATTTATATAGCTTTCAAGCTTTTCTCTGAATTTACTCCAGTTTGTTTTATTGTTTACTAGCTTAGGATTACTTTTTTCCATTATCTCCGATTCATTAAGTGATAAAATCACCGGTGTATGATCTGATGATAAGTCATAATTACCTTCGACTCTTATATGGTTTCGTTTGATACCTTTAACTATGAAAAAGTCAACAAGGTCTGGTATTTTACTTGAATCCGATGGCCAGTATGTTGGTGATCTGGATGAATAAAACTCACAATTGTATTTGAGGCATGCTTTGTAAAGCCTTCTGCCTTTTGTTGTTATAAGTCTGGATCCCCAATGGGTGTGCTTAGCATTAAAGTCACCACCAACAAGGAAGTTATGTCCTAGTACATTCAGCAGTTCTGTATAATCATCTTCAGTCGGGGAACGCCTCGGCGGGCAGTATATTGATGCCAACTTGAAGTCTTTCTTTTTCATACCAATACTAATTTATTGTTACTTGCATATTCTCATTTGTAAACATAACTTCTTCATGGTGTTTTAAGCTCTTTTTTATGAGGATTGCCGATCCACCTCTAGCCTTATCAGCTGGATGAGGAGCGTGGTAGCAAATATAGTTTGATATTAAATCATCAAGATCCAGTCCACTTGAGAAATGAGTTTCGGACACCAGACAAATATCTATGTGTTGGATGTCTAAGAAGATTTTTTATTCTGATAAATGGTGTAAAAGACCGTTTGCATTCCATGTTCCAATTTTTAGTGTTCTGTCCATCATTGTTTTTTAAGAGCGACTTCTTCACTTAGCCGTTTGATGTTCAAATCCTGATTGTCAATTCTTTTAAGAATAAGTTCAAGAATTTCTTTAATGGAAGTTTCTTCATTCTTCCGCACGTTTTTAACAATCTGTGAATAGGATTTTTTTTCGTCGCTTTTGCTTTTAACAGCTTCCTTCGGAAGTTCTTTCTTACTTTTATCTTCAGCTTCAGGAGTTCTTTTTGTGTTTGCTGGATTGCTGGGCTTTATTTCACCGGATTTTTAAATTTTAAATTTGATTGTTTTGATTGATATCAGCCGTGGTTTTTTTTTCAAGACAGTATATAGTGCAATGAAAATTGACTTGGAGAGCAATATCAACTTTTATTGCTGCCAAAAACATAAAGTTAAAACAAGGGATAGTTATACAGTGGTTAAAAATTTGTTGTATTAAAATGAAGAGATACTAAGATAAATTTAAGACAGAGAAACATAGTCAAAAGCCAAAAGCGCATAATTGAGCAGTGATGAAAAGTCCTAACTAACTAGTCCTCGTAAAAAAAACCTGTTCCAAAATATTTTATTCTTCGTAGTATATTTCTTATATGGCTATTGAAAAATTGAAGTTTTGTAAAAGAAAGATTTTTTTTTTTGTAAAACCGGAAATTATCATATTTGTCGTATAATATTTCACGCAAGGTATATAAATCACTACAAAGTATAAAACAAAGTCGCTTTCTCTGTCCCTATGTCCCTATGTATGTTAAGATTTTTAAGACTACCCAACGGAATTTGATGCGTTTTTTCTTTAAATGAATAGAGTGATTCAAGAGGAAGGTTTATATGTATAAAACATGCATATTATAGTGGAGAAAAGCCGAGAAATTTAAAGACTTGTAATGTGATGTCGTAACAAACATATTTTTCTGCTCTTACATTGCAAACGCTGGCTAAACTTTACGAGATAGATCAAACTTATGTATTACTATATACTTTATCTTAAAAAGATGAATAAAAAAGTCCACAGCATATGTTTATCGCCTAAGGATAAGTCACAGTAACCATTTTTATCTTTTACATATTATAAAAAAAAAAGATGGGCTATTTACCAAGCCATTTTTAATGATACAGTATCATTCCTTATCCAATTAAATGCCCTTTAAAGCGTGTGATTTAAATGATAAAATTCGAAGCTATTACAGATTTAAAAATTGCAGGGTGAAAATGTAAAAAGTAAATTAGTTAAAATGTTGTGTATGAATATTCAGGAGACAGCAGGAAATCTTCATGGTATAGTGAAAAGGGAATTGTTTTTCCCCAAATTTAAATGTTTACAGTTTTTCTGTAGTGCATTTAGTATCAGAATTTCACCCGTGCGAAGCCGGGGTAGGTCGCTAGAATCATATAATGTAGCAAAGTAATTATATGGATGGCGGCACTGGTGAGAGTACCTAAATAGATTACCATACTAGATTGAAATAAAAAATAATGCACGTTAGGGTGGGTCAAAAAAAATGACTATCGAGTTTTTTACAAGTGCTACGGAAAAATGGGTTGCTAGCAGTGGCGAAGCGTCCATATAAGGCTAAGGCCACGCAGTCAGCGATAAGCGAGCGAGCCATTGAACGATCAGCGATTAAGCGACAAAGTCCAGCGACGAGTGGCCTTTTCGTGAGCGACATTTCTTTAGCGATTAGTTGTTAAAATGCCGTTGTCAAGAGCTTGCACAGCAGAGATCAAAATTTCTATATTTACTTTAAACATCTGTTGCTCTTGACGCTAAGCGATAAACTAAAAATTAGAACAAGTTTGGTGACAGAGCGACGTCGTTCAGTCGCTTAAAAAAATCGCTCATCGCTCGCTCAATGCGTGGCCAGTTCAATGCAATTTCATTTGTTTTAATTTTTTCATGTCGTTCAGTCGCTCGCTCGCTCGCTTATCGCTGACTGCGTGGCCTCGGCCTAAGTCGATAATTCCCGACTTACCTTTTGAAATTCACATCCGAAACATCTTAGGCTTCTGGCAACATGACCAACATTTTTTTAACAACTACCACTCTGTTTTCCGTCCTATTCTACACACATGTTGGCTCTTCAACTCACTCCACAAACAAACACAAAACTTTAGCAACATAAAAGGTAACCCCAAATATTACGTCTTATAAAATGTGTTGCTGGATAGAACAAATTTGTGTTCTTTCCTCTTTTTTCTTTTACCAAAAAATGTGATAAAAGCTTGTCACTTTGATAACAAATATGCGTGGGTATTAGATTTCATAGCATAAAGCATATTTTTGGTAGAAAATTAAAAAAATAATTGGTATTTTCCTGGCTCAAATGAATTCAGTTCACAATGAGCCGCATTCTTATTTGAAAAATTCAGTTTACCAGCAGATAGCAGAACGCAGTGCAATACTTACTTAAATTGATTTAGTGCTTGAAAAATTGAAATTAAGTGCAAAAAGTCTGAAAAGTTTTCCGATGGTATGTTTCAGGGGTTTGATTATGGCCTTAATATCTGTAGACTGTTGCCTAACTGATTTTCGCTTAGAGGAAACAAATAATTTTAATCAGCTTAGTTTTGTGAAGAAAAAAAGTTATAGACTTAGGACGCTCTACCTAATAGCAAAGTTGGTTTGAAATACTTGAATTTTTGGCTTGATGCGAGTATATACATATGTTGCACGAAAACAATTTCAAGTAAGCTTTTGAAATTTACTTTGTTGGTGTCATAGTTTTCTTCAAAATAACATATGGAATTATTCACGCCTCGCCACTTGTTGGTAGACACCTTAAAAAAATTCTCATAAAGTATGAGCTCTTAATTTCAATAGGAAGATCCTCCGCATCGCAGTTGTGTATTTTTTTTTCTCAGTCCAATAGAAAAAAATTCATACCTCATCATTTATTGATTGAACAGAAAAATGATCCAACAAAAATTTTTAGGAAACTTAATGTTCTACAAAAAATTTATCTTGTATTTTTTCCGTAAACCTCACCGTTTGAAAGATATTAAGGATTTAATTTTGATTATTTAAGGACAAATTTCATTTTTGTTTATGAAATTTATAACTCGACAATAAATAATTTTTACAAAATGCGCAACACAAATTTTTGTAGAAAATTAACTGTTCTATAAAAATAGTTCCTTATGTTTTGACGATTAAATTAACCGTTCAAAAGTTATTCAACATCAAACTTTCATGTACGGATTTTAAAAGTTTTTGGTGAGATATTCGAAAAATTTCAATTTAATTTATGAATTTTAGAAATAACATAGGCTAGATTTCCTTTCCATATTCCCTCGGGAACGAAAACATGGCTGGGAGTTTGAAAAATACTAGACTGATTGCAAAAAATCTTTCACCTTTGGAGTGCTTCATTGCACCTGAGTACCATGAACTAAATCTCATTTCCAAATTCCCACAGGAACGAGAAGGGGATCGGGAATTCAAAAACCGCTGGAACGATATCAAATTTTTACCACTTTATACAATACGACGTAATACCAAAATAGTTTAAACAACACTTATCACCATATTCCTACGAAAACGGGACGGGAACTTGGAAAATTCTGAACCGATACCAAAAATTCTTTCATTGTTAGAGTGCTTCATTGTCCCTGAGTAATTTGAATAAATGAAATATAGCCTATTTCATCACCATTTTCCCACAGGAACGGTAACAAATTTACAAACCGCTGTACTGATTTCAAAACGGTTTTCACTATTACAATACGGTGCTATTCCCGAGTTACATAGACAATATCTCATCCCCATACGGAAACGGAATGGGACCTGGAACATATCCGGGAACTTGGAAAATACTGGACCTATTCCAAAAACTCTGTCATCGATAGAGTACTTAATTGCCCCTGAGTTGCATAGACTATATTCATCCTTACTCTGCCACTAGAATGAAAGCTTGGAGACTGCTTTACTTAACTTTCAATTTGATAAAAGTAGGGCCTGAGCTACGCCGGGTGGGTCAGCTAGTACCCAATAAAAAAAAATACATTACATGTGTAGCCAAACAGAACGAGAAGAATCAGGGTCTATCACATTTCGCACAACTATGCCTTGTTTGGGTATGGAGGGGAACTAAAATTTTCTGCAGGTTCCGAACGGCTAATCACTAAAGCGCTTTTATGGCAATGAATTTACTACCGGAGGATTTGCCGATTCCTCGCGAAATGCGATACCTCCGTGGAAAAACATTTTTGCCTCTGTTAAGACTCGAGCTACGAACCTTAAGTGAATGTTAAGAAAGTTAATGAAAAAAACGCATGGCGAATAGACGATTTAATACTCTGTGGGAATCATAGGGACAGCGGAGCGGTTTGGTTTTTTAGTTTTAGTAGGTATATAAAATTTCAGTTGCACAACTTTGTCTGACAACTCTTTTCTAGCAGCTGACAACGCTTTATTAGAGTCATGTTTTGAAACCCCTGAAAAAAATCACCATAAAATCCAAAGATATTGATATAGAGCCGTGTTTTATCATCACAATGATCCAATCCGGATCGGATCATGATAATAGAACATCCTATATCATAATCTTTTTTATTATTCCAAGTTGGTAGCTGTGTGAAATTCGATCTGTCTAAAATGACATTTCAAAAGAGATGCAGAGTTTACGAACATTTTCTTCAAAGGTTAATTTTTTGTTCTTTTTTTTTGGGAAAAATGATACTCATGCATTTTGTCAAGTGTACATTTTTTGCACTTGTTCTAAATAATTTCACAAATATATGTTTGATTTTGTCAATTTTTCGCATTATTTCTTGAATAATATAAAAAATAAATAAGTATGAAGCTTCTTGCTAGCTTTCTAAAATATATTTCATTTCACACAGATAAAAATGTTGTTATAATACTGTTGTTATTGGAAATAGCGGACGTTTTTAGTGGAAAATTTCCTCTTGTGTGAAATAGAAGAACTAATTTTTGGATCACAGAACTAGATCCAACCGCAAACAGGATCTAGCTTTGTTGTTTTAATGCAAATATATCAATGATCCGATCTGATTCATTGTGATAATAAAACACGGCACCTACTAACCATTGTATCTCGTGTGATCGAGTCGAAAAATATAAAATAAAGTAAAATTTAAAAGAAAGTGATATTCGAACGAAAATCTACTTTAAAAAATGTTCTTTGTATTGAAAAAATGTGTTTGAAAAAGTGTTAAAATGAGCCTGCAAGCAGAAGGCTCTTTTGTAAACAGGAGTTTTTTTTCTGAATTTTTGACCTATAACTCGACCTCAAAATCTCAAAAATTATAATTTTGAAAAGACTTGCCAAACGGTTGAATTGGATATAATAGGGTGTGTATCTAAACATCCATGTCCATGAATTTTGGTTATCACTCCATTCCAAAAATTTGCTTCCAGCAGTTGGTCAATTAGCTTTCAAAGAACTATAGTACAAATTTTTTCAAATTTAGTTAGTTTCTCAATAAATTGCCCCTTCCGCCTCAATGGAGGGAGATAGACCCCCTCTTCCGTATATTTTTTTTTTTTGACATTTTACAAATTTATAAAAAAAAAAAAAAATCGAACTGGCGGCGACTTATAATATTCTAAATTATAAGCCGCTCTTCTGGCATTGTTCACTGCTTCTGTGCTATGTTGCTCTGTTCTGTTCTGAAAAAATCCTATCAAATCTATCCAACGTAAGGGCACTATGTGTACCTGTGCGAATTATTGGTTAAACGCGGCCAGGCGAATACACTGGTCATCAAAATTTATGTTATTTAATGTCACAGAGAGCAAACAAATTTTTGAATTTAAGTCTTGCATCAGAATTGCTCTATGGAGTCATGTTTTCCAGATACTAAGCATTGAAAATCGAAAGAAGTTTTTGTCCTTTTTTAAACCTTTGTTTTTTTATTCATAAATTAAAAAACTAACCATTGCTTTTCGAATAATTTGGTTTGCGCTGATTTTAAATCTAGCTCTATTAAACCAAATTACTGAGATATTTAATTTCAAATGCTGTAAAGCTCGATCATGTTTTGTTCTGAAGCTTAGGTAGACTCTCGATCAGACCCCTCTTTACCACTGGGCCCACTGGGCCCAGGCCCAGGGCCCTGGATCACCAGGGGCCCCCAAATTGCTGAAACAACACTCAAACTCTATTGGTCTATTTTCAAGAAAAAAAATATTTCGATACATTTTTTTTTTTTTTAACAAAATTATATTCAAATTGAAACAAAAAAAAAAAACAGGCCACTCAAGTAATGATCAGGACAACGAAACCATACACTCCCTTGTGTTCGTTTCAGGGCACTTTAAAAATCCAATCAGAAAAAACATTCATGCGTGTATCTTACGATCGAAATTAAATGGTGTTGTGAAGATGGGAAAACTTCTTGTGTATCCTTCTAACATTTGCGATGCGATGGTCCGAAAGAATTATTATTAATAATTTTTGCCTGTTTTCACTAATTGTGGGCTTTTTTTTTGCTGTTTAAATTTTAGCGTTGCATTTGTGTACAGAGTGTCCCTACTCATTATTAGATATACTTTGGGATGAACAGCACTAAATTTTTTTAAGATTTCAAAGATGGAGTGTGTTGACTGCTCATTTAGGTACAAAAAAGTTGTAAAAAGTCTTTCTCAAACAAGATGGTAAGCGCGAGCTGATACACTAAGCGCCTTATATAATGATCATAAAGAAATTGAAGATTTGATGCCTATCGCTAATGGTTTAGGACAAAAAATGTTAAATTTGCTGAGTCAATCGATGAATTTATAATTTGGGCTCAAGGACAATTTCGATAACTCTGATTCATCATCCATTCAAAAAAATCCGGATTTGAAAGGACTAGGTGCAGAACTTTTTTAGACGGCTCTGAACCCTCAGTAATTTTGACTGGGAAAAAAATTTTAGAAATTGAAACCTTTCTTCCCATTGTTGACACTCTATGCGTTGATTTGACATAGCGACTAGGTTCGTATACGAATATTGGCCAAACTTTTTGACTTTTTTTTCGATTTAAAAACCTGAATTCAGAAGGCTTAAAAGAAAACTCCAAATATTTTGCTAAATTCTACACTGAAGATGTAAACTGAGATTGAATGCCTGAATTTAAAACAATACTGGAAAACTATTCGACACGAAAATGAAAAAACTGGTAATATTCTAGCGACCAACTGCAGTGGTGAACGTTCCTTCTCTAAGTTAAAAAGAATAAAAAAACGAACTCAGAACTACAATGGTTCAAGAAAGAAAGAGAATTTTGTCGCTGATGTCAATCGAAAGCGACATCCTCAGTGGTATAGATTATGTAGATATAATCAATTATTTTGCTAATCCTAAATCAAGAAAAAGACTCCTTCAATAAACATTCCTCTTTCCATCTTTTCGCATATCAATATTTTTTTCCTTAAGGGGGGACGCTGGTCTAGAATTTTGAAGAAACCGAAATTTTTTTTTTGTCTGAAAAGGTACTTTAGGGTCTTAAAAATAACATACCAAAGGATGGATGCCGGCAAAAATGTCTAAATGCCCAAACTTTCCATTCTGCGGCAGCGCCCCTCTGGTATGCCATTATGATTTTATAGTATTTAAAACTTTAAACGCGTTTTTCTCAAAATCACTTTTTTTTGACTGGCCGAAAACTTAACTTGAACAAATCTTCACCGATCTATAGGAAATTCTGGCAGTACATTCAAAATAACTATCTCCAGAGTCGTACGTAGGATTTTTTTTTCTATATTGCATAGTTTTTTTTTAATCAACAATTTTGTCGCATTTTTGTAGTAAAAACTTGAATTTTTTGTTCAAACGAAAGAAAAAATCCTACGTACGGCTCTAGCTGTTGTTATAAGAAAACTAAAAAATTCCGGGATTTTGTTCCAGGATCAAAATTAAGGAGGTTACACTTTCGGCCATGGACCCATCTAAAAAATGAAGTGCCTCCGAAGAAATGCTGAAAAGCCGCCATTTTGAATTTAATGGACAGGAAAAAATTTGTATTTGTTTATTAAGACCTAAATTATAAAACCTCTTTCACAGATTTTCGATTGATCTTTTTGTTGAGTCACAAAAAATTCATAAATTATGCCCATTTTTACACGCTCTAGACCAGCGTCCCCCCTTAAGGGAAAAGCTGGTCTAAATCTTTGAATAAACCGAAATTTTTTTTGTCTCAAAAGGTACTTTAGGGTCTTAAAAATAACATACCAAAGGATGGATGCCTGTAAAAATGTCCAAATGCCTATATGATTTTATAGTACTTAAAACTTTAAAAGCGTTTTTCTAGAAATCACTTTTTTTGAACTGGCCGAAGACATAACTCGAGCAAATCTTCACCGATTTATACGAAATTTTGACATTGCATTCGAGATATCTTTCTCCGGAGACGAACCTAGGATTTTTTTTATATTGCATAGGTTTTTTTACCAACAATTTTGTCGTTTTTTTATAGTAGTAAATTTTGATGTTTTGGTCAAACGTGCACCATTTCACGAAAAAAAACATAGAAAAAATCCTACGTACGTCTCTTGCAGTTGTTATATAAAATTTTAGAATTTTCAGGAGTTTGTTCCAGTACCAAAATTAAGAAGGTTACATCTTCGGCCATGGACCCGCCTAAAAAATCAAGCACCTTCGAAGAAACGCTGGATAGCACAGATTTTCGATTGATCTTTTTATTGAGTCACAAAAAATTCATAAATTATGCCCATTTTTTCACGCTCTAGACTAGCTTCACTCCTTATGAAATAGGTATTGTTTCGTTTTTATTTTTACATTGTTTATGTTTATGTTAATGTTTATGTTAAAACATAAACGTGCTGCAATAATTTTTTACCTCTTTAATGAATTGGAAAAAATATTATTTATTTAAAAAAACAAAAGAATAAATATTAATCCAAAGTTATGTGATTTTTTGTGTATACTTTTATTGCACAACATAACCTTTTTAAGGAATCATACAGGGCCCCATTTTCAAAAAGTGCCAAGGGCCCCCAAGAGGGTAAAGACGGCCTTGCTCTCGATAAAAAGTTTGTATCAGATATCGTAATTTTGAATGTTCTGGATGTGCTGAATTGAAATTCTAACATAGAACTATTCTATCACGTTAGTTTCTTGATTTTAAAGCAGAGTAAGTTCACGACATTAATGCTTTACTCTTTGAAAACATGGCGTTATCGAACTAGATTTGAATTCAGCACATTAAGAACCTATAAAGAAAAGTTCTTACAACTTTTGAAATTAACAAATAAATATCAAAATTCGCGTGCGCTAATTGTAACCATTGTCTCAAAAATCAATTTATTAATTCTACATTATTAAAAACTATTTTCAGAACACTAACCTGTATTTAGTTTTCCTAGGGATCGTGAGCTGATCACGTGGTATAAATAAAATTAACGAAATTGTCACAAATAAAGCAAATAGGTATAAAAAATCGAAATCAGTGGATTTATTTACTATTTGAATAAATGCGTTAAAAAAACTTTTATTGTGTGTGCGAGCTCAATAAATCTCACAATTGAAGCGCGTAGAAGTTGAAGGTGTGGAGTAATAGTTTCTGAAATTTGGCAATTTTCATGCAGAGGAAAGTCTGATATCAAAACTTAAATTTCTGACTCATATTATGTCCTTTGTAAAAAAATGTCCCATTCACTTTTTTTCGAGATCACTATATCCATTCGAGAATTTTTGCCATTGGAGATGACGCGAAGTTGCCGTCGTGATTCCGACTTTAAAAGCATTTTATTAATTTTAAACAATAACAAAAAATGTTTGCTAATGTAGTGTTGTTTTGTCCTGGAGTTGACAATTTAATTTGATTAAAATCTAAAAAGAAATAAATTTCTTATTAGAAAAGTGGTTTGAACGTGAAGATCAACCTCAACTCCATTTTGCGTTTCGCCCAGGTACGGCAATGGCCTCATCAGTTAGATGTTGCTGTACCCTTCTAAGAGGCAAAATATGTTCGGTTTACACCGACACTTATAAAATCCACTGCACACAGATGCAGAGAAAGTGGTCGGACAGTAACGAGGTCAACAACTTGTCAACTATTGGAGTCAACACTTGCAATTATACTAACCAGACAACAAGCAAAACCGCTTACCTTCTTTTATGTTTACTTGATAATAAACAAACGAAGATTTGTTTTGTAATTTTCAACCACTTAGGTAGTTAGTTAGTTTTTTTTATTACTCTCATTTCTTATTAGTTTGGTTTCTTGCAACCAAAGGTATACTCCTGCGAGCTGCGAACACGATTGCGTTCGAATTTTCGTCTCTTTGATCGCACGTATGGATGGGTGTATCCGAGTAGGGTACTCCAGGTGCCTTTGCCGATGTGCTTGTTAGTAGTACGGTCAGTACGCATACCCTGCAACAACAGGGCCTTCTTGCTGGTTGGCGATTTGAGGGCCAACTGATTAGCCTTCTGGATGAACTCACTCGCCTTTTCGGTTTTTTGCAATGCACACAGTCAAAAGACTCAAGTAATTGGTGACCGTGCCAAAAAAACCACTGTTGAGTCGGCTGATACGCTGAAAAGACATTGGGGCCCGATTGATTTTGCGCATAAACAAATGTTTTAGAACAATTCTGTTAAATTTCTACTAATACTAGTCACTAAATTTACAGAAAAAAAATTAAAAAATAGAACTATTGCGGTCCACCACCAAAGTCATGTTTGTAGGCACATGTATTTTAACTCAAAAATTTCTTTTATTTTGTAATTTGAAACATTTCTTGGTTATTCCGTCGCTAAACCACCCTCATCGATGGAATAACTTAGTAGACGTCAGTTAACAAAATTTTTTCCTTTATTAATAGCAATTTCCACTTAGTTCATGAAATAAGGCTTAACTACTCCACGTTATTAATACGGCTGTAAGAGTTTTTTATTGAAATTACAGCATTTTTGAAGTGGCAGAAAACACACAAAAAACTAAAAAAGAGTTCCACAAGTTCTCAGTGGACGCATTGACAATGGCTTTGAAAAGAATAAGAGATGAAAATTGGCCTTTAAGAAAGGCAAGCAGTAAATATGGCATTCTTAGACCTGAAGAGTCGTGGTACTACGGCTTTTTTAAACAGAGGGACTATCAAAAGGTTAGGGCTGTAGTGACAGAGGAGTCAGTTAGTCCAAGATTTGAAGGGATATTTTTTATTTATTTAGGTATACCTGTTTGTTAACTACCTATCTATATCTATGTATTTTTTTTTTTTTTTTTTATAATAAACGCGCACATCAAGGGGTTATGACTACCCTTATAATGTTGTTAAACACAGTGCGAGCATTTAGGAAAATAGGAGAGGATTTGAAAGGAGACATCGATGCACGTTGCTTTTGAATTTTTGTGAATCGTAATGTTGGGGAAATACAGAGCCAGGTAAAGCATTCCACATTCGGGTGGTGCGGCTGAAATACGAATCTCTATACTTGACTGTACGTCCGAAGTTGGGCTCAAGGTAAAACTGATGAACATTCCTAGCGAGGCGGGTATTGCGGCTAAATTGTTTCAGGGGAGGAATGCAACTGGCTACTTCACTAGAGCACTGTTTGTGAAAAAAGCGATAAAAAAGAGAGAGACAGGTGACGTTTCGACGATGTCCAAGAGAATCAATCGATTCTACAATTGAACTATCACCTATCAATTTTAACGCTCTGTTTTGTACCCTATCAAGTAGGCGCAAAGATGTTTGAGAAGCACCTGACCAGATATGGGAGTTATACTCCAGTTTTGGGCGGATGAAGGCCTTATAAATTGTAGCCAGATCAGAAGGGGTGAAGAACTTCCTGCATCGTCTTAAGAAACCTAAGCATTTAGCAGCGTTTTTGGCGACATCGAATATGTGGTCATTCCAACGAAGATTATCGTTGACACACATACCAAGTACTGACAGCTTTTCGGTTTCTTGGATGCAGGTACCATTCATGGATAATGGCAATGGGGGAATGTTAAGCTTCAACGACAAGAGACAGCATTGAGTTTTAGAAGCATTGAATTCTACTCGGTTTTTATTACCCCATGTAACAATGCTGTCAAGGTCAGAATTCAATGAGCTTATCATACGCAACCGCTCCATTTCCACATCCGAAGAGCAGGGACGTGAATTTGGAAACGAATATGAAAAGCTGAGGGTCGAGTCGTCAGCAAAACAGTTAAGAGGATTAGAAGTTTCAGACAGGAGATCATTAATGAAAATGAGGAAGAGAGTCGGAGACAAAACGGAGCCCTGGGGCACACCAGCATTTATGAAGTGGGTATCAGACTTGAAGCCATCCAACACAACTTGTATTGAACGGTCGGAAAGGTAGTTTCTAATCCAACGAAGAAGAGACTCATCGATGCCAAAAGCACGCATTTTCGATAAAAGAGCCTGATGCCAAACTCTATCAAATGCTTTAGAAATATCAAGCGCAATAATCTTACTTTCTCCAAAACAATGTAAAGATTGGTTCCACTTTTCGGTGAGATATGCCATCAAATCACCAGTGGACCGTTTGCTACGAAAGCCGTACTGACGGTCATTAAGAAACTTTCGTTCTTCAAGATATTTCATAAGTTGACGGTTTATCAACGTTTCCATGACCTTGGAAAGAAGGGACGTTAGTGCAATTGGACGGTAATTGGAAGGGGAGGAAGATTCGCCTTTTTTTGGGACCGGCTGGACAAATGCAGTTTTCCATCTGCTCGGAAAAATCCCAGCAGAATAGGAAAGATGGAAAAGTTTACGCAGTGGTTTTGCCAGCGTAGAAGAACACCTCTTCAGAATAACGGCGGGGATACCATCTGGACCAGCGGATTTATGAATATTGAGATCTTTGAGGACTCTCGCAACCGAGCGAGTTCGAAAAAATATCTGCTTCATCACAGAATCTGCAGACTCGAGCTCAGGTGGAGCCAATATGCTATCAGGTAGTGTTGAGTTTGCAGCAAATTGAGCTGCAAGCAAATTGGCTTTGTCGATGGAACTGACATACGGAGAGTCATTGAAAACGAGCGTAGGGACCGATGACGTGGTCGAGTTCTTAACGTTCTTAACAAAAGACCAAAAATTTTTGCTTCCTTTTGGACACAACAGAATTTTTTGCCTTACTTTTTGGTCATACAAAAACTTGGTTTTCTGTATATGAGCATTACAGATATTTCTGGCCCGTTTGAACAAATTTCGGTTTTCTACAGTAGGGTTATCTTTAAATTTTCGAAAACTACTTTCTCTATCCCTGATCGCCTCCTTACAGCTTGAATCAAACCACGAATTCTCTTTGGGGATGATACTTTTTGTTCTGTGAGGAACAAAATTTCTCATGCCGTTAAGAATTACGTTAGATATCATATCAGCTGATGCATCAACGTTTTCGTCGAGAAAGAACAATGACCAATTAAAATTTCGAAAGAAATTATTCAGGGCGTCCCAATTGGCTTTCTCGTATTGCCACACAGTTCTTTTGGGGACTTTATCTTTTTTTACCGTGACGGAAAACGAAAAATCTACCGATATGACACAATGGTCCGATTTGCCTAAAGGAGATGATACTGTAACCCTATATTTTTCGGGATGAGAAGTGAGAAATAAGTCAAGAGTGTTGGCCGCATGGCCTTCAATATCTGGAACCCGAGTGGGCTCATCAACAAGTTGAGTTAATTGGTTTAACTCAGCAAAGATCTCAACATATTCTCCTTCGGGTGTTGTCTGGCCAGAATGTCGAAGCCAATGAGAATTGTGTACATTGAAATCGCCCGCAATTGCGATTTCAGTGTGAGGATATAGGGAAACAATTCTTACTATGGAGTCAGATAGCGCATCAAACTCGTTAGAGGTCGAATTGCTATCTAAATTGGGGCTTCTATAGATAAAACAGTAATGAATGATTTGCTTACGGACGGTGAATTTTAACCACATGAAATTAAAGTTCGTATTAGAACAGAGGCCGTATTGTGGTAGAATCTGGTAAGCAATATCATTCCGAACGTATACGGCGAGGCCATGAGATGAAAAGAATAATGGCACTAAGCTATATCCAGGCAGGTTGAACTCTGAGGGATCAGAATCAACACCCACCTGTGTTTCACTCAGTGCCAAAACAGCTGGCCTGCATTTTGCAGTGTGAGCGTACACAGCAAAGAAATTCGATCTTAGCCCCCGAATGTTGCTAAAATCGACCCGAAATCTACCCGACATTACAATTCACAACAACACATAAAACAAAATATCAACCGTAGACGCTAACTAAGTCGAATCAACAAGTGTATATCCTATTAGAAAACAAAATCAAATTACTAGCGGTGTTATGCCCAGCTAGCAACTTGACTTTAGTTCACCAACGGGATCGACACCGTTGATTGACTATCCGCCTAACAAACGCACAGCCTCATTGACTGCACACACTGCCCAGATAAGATAAGAGATTATCAAATCAGAGAAATGTGTGCAGTCACTGTGGCTGCGAGAGTGATGTGGGGGAGGAGACGATGGAGAGGTAACGCACTTAGTGTTTGGGCTATTGCATAGACATGGGCTTTTGTTTTGTTTTTTTTTTTTTTGCACTTTCACAGCACTGATTTTTTATTGCACTGGATTTTTTTTCGTTTTCGCGGCGCGGCTGGAGAGATTTGTGGCTATTGTATTGAATTGTTTTGGTTGGATTTTTTGTTTAATTGTTTATTTTTTTAATTTTTTTATTTTATTTTGGTAATTTGGGTGGTAGGAGGTGGCACAGTTCGCGAATTACTCGGGCACTAAGCGCGGTGCGTGTGGTTACGGTGAATGGCAGATCGTATTTGTATATGTATGTATATAAAATAGGATGTACGTATGTATGTATGTCCAGAATAGACTCCTATACAACCCAATGGATATTATGAAATTTTCAGGGCAGATATATTTTTGTCCAGAGATGGTTCCTGTCTAGGTCTTATCCGTATATTCCCACAGGAAGGGAGTTGGAAATGGAAACTTAGAAACTACTAGACAGATTTCAAAAATACTTAAGGCATTGGGATGCCACATAATCCCACACTAAATAAAATTATATTTCATCCCCCTATTAAACGGAAGTGCAAGAACGAGATCGGGAACCTTAAAACTACAGACCCCAGCAACGCCGGGCGGCTCAGCTGGTATTATATTTAGAATACGAAATCTTTTTTTTAAACTATGTTTAAATTTAGGTCATGAAGTGTTTTTGTTTTGTTTTATTAATTAGTAAGAAAAGTCTTTCATTTATTTATCTATCCCTTCTGCTCGTACATTATTTATCCAGAAATACATAAAAGTTACTTTTTAAAAATAACCCATTTATTTTCTATTAATTATTAAAAACATTTTGAAAAAAAGCCTTGTTATAAGGATTACGTTAAGCAATATTTAAACATTTGTAAACAAGAATTTCTTTAATGAGGCTGACTACTGGACACTCCACTCAAGTGGCCGACAACTGGAACTCATTGGGTTAACTACTCCAAAACATCGCTTTCGTCTCAATTATGTTGAATAACTTATTTTTGGTAAGAAATAAGCTAATTACGGCAAATTTTTTAGAATCTTGCCTTTTCAAATATTCAGCATAACTAAATACTCTGTTCAACAAATGAATATTGGATTTTGAAGACGAGTTGAACACAAAAAAAAGTTAATGGGCTGACTACTAGTGCCATATTAGAAAAAAAGGTTAAAGTTGACTATCCCGAGTTATTCAATGTTTCTTTTTTTTTTTTTTTTAATTAAATATTAGAAACTAAGTAAGTAGTATGTTTTGGCCGGTTCTGGGTCAAGGGTTCAGTTGGTGTACGGTGTACAGTTGGTGTACGGTGTACAGTTGGTGTACGGTGTACAGTTGGTGTACGGTGTACAGTATGTGGTACAGCACTCGACATGAGGGTACAGGGGTACAGATGGTGTACAGTAGGTGTACGGTGTACAGTATGTGGTACAGCAGTCGACATGAGGGTACGAGGGTACAGCAGTCATGGTGTACAGGGTTGCACACCATCCCGATATTTGCAACAGGTAATTTTTTTTTTGTGGTATCTTTTGCGGGACGGTTTTTTAATGTTTGCGTTTGGTAGATAATAAAAATAGATTATCATGATGGTATGAGGGAGAAACTAAATGCATTCCTATAGTAAGATGTTGAAAGGATTCTTTGTTGGTATAGATTATCATGGTGCGCGGCTTTGGAGCTATACAGAAAAAAAAATACCCAACATATACATAGAGCGTCTACTGTAGTTGATTAAAGAAATGCGTCACGGTTTATAAAATCATGTTTCAACATGTTTATTGAAACCTTTTCATGATAATGATTGCTTGTGTTGGGCTAGGGAGATGTATGTATATAGGTACGTAGGTAGGTATGTCTATTTATAGATATGCACATACAAAACAATTTCATGTTTCAACATGTTTATTGATACCTTTTCATGATAATGTTTGTTTGTGTTGGGCATAGGGAGATGTATGTATATAGGTACGTAGGTAGGTATGTCTATTTATAGATATGTACATACAAAACAATTTCATGTTTCAACATGTTTATTGAAACCTTTTCATGATAATGTTTGTTTGTGTTGGGCTAGGGAGATGTATGTATATACGTAGGTAGGTATGTCTATTTATAGATATGCACATACAAAACAATTTCATGTTTCAACATGTTTATTGATACCTTTTCATGATAATGTTTGTTTGTGTTGGGCATAGGGAGATGTATGTATATAGGTACGTAGGTAGGTATGTCTATTTATAGATATGTACATACAAAACAATTTCATGTTTCAACATGTTTATTGATACCTTTTCATGATAATGTTTGTTTGTGTTGGGCATAGGGAGATGTATGTATATAAGTATGTAGGTAGGTATGTCTATTTATAGATATGTACATACAAAACATTTCATGTTTCAACATGTTTATTGAAACCTTTTTCATGATAATGTTTGTTTGTGTTGGGCATAGGGAGATGTATATAGGTATGTTTATTTATAGATATGTACAGATTTCATGTTTCAACATGTTTCAACATGTTTATTAAAACCTTTTCATGATAATAATTGTTTGTGTTGGGCATAGGCAGATGTATGTGTGTAGGTAGGTATGTTTATTTATAGATATATAAATATGATGCAATTTATAGTAGGGTTCTTGATTTTTTGAGAAAAAAAAACCTATAAAAGGTGCATTTTGAGAACGTGATAGGACATTATGTTTTTGTGAATAAGACAGTCAAGTTCTTTATTTTTGAATTTTTTCATTGAAAATCTGAGTTTTGTTAATTATTAAACAATCAAGTTCGATTTTGTATTTTTATACATATTTTTTTTTGTGTGTTTTCTTTGTGAATAATATTCAAACTTTTAAAAATGTTTAATTGTGAAAATTGCGAAAAATCATTCGTCCAAAAGTCGTCTTTGACAAGACACATAAACAATATCCATAACGATCAAAGAAAAATCTTTAAGTGCAATATATGCGAGAAGGTTCTGTCGAGGAAAAACAGACTTGATGAGCACATCAGAAATAAACATTCAGCAGGAGCTGGTGTAATAAATGAAAGAAGTTCGAGAAAAAGGGAGCATTCTCCTCAACCTTCAACATCTGGAGCGATTTTGGACAAAAGGCCTAGAAGAATTGCTAATGACTATTGTGATATCTGTGAAGAAGATGTTGTAGAATGGAGTGAACACAATAAAAAAGCTTCTCATATGACTTTAGTTGATGAACTGTATTCGGAAAATGGTGATGGAGGTTCTCCTCAAGAAAATGATGATGGAGGTTCTCTTCGAACTTCATATTGTCCCATCTGTGAGAAGGTTATCGAACAAGGAAAAATGATACATCATCAAAGAAAAGCTTCACATAGAGCACTTGCTATGCAGCTCCTGACCGAGAATGTTAGCGTCATAAGTGGAGCTTTCAAAAATAGAATTAAGACCTATTGTATAAAGATTGATGATGAATCAATTTTGGATGTTGATGTTTTGTTTGACCAAAATAAGTGCCTCATAAAACAGTTGCTGGAAAACGAGATTGGTATTTTAGGTTCATTGAAGCTAAACATTGTCCTGATGAATTGATTTCTGATGTGAAAAATATTCAAACAAAAATGTGAGTGGTGCTGAATGAAAATGACATAGATGAAAAGCTTCAGCAATTTATTGCTGAAATAAAAGCCAAATTAGAAGAATTTCAAGAAAAAGACAGCGGATGGGCTTTGTTATCATTTGTGCGAATTGAAATTAACATCAATAAATACCAACCTGTTGGAGGATCATCGTATTTTGAATTACCAGCTCAAATAAGAAACAAAAAAGCGTGCATAAACGTTCAAAACAATGATCAGTACTGTTTTAAATGGTCTATAATAGCTGCTCTCGCAGTAAACATATCAAATCCTAAAAGGACTACTTCATACCCAAAAATAACATTGTTGACGAAACAATAGAAGCATTTAATCAACTCATAAGCTTTAAAGACTTGCAGTTCCCTCTGGCTATAAAAGATGTTAAAATATTTGAAGAGAACAATCCTGAGATAAGTGTGAATGTATTTGGTTACGAGATGAGTAAGAAAACTAAAGATGTACAAATAATCGGTCCATTCTATCATACACAAAAGGAAAAGAGTAAGCATATAAATTTACTCTTTTGTAAGAATGAAGATGGTCGAACTCATTATGTTTTTATTAAAAACATCTCACGCTTAATCAGTTCACAATTAACACAACATGAAAAGAAAAAACATTTTTGTAATGGTTGTCTACAAGCTTTTGCTAATGAAGATTCATTAAAGAAACACAAAAGCGAATGTTGTAAGATCGTTACAATAATGCCAGAGGGAGATAAGACTTCATTAAAGTTTGAGAAGCATGGAAAGAAATTGGAAGTTCCATTTGTAGTTTACGCTGACTTCGAGTCTATTTTACAACCGATAAATCATCAACAGCCCAACCCGGATTTTTCTTCAACAACTGATGTACAACAGCATGTACCTTGCGCCTTTTCATATTTTATCAAATGCAAATTTGATGAAAAGTTCAACACTCAGAAAACATTTGTTGGTAAGAATTTAAATATGAATATAATAATATTTCCCAATATACATATTTATAATTTTCCATTTTTTCTATTTTAGGTGAGAATTCGTCAGATAAATTTATAGAAATGTTGGTGGAAGATTTGACGAATTTATATCAGCTAGTCATCAAGAATCCGAAACCGATGCCCATGTTGACCATAGCCGAGGATTTCAGACAGAAATATTCGCCAACATGTCATATATGTAAGAATAGTTTTAAGAATTCAGATTTAAGGGTAAGGGATCATTGTCACTTCACCGGGTTGTATAGAGGACCCGCCCACCATCATTGTAATTTAAATTTTAAAATTCCAAAATTTTTCCCCGTCTTCTTTCATAATTTTTCGGGATATGATTGTCATCTCTTTGTAAAAAGTCTTTCTAAGATCAAAGGAGAAATTTCAATAATTCCATTGAACAAAGAAAATTATATTTCTCTTTCTAAACGAATTTATTTAAATGCCAACCACAGTTTTGAGATAAGATTTTTAGATTCAAATAGGTTTCTTCAGTCAAGCATCGCATCTTTAGCAAAGAATTTATCGCCTAATGATTTGAAAAATACTAAAAGTGTTTTCCAAGACAATGTGTCATTTAATTTAATGCAAAGAAAAGGTGTATTTCCTTATGATCATTTAGATTCTTGGGAACGATTTGAAGAAACCTCTTTACCCTCTAAATCAAAATTTTATAACAAAATGATTGATGAAGAATGTTTAGTTGAAGACTATAAACATGCTCTTAATGTATGGGATCACTTCAAGTGTAAAAAACTTGAAGATTATATGGTTCTCTATCTTAAGAGTGATGTGCTTTTATTAGCAGATATTTTTGAAAGTTTTAGGAAACTTTGTATTTCAATTTATGAACTTGATCCTTGTCATTATTTTACAGCTCCTGGGTTATCATGGGACGCTATGCTCAAAACAACTAATATCGAGTTAGAGCTTTTAACTGATGTCGATATGTACAATTTTTTTAAAACTGGAATTAGGGGTGGTTTGTGTCAATGTAGTCACAGAAATGCTGTAGCTAATAATAAATACATGTCAAGCTATAATCCAAACCTAGCATCGGAATACTTAATGTATCTTGATGCTAATAACTTATACGGATGGGCTATGTCACAACCCTTACCATATGGTAATTTTCAGTGGGATAATCCTCAGATTTATACATCTGAATACATCTCCAACATTAAAGGTGATAATGTAGGATATGTATTGGAAGTAGATTTAGATTATCCATCGAGTATTCACGACTCACATAACGATCTCTCATTTTGTCCTGAAAATATAGCCACCCCAGGTTGTAAAATTCCTTATTTAGTTGCGCACTTGAATTCAAGGAAAAATTTCAAAATTCACTTAAGAAATTTACAGCAATGTATTTCTCAGGGATTAGTTTTAAAAAAAGTACATAGAGTCATGAAGTTTAGTCAGTCGAACTGGCTCCAAAAATATATTTCACTGAACACCGAAAAAAGAAAGGTTGCCAGGAATAAGTTTGAGAAAGACTTTTTCAAATTAATGAACAATAGCGTCTATGGTAAAACCATGGAAAATGTTGAAAAGCGTAGAAATGTGAAGATTGTTACAGAATGGAGTGCGCATAGAAACCAATTTTCAGCAAGAAAGCTGATTGCGCATCCCAATTTTCATAGTAGTAGCATATTTACACCGAATATGTGTGCTATTGAGATGAAGAAAGGAAGTGTTAAACTAGATAAACCAATTTATTTGGGTTTTGTCGTTTTAGAACTCTCAAAGTGGTTAATGTATGATTTTCATTATGATTACATGAAGCCAAAATTTAGCGATAAAATTCGTTTGAACTATATGGATACAGACTCTTTTATCTATTCCATATTTACAGACGACTTTTATGCTAAAATCTATGATGATGTTATTAATCCTGAGAGTTCTAGGTTTGACACTTCTGAGTATCCGGTGAATAACATTCATAATTTCCCTTTAAATAATGGCAAGGTGATAGGACTTTTCAAAGATGAAAATAATTCGAGGATTATGACTGATTTCGTAGGACTAAGGGCTAAATTATATTGTTTTGGGATTGATACCGGTGAAGTGACAAAAAAAGCAAAAGGAATCAAAAATACATAACAAATAATTTAGAATTAAGAGACTATAGAAATTGTTTAATTAAGAAACGAGATGTTTATAGAAATATGTATATATTTAGAAGTAAGCAACATTTGATGTATACTCAAATGATAAATAAAAAAACCTTGAGTTGTAATGATACAAAAAGGTTTATATGTGAAGATGGTAAAAGCACCTATGCTTGGGGCCATAAAAATATACCACATATTTAAATGTAAAATTCATTTCAACTCAAGGTAATAAAAAAAATATAACAAATAAGATCAGTCTTACAGATGATGATGATAAAAGATTTATTATCCCTAATTCCTTTACAACTTTAGCGTGGGGTAATAAGCGTATAGAAGACTATTATTTTATCTAAAAATAGTCTTAAGATATACCTGCATGTGTAAAATGTTATATCAAAAAAAAAAAAAAAAAAATTTGTATGTTAATAAAATGTTGATATTTATAATAAAATTATGATGATTCTTGTTAAACTTTAAGGTATAATGTAATGAGTAAAGACATAATTCTATTCATCATGAAATGTATTATATAAAAGAATATACCAATCAATATGAAAATAATTTCTATATACAAACATGAATACATAATAAAGTCAATTAAAAAAAAATGCTTATTGTTTTATTTTTTATTTTAATTTCTTAGCACTTTTTTAGACAGCAGTTGATTGCGAAATACAAATCGGACAAACTTATTTTGAAAGTAAAGGCAACAGCAATAAGCCCTAAATATTAAATAACAAAAATGACCAAAAACACTTAATTTCATAATTCTTATATATTATGTGGATACAAAATGTTGTATGGGGAAAAAAATGTTTGATATTTTCTGGGGTGGAAAGGCAGGTCATTGTGAACGTTATGTAAGGTATGGGGCCAATCCAAGTCTATCTCCAAAACGTACCCAATATCTTTATTTTTATAAGACATTATAAGATTAAATTGGATCACTTCATACCCCCAAATTTCCATTATAGTTAGCAGCTTATAACCCATTTCAATAGCTTTTACTACTTCGTTAAATACACATGTTCCTAATAAGGACCTCTGTTCATCAAAATGGGTGCAGACTCTTTCTTGTTTTTTTTTTTTTCACTACTGCAGGTTCTACACAATGAGAAAAGGCTTTCAGGGACCCATCGTGGTGTCTCAATTCTTATGATTTTGCTTCTAATGGAGTTCATGTGTTAGCCTGTGAGTAGGTTGGAAATTTGGAATGAGTTGGCTGTTGTGGTATTGTGTGGACGAAAAAGTGGTGGATGGTAATTTTTAGTTCTATTTTAAGAACTGTGTGTATGAAAGAACTATGAACTTCTCTGATCTGCTTTTAACTGTATCAGTTCGAACCTATTACAATGAGTACAGTACTGTACTAGTATAGTCATACGTGCATTAATGTTCTATGAGAGCACTTCAAAAGCAGTTAAACCTGTAAAAAACAGTTCAAAAGCAGTAAAATAAAAAACAGTATAAACCTGTAAAAAGCGGTTCAAAAGCAGTAAAAAAAAGCAGTAAAAAAAACAGAAAAAAGCAGTAAAAAACCGTAAAAAGCAGTTTAAGAGCAGTAAAAAGCTGTTTCAAAGCAGTAAAAAACAGAAAAAAGCTGTTTCAAAGCAGTAAAAAACAGAAAAAAGCAGTTTAAAAGCATTAAAAAGCTGTTTCAAAGCAGTGAAAAACAGAAAAAAGCAGTTTAAAAGCAGTTCAAAAGCAGTTCAGACCAGTTCAAAAGCAGTTCAGACCAGTTCAAAAGCAGTTCAAAAGCAGTTCAGACCAGTTCAAAAGCAGTTCAGACCAGTTCAAAAGCAGATCAGACCAGTTCAAAAGCAGTTCAAAAGCAGTTCAAAAGCCGATCAGACCAGTTCAAAAGCCGATCAGACCAGTTCAAAAGCAGTTCAGACCAGTTCAAAAGCAGTTCAAAAGCAGTTTAAAAGCAGTTCAAAAGCAGTTCAGACCAGTTCAAAAGCAGTTCAGACCAGTTCAAAAGCAGTTCAAAAGCAGTTCAGACCAGTTCAAAAGCAGTTCAAAAGCAGTTCAGACCAGTTCAAGAGCAGTTCAAAAGCAGTTCAAAAACCGATCAGACCAGTTCAAAAGCCGATCAGACCAGTTCAAAAGCAGTTCAGACCAGTTCAAAAGCAGTTCAAAAGCAGTTCAGACCAGTTCAAAAGCAGTTCAGACCAGTTCAAAAGCAGATCAGACCAGTTCAGACCAGTTCAAGAGCAGTTCAAAAGCAGTTCAAAAGCAGTTCAGACCAGTTCAAAAGCAGTTCAAAAGCAGTTCAGACCAGTTCAAAAGCAGTTCAAAAGCAGTTCAGACCAGTTCAAAAGCAGTTCAAAAGCAGTTCAGACCAGTTCAAAAGCAGATCAGAGAAGTTCAGACCAGTTCAAAAGCAGATCAGAGAAGTTCGAAAGCAGATCACCAAAGACTAGTATTATTTTATACACACAGTTCTTAAAATAGAAATAAAAATTACCATCCACCACTTTTTCGTCCACACAAAACCACAACAGCCGAAAAAAAACCAAGAAAGAGTCTGCACCCATTTTGATGAACAGAGGTCCTTATTAGGAACATGTGTATTTAACGAAGTAGTAAAAGCTATTGAAATGGGTTATAAGCTGCTAACTATAATGGAAATTTGGGGGTATGAAGTGATCCAATTTAATCTTATAATGTCTTATAAAAATAAAGATATTGGGTACGTTTTGGAGATAGACTTGGATTGGCCCCATACCTTACATAACGTTCACAATGACCTGCCTTTCCACCCCAGAAAATATCAAACATTTTTTTCCCCATATAACATTTTGTATCCACATAATATATAAGAATTATGAAATTAAGTGTTTTTGGTCATTTTTGTTATTTTATTAAGTTTGTCCGATTTGTATTTCGCAATCAACTGCTGTCTAAAAAAGTGCTAAGAAATTAAAATAAAAAATAAAACAATCAGCATTTTTTTTTAATTGACTTTATTATGTATTCATGTTTGTATATAGAAATTATTTTCATATTGATTGGTATATTCTTTTATATAATACATTTCATGATGAATAGAATTATGTCTTTACTCATTACATTATACCTTAAAGTTTAACAAGAATCATCATAATTTTATTATAAATATCAACATTTTATTAACATACAAATTTTTTTTTTTTTTTTTTGATATAACATTTTACACATGCAGGTATATCTTAAGACTATTTTTAGATAAAATAATAGTCTTCTATACGCTTATTACCCCACGCTAAAGTTGTAAAGGAATTAGGGATAATAAATCTTTTATCATCATCATCTGTAAGACTGATCTTATTTGTTATATTTTTTTTATTACCTTGAGTTGAAATGAATTTTACATTTAAATATGTGGTATATTTTTATGGCCCCAAGCATAGGTGCTTTTACCATCTTCACATATAAACCTTTTTGTATCATTACAACTCAAGGTTTTTTTATTTATCATTTGAGTATACATCAAATGTTGCTTACTTCTAAATATATACATATTTCTATAAACATCTCGTTTCTTAATTAAACAATTTCTATAGTCTCTTAATTCTAAATTATTTGTTATGTATTTTTTGATTCCTTTTGCTTTTTTTTGTCACTTCACCGGTATCAATCCCAAAACAATATAATTTAGCCCTTAGTCCTACGAAATCAGTCATAATCCTCGAATTATTTTCATCTTTGAAAAGTCCTATCACCTTGCCATTATTTAAAGGGAAATTATGAATGTTATTCACCGGATACTCAGAAGTGTCAAACCTAGAACTCTCAGGATTAATAACATCATCATAGATTTTAGCATAAAAGTCGTCTGTAAATATGGAATAGATAAAAGAGTCTGTATCCATATAGTTCAAACGAATTTTATCGCTAAATTTTGGCTTCATGTAATCATAATGAAAATCATACATTAACCACTTTGAGAGTTCTAAAACGACAAAACCCAAATAAATTGGTTTATCTAGTTTAACACTTCCTTTCTTCATCTCAATAGCACACATATTCGGTGTAAATATGCTACTACTATGAAAATTGGGATGCGCAATCAGCTTTCTTGCTGAAAATTGGTTTCTATGCGCACTCCATTCTGTAACAATCTTCACATTTCTACGCTTTTCAACATTTTCCATGGTTTTACCATAGACGCTATTGTTCATTAATTTGAAAAAGTCTTTCTCAAACTTATTCCTGGCAACCTTTCTTTTTTCGGTGTTCAGTGAAATATATTTTTGGAGCCAGTTCGACTGACTAAACTTCATGACTCTATGTACTTTTTTTAAAACTAATCCCTGAGAAATACATTGCTGTAAATTTCTTAAGTGAATTTTGAAATTTTTCCTTGAATTCAAGTGCGCAACTAAATAAGGAATTTTACAACCTGGGGTGGCTATATTTTCAGGACAAAATGAGAGATCGTTATGTGAGTCGTGAATACTCGATGGATAATCTAAATCTACTTCCAATACATATCCTACATTATCACCTTTAATGTTGGAGATGTATTCAGATGTATAAATCTGAGGATTATCCCACTGAAAATTACCATATGGTAAGGGTTGTGACATAGCCAATCCGTATAAGTTATTAGCATCAAGATACATTAAGTATTCCGATGCTAGGTTTGGATTATAGCTTGACATGTATTTATTATTAGCTACAGCATTTCTGTGACTACATTGACACAAACCACCCCTAATTCCAGTTTTAAAAAAATTGTACATATCGACATCAGTTAAAAGCTCTAACTCGATATTAGTTGTTTTGAGCATAGCGTCCCATGATAACCCAGGAGCTGTAAAATAATGACAAGGATCAAGTTCATAAATTGAAATACAAAGTTTCCTAAAACTTTCAAAAATATCTGCTAATAAAAGCACATCACTCTTAAGATAGAGAACCATATAATCTTCAAGTTTTTTACACTTGAAGTGATCCCATACATTAAGAGCATGTTTATAGTCTTCAACTAAACATTCTTCATCAATCATTTTGTTATAAAATTTTGATTTAGAGGGTAAAGAGGTTTCTTCAAATCGTTCCCAAGAATCTAAATGATCATAAGGAAATACACCTTTTCTTTGCATTAAATTAAATGACACATTGTCTTGGAAAACACTTTTAGTATTTTTCAAATCATTAGGCGATAAATTCTTTGCTAAAGATGCGATGCTTGACTGAAGAAACCTATTTGAATCTAAAAATCTTATCTCAAAACTGTGGTTGGCATTTAAATAAATTCGTTTAGAAAGAGAAATATAATTTTCTTTGTTCAATGGAATTATTGAAATTTCTCCTTTGATCTTAGAAAGACTTTTTACAAAGAGATGACAATCATATCCCGAAAAATTATGAAAGAAGACGGGGAAAAATTTTGGAATTTTAAAATTTAAATTACAATGATGGTGGGCGGGTCCTCTATACAACCCGGTGAAGTGACAATGATCGCTTACCCTTAAATCTGAATTCTTAAAACTATTCTTACATTTATATGACATGTTGGCGAATATCTCTGTCTGAAATCCTCGGCTATGGTCAACATGGGCATCGGTTTCGGATTCTTGATGACTAGCTGATATAAATTCGTCAAATCTTCCACCAACATTTCTATAAATTTATCTGACGAATTCTCACCTAAAATAGAAAAAATGGAAAATTATAAATATGTATATTGGGAAATATTATTATATTCATATTTAAATTCTTACCAACAAATGTTTTCTGAGTGTTGAACTTTTCATCAAATTTGCATTTGATAAAATATGAAAAGGCGCAAGGTACATGCTGTTGTACATCAGTTGTTGAAGAAAAATCCGGGTTGGGCTGTTGATGATTTATCGGTTGTAAAATAGACTCGAAGTCAGCGTAAACTACAAATGGAACTTCCAATTTCTTTCCATGCTTCTCAAACTTTAATGAAGTCTTATCTCCCTCTGGCATTATTGTAACGATCTTACAACATTCGCTTTTGTGTTTCTTTAATGAATCTTCATTAGCAAAAGCTTGTAGACAACCATTACAAAAATGTTTTTTCTTTTCATGTTGTGTTAATTGTGAACTGATTAAGCGTGAGATGTTTTTAATAAAAACATAATGAGTTCGACCATCTTCATTCTTACAAAAGAGTAAATTTATATGCTTACTCTTTTCCTTTTGTGTATGATAGAATGGACCGATTATTTGTACATTTTTAGTTTTCTTACTCATCTCGTAACCAAATACATTCACACTTATCTCAGGATTGTTCTCTTCAAATATTTTAACATCTTTTATAGCCAGAGGGAACTGCAAGTCTTTGAAGCTTATGAGTTGATTAAATGCTTCTATTGTTTCGTCAACAATGTTATTTTTACATGGGTATGAAGTAGTCCTTTTAGGATTTGATATGTTTACTGCGAGAGCAGCTATTATAGACCATTTAAAACAGTACTGATCATTGTTTTGAACGTTTATGCACGCTTTTTTGTTTCTTATTTGAGCTGGTAATTCAAAATACGATGATCCTCCAACAGGTTGGTATTTATTGATGTTAATTTCAATTCGCACAAATGATAACAAAGCCCATCCGCTGTCTTTTTCTTGAAATTCTTCTAATTTGACTTTTATTTCAGCAATAAATTGCTGAAGCTTTTCATCTATGTCATTTTCATTCAGCACCACACACATTTTTGTTTGAATATTTTTCACATCAGAAATCAATTCATCAGGACTATTGTTGGACTTGACAAAATCACCGAAAAGTTCAATGTTTAGCTTCAATGAACCTAAAATACCAATCTCGTTTTCCAGCAACTGTTTTATGAGGCACTTATTTTGGTCAAACAAAACATCAACATCCAAAATTGATTCATCATCAATCTTTATACAATAGGTCTTAATTCTATTTTTGAAAGCTCCACTTATGACGCTAACATTCTCGGTCAGGAGCTGCATAGCAAGTGCTCTATGTGAAGCTTTTCTTTGATGATGTATCATTTTTCCTTGTTCGATAACCTTCTCACAGATGGGACAATATGAAGTTCGAAGAGAACCTCCATCATCATTTTCTTGAGGAGAACCTCCATCACCATTTTCCGAATACAGTTCATCAACTAAAGTCATATGAGAAGTTTTTTTATTGTGTTCACTCCATTCTACAACATCTTCTTCACAGATATCACAATAGTCATTAGCAATTCTTCTAGGCCTTTTGTCCAAAATCGCTCCAGATGTTGAAGGTTGAGGAGAATGTTCCCTTTTTCTCGAACTTCTTTCATTAATTACACCAGCTCCTGCTGAATGCTTATTTCTGATGTGCTCATCAAGTCTGTTTTTCCTCGACAGAACCTTCTCGCATATATTGCACTTAAAGATTTTTCTTTGATCGTTATGGATATTGTTTATGTCTCTTGTCAAAGACGACTTTTGGACGAATGATTTTTCGCAATTTTCACAATTAAACATTTTTAAAAGTTTGAATATTATTCACAAAGAAAACACACAAAAAAAAAATATGTATAAAAATACAAAATCGAACTTGATTGTTTAATAATTAACAAAACTCAGATTTTCAATGAAAAAATTCAAAAAATAAAGAACTTGACTGTCTTATTCACAAAAACATAATGTCCTATCACGTTCTCAAAATGCACCTTTTATAGGTTTTTTTTCTCAAAAAATCAAGAACCCTACTATAAATTGCATCATATGTATATATCTATAAATAAACATACCTACCTACACACATACATCTGCCTATGCCCAACACAAACAATTATTATCATGAAAAGGTTTTAATAAACATGTTGAAACATGTTGAAACATGAAATCTGTACATATCTATAAATAAACATACCTATATACATCTCCCTATGCCCAACACAAACAAACATTATCATGAAAAGGTTTCAATAAACATGTTGAAACATGAAATGTTTTGTATGTACATATCTATAAATAGACATACCTACCTACATACTTATATACATACATCTCCCTATGCCCAACACAAACAAACATTATCATGAAAAGGTATCAATAAACATGTTGAAACATGAAATTGTTTTGTATGTACATATCTATAAATAGACATACCTACCTACGTACCTATATACATACATCTCTCTATGCCCAACACAAACAAACATTATCATGAAAAGGTATCAATAAACATGTTGAAACATGAAATTGTTTTGTATGTGCATATCTATAAATAGACATACCTACCTACGTATATACATACATCTCCCTAGCCACAAACAAACATTATCATGAAAAGGTTTCAATAAACATGTTGAAACATGAAATTGTTTTGTATGTACATATCTATAAATAGACATACCTACCTACGTACCTATATACATACATCTCCCTATGCCCAACACAAACAAACATTATCATGAAAAGGTATCAATAAACATGTTGAAACATGAAATTGTTTTGTATGTGCATATCTATAAATAGACATACCTACCTACGTACCTATATACATACATCTCCCTAGCCCAACACAAGCAATCATTATCATGAAAAGGTTTCAATAAACATGTTGAAACATGATTTTATAAACCGTGACGCATTTCTTTAATCAACTACAGTAGACGCTCTATGTATATGTTGGGTATTTTTTTTTCTGTATAGCTCCAAAGCCGCGCACCATGATAATCTATACCAACAAAGAATCCTTTCAACATCTTACTATAGGAATGCATTTAGTTTCTCCCTCATACCATCATGATAATCTATTTTTATTATCTACCAAACGCAAACATTAAAAAACCGTCCCGCAAAAGATACCACAAAAAAAAAATTACCTGTTGCAAATATCGGGATGGTGTGCAACCCTGTACACCATGACTGCTGTACCCTCGTACCCTCATGTCGACTGCTGTACCACATACTGTACACCGTACACCAACTGTACACCATCTGAGCCACCTGAGCCAGAACAGCTACCTGAGTCACCTGTACACCGTACACCAACTGTACTCCACCTGAGCCACCTGTGCCAGAACAGCTACCTGAGCCACTGTACACCGTACACCAACTGTACACCACCTGAGCCACCTGTGCCCTCATGTCGACTGCTGTACCACATACTGTACACCGTACACCAACTGTACACCATCTGTACCCCTGTACCCTCATGTCGAGTGCTGTACCACATACTGTACACCGTACACCAACTGTACACCATCTGTACCCCTGTACCCTCATGTCGAGTGCTGTACCACATACTGTACACCGTACACCAACTGTACACCGTACACTAACTGAACCCTTGACCCAGAACCGGCCAAAACATACTACTTAAGTATCCAAAAAGACCTCCTATAAGACAAAAAAATAAAGTTATATATTTTAAATAATAAGGTAAACAAATTATTGAAGGAGTTAAAAAAATAATCAACTTAATATTGAACTCACAATAAATCTTATAAATATTAATCTTTGTTTTGTTATAACTCACTTTCATCTTTTAAGACATTTAATCTTATACAATTTATATACCCAGTTATTGAATAATAAACTTATCGTAAAGATTAACATACAGTTAATCCAGTTGAAAAAAAAATTAATTAATTAATTGCACTTATAGATACAATTTCTAGAATTAAATCTTTTGAATAGAATCCAGCTAAAAAAGGTATACCACATAAAGCTGCATTAGCATTAGCATTAAAACAAGAACAAGTTAAAGGTATGAATAATGTTAATCGTTAATCCCCCTATTAAACGTAAATCTTGAAAATTATTTATATTAGCCACGTTTTATTGGGAATTTCTATATGTATTCACTTATATTCACGAGTCTCAATAAAAAGATTTTCTGGCTATATTCACTTAGCAAGTTCACTTTCAATTAACTTTCAATGTTGGTACTCTTGGCACTTGTTCTAAGGATATGAAACAAGAAACATTAAAAATTTGCAATCAGGAGAATATAAATGCATACCTTTTATTTTCCATTTCTATTTTTCTCAATTTAACTCTCGATTCTAATTTATTTGCCGCATTTCAACTTTTGACACTTTAATTTTTTTTTCGCAATGGATGTGTTCAAAAGATTCATTTTTATTTTTAGGATCGGATAATCGAATCGAATTAGGACTCAGATTTCGATGCAGGTATTTATTTCACGGTGGCTATTTTGTGAATTAAAAACTCATTAAGTCATAAGTTAGTAAGTGACTTATGAATTGAATAAGTCAAAAGCTTAGAGGAATACAGAACAAGAGGAAAAACCATTGCTTCTCTTGCCACCACCACATTAACATCACTTTATTTTTGGATTTCAAACTGGTTTTGAAAGCTGAAAACACATCCCAAAGTCTGCCAATCTCTAGGTTCCAAAAAAGAAATTTACCAACCATCACTGTTGTTCATTTCTGCAAGTGAGTTATTTATGTCCATTGTCCACTTACGCTCAGAGTTGTTGTTTTTCCATGATCGATGTTTTGCGATGTTTTGCTGAAGTGAATAAAAGTAAATATAGATTCCCAATTAAACTCGGCTATTATGAATAATTGCTCCAGCACATAATAAATAATAATAAAAAAAAGCTAATTTATAATATCCTAGATAAAATTATTATTATAATCTTAATTATCTTAGTGTTGGTAAAGCAATAAATTTTTTTGAATCAAATTCAAAATTAGCTCCTAAACCAGATATAATTATTGTGAAACCAGCTTTTAATAATAATAATTGACCTACAAATGAATTATGAACTAATACAATAAATCGAATTAATAAATGAATCCCTGTTTTAACTAAAGTAAGTGCCGTGAAATAAGGTCGAAGGCAATAAAGCCAAATCGACCTTATTTCCCAAAAATTGGGAAAAAAGATCGAATTTCTCATTTTGGCACTAAATTTGTTGAAAAAAGTATTCGACTTTATTTCTCAGTTGAATTCGGCTTGATTTCTTTTTTTAATATTTTGCGATCATTGTTCATAAAGGCTTTTACTTTTGGTAGAAACAGAAATGTCCTGAAGAACATTGAATTTAAGGAGTTGAACTTTTCGTCCGTGAGGGTGCGGCCCTGTGCGACGCGGGGTCGGTGCGTGGTCGGCGCGAAGTCGGCGTGGACCGGGGAGGCGCAGCACTTTCCCAGTATCTCCAGTACACTAAAAAAAAAGAAAACAAAACAATTCGAAGCCAGAATAGTTACATAATTCAATTTTGTTTCAGTTACGAAATTATCATTTTCCAAAGATTTGATGAAAATCTTGCTCAAGGAGCACTTCCGGAAACTTGAAAAAATTCCCCCGTTTTGTAAGCTTTGAGGACAAAATGCTTTTGAATCCTTCCCAAGAGCTTGTTGTTAGGTTCACTCTCATATGGCAGGATATTCCAATTTTATCGTTAAAAATAGTAATAAATCAATTGCAGCGGTAAGGACAAGTTAAGGCACATAGAAATGTATAAATACGAACGCATGTCATTGCCAATAATTTCTTCCTTCTTTTTCCAACAGAAATCAAATTCGATTTTATTACTCAACGGATTTCGACTTTATTTCTCAACTTTTGGCATTCTTATTTTTGTCAATAGGAAATAAGTTAGAAAAATATTTTTGTTGTTGTTTTCGACCTTATTTCCCAAAAAATGTAATAAGGCCGATTCGGCCTTATTGCCTTCGACCTTATTTCACGGCATCACAAAAGTAGATGAATTAACTAAAGGAGAAATAGGACTAGGTGCAGCTATAGCTGCAGGTAAGCAAGAAGAAAATGGAATTGGAGCACTTTTTGTTATTGCAACACTTGTTACTAAAACACCAATTAATATTATTTTTTTATCATTTAATATAAATTTTAAATAAAAAATATATCTTACTCTTCCATAATTAATATTCAAGCAATTGCCAATGATAAAAATACATTACCAACACGATTTATTAAAGCAGTTAATATTCCTGCATTAAAAGATTTAACATTATTAAAATAAATAGCTAAACAATAAGAAATTAATCCTAAACCATCCCACCCTAATAAAATTTTAATTAAACTTGGTCTAATAATTAACAATATTATTGATAAAACAAATATTAAAACTAACATAATAAATCGATTAATATTTGTATCATTTATTATATATTCTTTTGTATAATATATTACTAAAGAGTTTACAAAACAAAAGATATAATTATTAAAATCATTTAAATCAAATAAAATAGTTAATGCAATTCTTATTGAATTTATTGAAAAAACTTCTCATTCTAAAAAACAAAGAATTTCGTTCGAAAGAAAGTAAAATGAACATAATAATAATAAAATTCTAATAAAAAATATTAAAATAAAATTTATTAAACAAATTGATAAATATTTCATAGTTTAAAACGAATAAATTCATATAATTGATACCACAAATCAATATTTTATAATAACCTATTTAAATATATAATCATAATAAACTTATTTCAAATTTAAATACTAATAAATTTAAAGGAAATCAATATAGAAATAATAATAAATATTCACGATTATATCCTATTCTAAATGAATAAATTCCTAAAAATAATTTTCCATGTTGTCTATAAGCATATAAATATAAAGTATATGCAGCACTAAAAAAACATCTAAAAATTAATAAACATTTTGTAAATATCGATCAGATTACAATTCTTTTTGATATAGAAATTTCTCCTAATAAATTTAAAGTTAGAAGTGCAGCTATTTACCAGCAAATAATAAAAATTATCGTAAGGATATTGAAAGTATAAAATATAAAAATCCTTCATTAATTAATAAACTTCGTCTACTTAATCGTTCATTTGTAATATTAGCTAAACAAAATAATCATGAAGAACATTAACCATGAGCAATTATTAAAGTATAAAGCCCAGAAATTCCTCTATAAGTTATTGTTATTAGTCCTCTTAAAACAATTCCTATAAGAGCTACAGAAGAATAAGCAATTAAGGCTTTCAAATCAGTTTGTCGTAAACAAACTAAATTTACTAAAATTCCTCCAACTAAACAACTACTAATAAACAAATAATTAAATTTAAATCCTTAGATTTGTTAAAATGAAAAAAAAAACGTAATAATCCATATCCTCTTAATTTAGTATAATTCCAGCTAAAATTATAGATCCAGAAACAGGAGCTTCATCATGAGCTTTTGGTAACCATATATGTACTAAAAATATAGGTATTTTTACAAAAAAGATAAAATTTATGAAAAATATAAAATAACATATTTTAAATTATAATTACTAGTTAAATAAAAATGTTTAGTTCTCATATTATTATATGAATAAAAAATATCAACTTATATGGATAAAGAAACGAGCAATACATAAAATAATAAATAAATACCTGCTTGTAATCGTTCAGGTCTATACCCTCAACCTAAAATAATTAATTAAGTAGATAGGAATTAAACTACATTCAAAAAAAGAAAGATAAAAAAGAAAAATATTTATTCCTCTGAAAGTTAAAAATCAAAATAGTAAAACTAATAATAAATTTAACGTATAAATAATTGCATATCTTGCTATTATTATTAATGAACAAATTTAAAAACTTAATAAAATTATTCCATAAGAAAGTAAATCTATTCCTAAAAACTAAGAAATTAATATTTAATTAGTAAAATAATTAAAAAGGATATAATAGTAAATAATATATTTTGAACCATTCAAAACATATATTTTATAAAACCAATTGGAAGTAATAATAGTAGTATTAATAAAATTATTAACATTGTAAAATATGAAACATGAATTAATTGCACATAAGTATTTATTTATAATTTTATGTTTGGATGAAAGTGATAGATAGATAGAAGATAATACACTTGTTCTCATAGTACCGTTAAACAATCAATACAAGAACGATAAAGTCCATCACAATGGCAATTTATTTTTTCGGAGCTTTCTGTTACTTATACATTATTTGCAAATATAACATTGCAAAAAAAAAAAAAAAATGTTCATTTCCTTGGTTTACTGGGATTTGAAAACCTCCGAGCAAAAATGATTTGTTTTCGGCTTCAAGGGCATGCATATACATACCCTTCTTTTGACACAATTTGTTTAGGTATTATTTAATTTCATTTGTCTGTTCCAAATGAAATGTGAATGTCCACCTGTCAGCACATGTATGAAAAACCACCTGATATCCAATTCTGTTTTAATTTCATTCTCCTCTTGGGCCACTTATCCATTTACTCACACTCGCTTCTTGCTTCTCCCCATTTCTAACCACAAAGGAAGTAAAGTTTTTCAGCCTTACTAAAGGCGCAAAAATGTTTCTTTGGCCAATGAAATTTATGCGTTTTTACACAAATCTGATTTCATCCTCGTGGGACAATGACAACAAAACGACTTGACTTTTGGTCACGTGTTCTAAAAAACAGCGTCGACTCACAGGTCACAGCTCATTTTCGAACATTTGAAAACAATCTTGTGCGCTCTTCGAGTGAAATTTTTTTTTTGCATCTAAGCTCACCACGTAAGATTTTCACTGCACCAGTCTCATCTCGAGACGTCGAGACCTTTATTATTCTATACAGCATACAGGATACAGCTCCCTTTGTTAACTTTGAGCGTTCGGATAAACTGTATCCTCTTTCTCTTATTCTCTTCGGAAGAGTGCTAATGCGCGAGAGGAATTTGTTCACTCTTTGCTTGAGAGACCAGCACTCCAGCAGAAACAAGGATAAGGAACCGAATCTGCAAACTACAATACCAGTATTTTTCTCTCTTTGGGAATTTCGACCATGCGCAAACCTTTTACCTGACCCTCTTCCGGACCAAGACAACGGACACCGATATCCGAGACGAGACCGGTCTTCATGAACCGATAAGCTCTTAGAATGCGAGTGTTGTAACTTGCACCTCAGTAATTTTTGTAGTATCGCCGGAAGTAGACGTCTTTTTCAATTAAACTGTTTTTGAATTTTTAATTTGATATTATGTATTGAGATATTTTTTATTAAATAAATTTCGAACACAATAAAAACAAATTACGGTCGGAAAACTAACGGGAAAGTGTCTGTTCATAGTGTGCCAGTGAAATTGAAAAGGACATTGTCCAGCTTCGTTATAAGCTCTCCCAACGGGTTAGCATAGATACAAATACCTATCTGTAAAAAAAAAAAAAAAAAAAAAGGAAAGGAAAGACAAAAAAAGAAAAGAGTCCAAGAAGTGCTGTGTTTGTAAAGTTCTCAAACTTCTTCGGCATCGCTTTGAAATATTCACAAAGTGATTAGAATTTAATGGATTGTAGATACATTTCGCTGTCTGACTCACCATAAGAGGATAATTCAAGTATGGCTGGATAATTCAAAAAAAAGAAAAAAAAATTGTTTTAAAATTTATTTTTTATATCAGTTGTTTTCCTTTTGGATCAGCAAATAGGTTATTTTAAAAGAGAAACTGTCACCTTCTTTAATGTTTCGCGTTTCGCCGGCTAATTGTTTAGCTAAAAGCATCCGCCAACAGCACACAAAATTTTTTTCTATAATAGAGAGATATTTACTGTTTTCAGCAAGAAGACACTATGCGCTTAGCGCTTCATCCGATCAAACTGTATGAGGATGAGGATTGAGGATACACGAACACCAAACAAACAGACACTAGCTGCTCACATTCATGTCAGAGAAAGGGTGTTCTCTGTGAGGCAATTAATTATCCCTAGTTGCGATGGGGTAAAATAGGATAATATTACAGCTCAGTGTTGCTGCAATTGCAAACAAACCGTTCGGTATCAATTTGCGTTTTTTCGCACTTTAATGTTACCGATGCTGCTGCTCGTGCCAGTCAACTATTATTCAATACGAGGATTATGGTTGTAAGCTGCTAGCAAGGGGTTGCATTTAGCTTGTACGTTGTATCTACTGTATGGCAGGGCATCTTTTAAGTAACATGAACGTGGCCAAATGGCCACGTAGTAGTCTGCCGTGGCCACGTAGTAATCATAATCTGGCCACAACCAATTTTCGAAAATGCGTGAAAAGCACCTAACTGAAATAATGTCAGAAATTTTCTGAACATACATGATTTCCCCAAAATGTCAAAAAATATATAACTTGCTAATTCTAATGAAGTTTTTAGGTGCTAATCGAAGAAATTTGTCAACGAATGAAAGACAGTTCATCAAATATACTGTCAATGAGGATTTATATATGGAAAAAACATACTCACGACTTCCGTTAGATAGATTAATTCTATAAATTCTGCACGTGCTCGAGGATTTTTCTGAGCATATAATTAAAAATTTATGGGCAAGTTGGATATGAAAAATAACAACATATTTCTGGGACTACATTTTTTTATGGCAAATGTTTTGGTATGAGTGAGTCACAACCCGTCGATCACAATTCGTCTATTAAATAGATATTACTATAAGAACACAAACCGGCATCTTTACGAAAAAACTTCCGAACGAAATCTCTGAAGTACAAGGTGAGATCAGGTTCGCGGTAACGCCTCACTTTCTTGCGAAGGAACTCTGCTACAGCTGGCCTCGGATCATATAAAGCTGTACCTACTCCATTCAGGGCCACAAACAATCTCGAGTTCATGCGGTCTCATCTGAAGCTGACAGTCGGTGGTTTGATTTAATTTGATTATAATGAGAAATCACTTTCTCAACAATCATGGAGTGAGGTGAAGTGACCAGTAAAGATCACAACAGTTTCTGCAAAATCCCACATGTCACTGGTATCAGTCGAAGCAGCTTATGCGACATTTTTGCACCTTCGTCAAAAGTGTCGAGATCTCTGATTTCTTGAATTGCTGGCCAACAATCGCAAACATTTGATGAAAAGTCGGAAACCTTTTCTTCGCCAAACCAGAATCGACCCTCTTGAATCATCTCTGCTGTGGTTTCGCCATTAGAAATGTTGAAAATCTTTTCATCAGCTCATTTTCTTCAATGTTGAGCCGGATGTCAAGAAAATTGATGAACGCTGATATCATTTCGATTCGGAGTGCTTTCCATGATCAATGTGCCGTCCAAGCAATGTTGTGCTACGAAACCTCCCTTCGGAAGTGGTGGACATTTACACCACGTTATTCAACAATGTGCTGAATAATGCATATTATCCAGTGCGTTGGAAGACGGCAGTGGTCCATCCTCTCCTATAAAAAGGGAAGGATGGTTCCAATCCAGCAAATCTCCGGTCAATTAGTCTTCTTCCGAGTATCAGTAAGGTATTCGAGAAGGTTCTCAATAGAGCTCTGTCCACATGGGCTGTGGACAAACATATTATTACAGAAAATCAGTTCGGTTTTAAGGCGGGTCATGATACCATACATGCCGCGTCTAAGCTAGTATCTGATATTCAATGGAACAAAGCTAAAAAGCAGTGTACGGGTGCATGTCTGGTTGACTTGGAGAAGGCTTTCGACACCGTTTGGTTAGACGGTCTTTTTTATAAGTTGATCAGATATGGCATGAGTAAACCACTACTATATATTCTGAATGACATGCTTCATGGTAGAACGTTTGTTGTGTTTGCAATAGAAATTCTACCAGAACTTTTAAAATACAGAACGGTCTGCAACAAGGAATTCTCTTATTCTATTTAGCATTTTCACCGGCGGGCGATCTAATTGGTTCTCTTCACCATGCTATAGCGTACGCCGTTGCGTACAGAACAGGTTCAAAGATCGAAGTCATCAGAATACTTTTGCAGCGTGACTTCGATAAGATCCAGCAATATTGCGATGACTGGAAGTTGAAAATCAACTTTCAGAAATCGGAAACAATTGTGTTTAGAACCTCGTTGGCTCGGGCCTCATGGGATACGAGAAAGAACTGGCGAAAGCTGGTGATCGTTGATTTATATGGCCACACACTGCCAAACAAAGTAGTAGTCAGGTACCTGGGCATCTGGCTAGATCAGTATCTATATTTTAACAAACATATGGATGCGGCTCTGGCCAGGGCTAGAGGAGCTTTTGCTCTGACAAGGCGACTGTTTCACAGCAGTCAACTTGATAGCAGAGTTAAGGGTGCCCCGTGTGGTTCAATGTTACAGCGTCTCAAATGGAAAAGATTCTTTATAAAACTGACTCGTGGTCATACTGCAAGAGCGATGACCTCGACCAATGGCCTGATATTTGGGGCTTATTACCCCAACACTGAATATATTATGGAGAAAACGCGCTTCAGTGGATTTGTTCCACCGGAGGCTTTCCTCTTTTTTGATATGGTAGGGCTGATTCAGGATATATTGGCAGTTTCGCTAATCTACCACATCTGCCGTAAGTCCGTGGAACGGCGGCTCCTTTACAATCGAGACGTCACCGCAGTAGGCGGAGTAGCTGAAGAGCTCCTCCGGTTCAGTAGGGCGGTTTCAGATCGCGATCGTCGTGACGTTGTTAAAACGTCGAAAATGTTCTGGTGGTTGTCGGAGCAACAACATGAATTTGATAATGATAGCGAGTCGCCAATGGCTGGCTCACACAGGTTTAGCGTGTAAGTCTTAGGGTATCGGGGTGGGCACAGTGGCAAACAAAAAAATCACAAAAAAAATCACAAAAAAAAACAAAAAAAAAACAAAAAATCAAAAAAAATACAAAAAACCCAAAAAAAAATTTACAAAATACAAAAAAAACCAAAAGCTTCTGTGGCTGCTCTAGTTTTAAGTAGACTTAAGTAGTTTTAATTAGTTTTAAGAAAACAGAAAACATGATCTTTCTAACTCAGTTTTTTAAAATTTTCTTAGTTTAAACTACTTAGTTCTATTTTTTGATTCATAAGGTATCTTTAGGCCGAAAGGCACTAGTAGTAAGATAGTTAATAATTTGGAGTACCCGCCTAGGGTCAGTAAGTTAATTAAGTTATTATATAAGCTAGTTTTTGTTAGCATGTAAGTAGATATAAGAAAAAGTTAATAAAAATGAATTAAAAATGAAAATAACTCATTTTTTGCCCTTGGGGACTCTAAAATAATTTTGGCTGCGGTAACACTGCTTCCCATCGTCTCGTGTGATTTCAAATTCTCCCTATTTTCACTCTCTCTTTGGTCTCGACAACAGCCAGAAACGCAGGAACTAGAAAAGAATTACGGACTTGCATGAGCAGAACAAAAGGGTGACAATTATACGAGCATGCATATAAAGAAAACAGATAAGGCAATGCATACTGACGAAGTTGTATGTATGTACGCAATATGTCCGAATGATCATTGTTTTTATGATTTCTTGTTTTTGGATGGATGTTTTCAGACTAGCGCATGTATGTCGGTAGAGAAATTGTGGGAGGGGTGTTTGAGGAGGTATTTTTCTTTTGGCCACCTAGTGAAAAATCCTTAAAAGATGCCCTGCTGTATGGTATCCCATTAAGGGGTTGTACCATCAGGCTTGTATAAAGTTTTAGTTCGCTTTTAGTTGATTGCATCAATTCGTTTGATTTCCGGTGCAAGTTTTCCTGCAGTGTTATTAATTCCTGACAAAGGGATGGGAATGGAATATTTGCCTACAGGCTATTGTACTTGTTACCAGTAAAAGGAATTACTAACATCCGCTCCTTAGGGGATTTTAATTAGATGCACACAACAGTATTGATTATTTGTTTTGAAGTAAAGCAGAATGTTGATTGTCTGCAATAACAGTAATTTTAGAATTAAAACTCGGGTTTCTTATAAACGAGAGAAGAAATGTCTCTTGTTTTGTACAGACTCAAGATTAATGAAATAAAAAAAAGTAAATTCCTAAATAAACAACTATAAAACAGATCTGATTAGGCCAGTAGAATATTCAAGATTATGGCGTAAAACGTACACTGATTCAGACACTTTTATTTGATTCTCCTTACATTGTTTTCAATATCCAAATGCAGTTTTCTAAGTAGGGTACAGCGTGCAGGTTTGTTATTTTCATACCCAAACCCTAGCCAATCAAATTTATGGGTTCAGATTAATTAGCTCAGCAAGCTTACTTGCCTACAGTTACTCACTTTGTTTGATGTAGCTTATTTGTAAGACCGACAATTCTCGTAATCAATAGTACTTTTGAAAAGAGCTGTAATATGTCTCACTAGGATAAGATAATATGTACCTTCAATTGTGAAGTCTTACAAAGCAGTTTAATTATTCAATTATTTAATCAATTTCACGTCAAACACTTTTATCTAAGACTGGGACAATCCCTGAATATCAGGTTACATTAAAGGTACCATTGGCCACATCTATTTGTAATCACTTAAATTAAAGTTGGAATATTTAACACTACTTTATCAAATTTAAAACTTCGAAGAATAGCGTTGTTCTTTTGATCAGAAAGCCAAGTAATCTTGTATTAATCTTGAGGTAAAAACTAAAAAGTACTCAGGCCTTTTAAGCAAAGTCTTTCGAGTCAATTCATTTTATGATGACGGATTGAATTGCGATTTAACACAACTTTCTGATCAACAAAAAATAAAGCACAACAACAACAATTTCAAAACCATATAAAAAATATTGTCAAAAAGCAACTTAGTATACAACTCCACCAAGGCATTAAACGATTTTCCCATACAAAATGCATGTGACCTTTGACTTTTTTTCATCCCTATAACTCAGAGGCATTTTATGGCACAATCTTTGTCTATGGAGGAATCTCGTCAAAACTGAATGCTCTTTAAAACAGTCTTTTGCGGCGTGAAAAAAATAAGAGTCAAGAACTTATACTAAAATGAAAATTCGACACAGCCTCAACTTTAAAGCCTTATGTCTCAAGAAATATCGATGTTAGCAATTTTTTGTAGAAAATTGAATTTTCTTCAAGTTTGTCATTTCTAGTTTTTCTGCAACTAATATAACTTAACATATTGCCGAAAAAAAATAGGATTTCTTGACGAAAGTGACTTTTGGTACCCCCATAGTTCGAGCTACGATTACGCCACGGTAGACAGTTTTGTAAAACATTCAATTCCAAAGAATTCCCATATAAGCAAAGGCTGTTTCGTTTTCTCATTTTTAAAAAATTTAGTTCTATTAAAAATCAGTTATGCAAGTTTTAAAACCTTTCGACAAACACTTTTAAAAAAAGTCAAAAACAAAGTTTTGAAAAAAAAAAAAAAAAAAAATATTTAAAAAAAAAAATTTTCAAATGTTCATGTTCATAAGTATAACATTTCGTCAGAATTGTGTAAGCCATTAACGATAAATTTGGTTTTAGAAAAACGGTATTATGACGGGTTGCTTCCTTAGACTTTATCAAAAAAAAAAAAAAAAAAATAGTGCGTGGAGTCCCTCCGCGCGGTAGAAGTGAAACTTCCCAAAAATGAAAATAGGAAGAGGTAGAAATTGATTTTTGGTGAACTCATATTGTTTCTTTAAAAGAAAAAGAAAAGAAATTGATCGGAGTTAACTTTCACGGGATAGGCACTTAACACCATTTCATAGAACAATTTTTTTATTTTTTGGTGGAGATTAGAAGGACTTTGAAGATGTATGTAGTATGTATCATGTATGGTAGAATGTATGGTATTGTATCCATACTTATGTATGGAATACAGTACCAGGAACCTTTCTGAAACCGTTGATTGGCTAGTGTAAGTGGAAGCTGACTGACAGACTAATGAAGACCGCAGTCTTAACACCTAAGCCGAAGACGGAGAACACTTACATACATGTTTAGACATGATCAAACATGTTTAGACATAACAAACATGTTTAGACATGATCAATACGTTTATACATGATCAAACACGTTTAGACATGACCAAACATGTTTAGACATGACCAAACATGTTTAGACATAACAAACATGTTTAGACATGATCAAACATTTTTAGACATGATAACATGTTTAGACATACATTTTTGAGACGGGCTTAAATGGAAATTGCTTATATATACATGATTATGCCTCCACTAACTACTATGTACATATATACTCACTAATATCTTAAAATTCGAATAACATCTTACATCTTATCACTAAAAGCTCTGATTTGTGTATTGTCTTCCAAATAAGATTACGCAGTCAACACATTCGAGGAGAAGCTTCACAAATTATTTTTTGTTAGAATAATTTAACTTAATCGATTTACATATTTAGTAAGCACTTATCTACGTACATCATACATACATACATATATCAAACAAATTAAAAGAAACTGCAGTAAATATTTTCTATCATTTCATTGGAGAAGAAAAGAAAACACAACACTGATCGATTATTCACTGAGCAATTGAAATAATTTTCGCATGCACAGACATGATTTTCTTCAAAAAATTCCCACCGATAAACACAATTTACTACAATGAAATCGTTGGGATGAATAGCGCGGAATGATGACAGCAACTTATTAGCAGTGCCAAAGTGTTTAAGTGTAACGCGGAAGTGTAACGCTTAAGTGTAACGCGGAGGTGTAACGCTTTCATGTTTGCAAGTCGCATAAGAAGTTTCACTTCAAAAAGTATGCAATCGAACACGGAAACGTAACGCTTAAGTGTTACGCGGAAGTGTAACGCTTAAGTGTAACGCGGAAGTATAACGCTTTCATGTTTGCAAGTCGCATAAGAAGTTTCACTTCAAAAAGTTTACATCATAAATGAGAAAAAGGTGTTATGGCAGTTATGTAGGTATGTTATGTATCGTTATTTCAAGATCTAGAGACTCAGTTACAAAAACTTCTCTAATCGCGGTTCAGACTATAAAGTGTAGACCTACATATGTGCGGACAGACAAGACAGAATTGCAAAACCCACTTATATTTTTATGTTCTCGTTAATTACAAAAGATTTGCTCTGCGTCTTTTTGTTTCAAATAAAGCTAGGCCCACTTAAAAGCTTGCAGAATTTATAAGCAAATCGAATATCTTAAGTCGCATGCTTGCATTTCTTGATGATGATATTTAAAAAAAAAAAAAGACACACATCATTCATCACATCACATTTTGAAAATTGGCCATTCAAAAGGCATAAAAAAACATAGCTGGCAAGCTATTCGGGTTTCTATTACCGAGATAAGCCAATTTCTAATCTACCGCTATTGTACTACTGTTTTTTTTAAACATAGAGAGTCAGCAATTCTGCCATGTAATTTAAATTATATTTTCACAAAGATGTTACGTGTCTGAGTTTTAGTTTGCAAAATTTAAAATCAATAAGAAATGTAAACAGCAATTAAGAATTATTTTAAGTCAATAGCATCGAATCGAATATTTAAAAACAAAAATAATCTAATGAATGGTGGTGATGGACCAATCAAAGATTCAATATGTATTCAAAAAATTTCTTAATAGATTTAACTCAACTCAATAGAAACTTTGTTAAGAAGCATTTTTGTTTTTTTTTTTATTAATTTTTTGACAAATAATTTAATTAAATTAATTAATCTCACTGACGATGGAAGCATTGCTTCCGAAATGTTCATCTGAGGAAATATAAAAAGTGTTTTAACTGTTAACTTTAACTAATCTTTTCATTTATTAGAAATACTAAACTTTATAACTGTATTTAATATTCAATGGACTCTCATGGTCTTAGGGTTGCCAGATATTTAATTTTAAATGCAGTTAACATTTTGTTCCCCAAGCAAAATTTTGACTTTGAAGTCATCTTTTTGAGAAAAAGCCTGCAATACCCACATACATAAGACCAAGTTTTTATATGACCAAAAGGTAAGGCAAAAAATACTATTGTGTCCAAAAGGAAGTAAAAACTTTTGGTCTCGACCACGTCATCGGTCTGCTTATGTCAACTCCATCAACAAAGCAAATCTGCTAGCAGCACAGTTTGCTGCCAGCTCTACACTACCACACAGCACTCTTGATCCTCCGGAGCTTGTTAGTATGAACTGTGCAATGAAGCAGATTTTTTTCCGTACTCGTTCGGTAGCAAGAGTCCTTAACGATCTCAACATACATAAATCCGCTGGTCCAGATGGTATCCCCACCGTTATTCTGAAGAGGTGTTCTTCTACGCTGGCAAAACCAATGCGTAAACTTTTCCATCTTTCCTACTCTGCTGGGATTTTCCCGACCAGATGGAAAACTGCTTTTGTCCAGCCAGTCCCTAAAAAAGGCGAATCTTCCTCCTCTTCTAATTACTGTCTTGCAATTACGTCTCTTCTTTCCAAGGTCATAGAAACGTTGATAAACCGAAACTAACTTTCCGACCGTTCAATACAATTTGTATTGGATGGTTTTAAGTCTGAAACCCACTTTATAAATGCTGGTGTGCCCCAGGGCTCCGTTTTGTCTCCGACTCTCTTTCCTATTTTCATAAATGATCTCCTTTCTGAAACTTCTTATCCTCTTAATTGTTTTGCTGACGACTCAACCCTCAGCTTCTCATATTCACGTCCCTGCTCTTCGGACGTGGAAATGGAACGGTTGTGTGTGATAAGTTCATTGAATTCTGACCTTGACAGCATTGTTAGGTTTCCTTAAAAGGTGCAGGAAATTTATAAAGCCTTCATCCGTCCTAAGTTAGAGTACAATTCACATATCTGGTCAGGTGCTCCTAAAACATTATTGTGCCTACTCGATAAGGTTCAAAGCAGAGCATTAAGAATGTTAGGTGATAGTTCAATTAATGAATCAATTGATTGTCTTGATCATCGCCGTAATGTTTCATGTCTCTCTCTTTTCTATATATTTTTTTAAGAAACAATGCTTGGACGAAATAGCCAGTTGCATTCCTCCCTTTAAGCAATTTTACCGCAATACACGCCTCGCAAGGAATGCAAATCAGTTCTACCTTCAGCCCAATTTCAGACGTGCAGTGAAATATAGAGATTCATTCCTTAGCCGTACTACTCGGATGTGGAATGCTTTACCTGACTCTGTTTTCCCTTCCCATTGTAATACACAGAAGTTTAAAAATAATGTGCATCGGCACCTCCTTTCTAACCCTTTCCTTCCTTCTTAACCGCTCGCACTGCGTTAATAACATTATAAGGGTATTAATAACCCCTTGATGTGCGTGTATAATAAAAAAAATGTCTGATAAACATAAAGTTGGTTAAATTTCTCCTGATGCACAAAACAATAATAAGAAAAACTGATTAAGTGCACTAAAAATCTCATACACATTATGATATTTGGAAAAAGAAGCAGCACATTTGTTTTCGTCTAACGAAAACAAATTTTCCATTTATTGCAGGACATGAAGATTTATAGACTGTACACATCAACTTCAACTTACAACTCTTGAATAGGTAGACAAAAGGATAAACCTTTGAAGGACATAGACATACATACAAACTTAAAGTTCAGTGTTTTGGGAAAATAGGGAGTGAAGTACTACAATTTTATTTTCCTTCATTACTAATTGCATTTTCGATTTGGTACACGTGATGTATTATTAATAAAAGAAAGATGAAGTTATGACTTAAACTGTGACTGTATAAACTGCATTTTTTAGTATCATTTGCAATGAGTGATATGCTTTGACCTTCCTTAATAAGCCGAAGCAACTGCAACTGCAAAAGGATTACGCTACCAAACCGTTGCACATTACTAATGCGAATAGGGTAAAGTAAAAACAACAAAAACATTGGAAAGAGGAATAAGGGCCAATCTTCTTAAGCGAGTATCGCGCCATCATAATTGAGTTTACGGTTGAGCAGCACACTCGTTTGCCGTTCAACTGTTTTTAGAAATACTGATTCGTTTGTATAAAAAAACTGCGGACATGTGTGAAAAATTTCGATAAACTTACGACAACATTAGGCCACCGGGATAATGTGACCATAAACAATTTAAGATTTCTTGTTTAGGTGGACTTCGTAAAGTTATAGAAGATACACCGCAAATGACTGAGTTTGGGTTAAAAATTTCATGAAGCGAATATGGTCCTGCAAGAGCAGTCATGATAACCATTTAGATGATATTGTTTTGCTGAGAATCCTCTTTAAAGTAAAATAAGCATCGAATGGTTTCACAAAATTTTTTTTTTTCTCACCACTCACTATCCAATCTTTTTCACAATGATTTTATTGTACTTGAGTTTAATGAACAGCTTAAACTACCTTGCGTTCAATTTGAAGATGCCTTTTTTCATTTACATATTTGACTTGTTTCTTTTTTTTTTTTTTTTTTTTGAAAAGTTGAAAATGCCTCTATCCAGGTACTTATTGGACGTTTTATATAAATTATAAATTCATTCGCATTAAATATTTAGGCAAAAAGAGAAGATATCACTTTTTCCAATACAACAGATTAAAGCATGAACGAAATTTGATTTATGCATTATAATTCTAAGCTGACTAGGTAGGTATAGGTAGTACTCGTAAATATACTCAAATATTTTTTGATGTTTGTCGATTAGTCCACGTGGAATAGTGACTTTCGGCAGCATTTTAGATTTTTTAGGCTACCTATTTTGCAAATAAGACACATTCATGCGTTTTAGTAAACTATTGTTATTTTAGTATTGTTATTTAGTTCAGTACATTTTTGCACACGACGTTTTTACTTTTTCCTTCTTTTGTCAAATAAAAAGGTTTTGCGAGTCTGAAACACTCTTTTAAACTAAAATGACTAATCAGTGGGAATTAAAGAAATACGGAGAATCAATAATTTTCTAATTTCGCTGTTCCAGTCAGTATTAAAACTGTTATAATGCCGCATCCCAGATGTGTAATTTGTAGCTGTGTACAAAATAATTCTAGGCTATTCATTATTCGCACTGGAACACCAACTTGCAGATTTACTTACTTAGGCGGGCATTACAGTTCTGGGTGAACCTGGGCCTCAACCAACATCCCTCTATAACGACTTCGATTTCGGGCGAAACCGCATGACAGTTTGTAGCCTTGCCTAAAGCCTAGTTCAACATCAAAGGTCTCGGTGAGTTCTTTTCCGACCTTGACGGAGCAGCGTGAATTCTCCAAAGTCATCCTGCATAGTCGTACGAGTTTTGCAGGGATGCCGAAACTAGACATGGCTCTGTACAGCTCGTCTCTGTAAATACTGTCATACGCGGCCTGGAAATCGATAAAGAGATGGTGAATATCGATAATTCTCGGGTTTTTTGTCTATTGTGGACTTCTCTGGTCTAAAACCACATTGATAAGGGTCTATCAAGTTGTTGACGTGGGGTTTCAGACGTTCACATATTACAACAGACAAGATCTTATAAGCGACGTTAAGGAGGCTTATGCCTCTATAATTGGCGCAATTGTGAAGGTCTCCCTCCTTTAGGATCGGGCATACGATACTGAGGATCCATTCATCGGGCATGCTTTCTTCCAACCATATCATGCAGATCAGCTAGTGCATGCTCCTTTCCAACTGGTCTCCAGCTGGCTTGTGTCCTCATCGCCGTTAAGCAGTCTTCAGAAGTGATCTTTCCAGATTTTCCCTGCTGGTCTTTACAGGCTTGAGTACGGGGTTTGCCACCCTGGCAAGATCTTTTTACCATTTCGTAAAACTTCCGAATCTCGTTCCTATCATGGCACCTCTCTTTCAACTTGCAGACACTGCTGATAATTCTCAGGAATTGAGAAACTCTATAGGGTATGATGTGACTCGCAATACGTCAAACATAATTTATAAGTTTATGTGTTTAACTATCTCATTATTCGGCGAAGAATTCGACTTTTCACACAGTCATTACCGATTGCCAATATTTATTTGAAGTTCAAGATAGATATTTCTTCTCAGGTCAACTGTGTAATCGACAATTTGACAGAAATCACCTCACGGTGAAAGTAGTTTTGAAATCGATCCAGGAATATTGTGATAACAAATACAGCCCATGTCCTTCTTCACGCTCAAGACTATCTCTGCACCAAAATTCAAAGAAATAGGTTCAATAGTTTAGGCAGTAGATGGTTACAAAGGGAAACTGACAGACGGAATTGATTTCAGATCTAAATATAATGTTAGTATGTACTTCCGTACCCATGGGAATATGGGGATAAATTAAGGTTAATGTTACTTTGAGATAGTGTAGCATTCTAACGGGGAAATAATTCTTGAAATCAGTTCAGTAGTTTCTAGGTTCCCGTTTAGGTTTGCATTCTTGTGGGAATACAGGGATAACATATAAAGCCTCTTATTTTCATCTTCAGGCTGAAGACTATATCTCAGTACCAAAATTCATATAAATTGGTGAAATAGTTTGGGAGGTTTTTGATAACAAATAAAAATGACTTATGATATTAGTAAAGACTCCTAATCCCGTGGGAATATGGCTACCGTTCTCGTAGGAATATGGGGATGACTTACAGTTTATGATACTCAGGGATAGTGTAGCAATCTAACGGTGGAAACATTTTTGAAATCGGTGCTGTAGCTTCTAAATTCCCGTATACGTTCCCATTCCCGTGGGAATATAGGGAAAAATATATAGCCAATGTCCTTCCTCAAATTCTAGACTATCTATGTAAAAAATTTCATTTAAATCTGTTCATTAGCTTGGGCGGGAGATGGTAACATAGAAAGGCGAACAGACAGAGCTACTTTCGCACTTATAATATCAGTATGGAATCCTGTTCTCGTTGGAATTTGGGGATGAATTAAAGTCTATGTTACTCGGGAATAGTGTAGCATTCTAATTGTGTAAGAATTTTTGAAATCGGTTCTTTAGGTTCTAAGTTCCCGTATACGTCCCCGATCCCGTGGAAATATAAGGATAAAATATATATTATAAATTTCATTTCAATCAGTTTAGTAGTTTGGGCGGGATACGGTAACATAGATAGTCGGACAGACAGAGTTACTTTCACATTTAGAATATTAGTTAGGATTAGGATTTCAATTAGCTGACCCGTCCGTAGTATCTCGCGTCCTACGGTGATATGTAGGTATTGGGTATAGAATCGACTCTGCTTGCAATATTTAGATCAAATTAAATCTATGGTACTGAAGAATATTGAAGCACTGGGTCATTGGCAGTAAACATAGGTATCCCTCTTGGGGTTCTATTGTTTCTTGTTAACATCAATGATATGGAAAGTGTTAAAATATTCGTAGGTTAAGCTTTTCGCTGATGATGGTCTGTTGTGTATATCTGGTCCGCTGGTCGTGACATAACAACGTGTGTGAACAATCTTAATGAAGATCTTTGTGCCCAATTGCCTAAAAATTAACTGTCTGTCTATGGTTAAATACGAAAGAGTCTAAATGTATGTTTATAATGCTCCATTGATCCCGTGTTACTTGTGCATAAGTGTTGAAAACTGTTCACTTGAAATTGTATCTAATATTAAGTACCTCTTTGTGATATTAGACAGTAAACTGTGTTGGAATGAACATATTGAATATCTGTTTAAAAAAAGTGTCAATTAGGTTAGGAGTTCTTCGAAAAATAAGACCTAGTCTATCAATGGACAGCGCAATAAAAGTATACCATGTGATAATTAAACCCCATTTCGAGTATTGTCCTACCATTCTTTTTTTCTATAATATCTCCCAAAAAAGTAGAATGCAGATTTTACAAAATAAAGCAATTCGCATCGTACTGAAACGTGATCGCTATGCCAGTATCCGGGAAATGCATGAGTTCTCAACCAAAGACATTTATATATTTAAAATAAAAAACAAAATGTGTCCTGAATATCTGTGTGAAAGATCTTCAACCAATGTTAACTCAGCATATCCTTGCGCAACATCAATCATTCAACAGATGAGAACAACAAGAGGGCTATGTTCCATTTTCCACAATGGCTTGCAAACATTTAATAGATTGCCGCATCATATTAAAAATGCAAATAACATAAACATATTTAAAAGACTTATTGCCTTATAGGGTAATTGGGGGGAATTTGCCACACTTAACAGTAAGCAAATTTAAATAAATAGCAGATGACAAGTTAAGTACATTATTTTCTTAATTTCATTAGATTGTTATTCTATTTAACAAATAAATAAAGAAAACTATAACTTTAATTCTTAGAATTAATTGCAAATTAAGTGAAAAAAAACCTTAAATAGTTGCATTTTACTCACACGTGGGTAATGAGCCACTTCTGAAGGGGTTAAATGCCAGCAGACATTTGGTATAGTGTTAAGTGTGAGTTTGAATTGAATTTCATCGATGGGACATATCCATTGTCCAAAAATCCTCCTCCATCCATTTCTTGCACTTGGAGCATTCCACCCAGTCACATTTTGGTCCGAACTTTTCACAAAAGAACAGATCACAAATGATACAAAAATTGTCTGTATTTTTTCTCCACTTGAGGTATCATTCATATCATAAAAGGTTCCTGCAGCCAATAAAGATTTCTGAATTGACGTAGGAAGATTTTTCTGCCATTTTCATAACGAAACCTGGGGGTAATACATCTTCAAACTCTGCATTTTTGCGTTTTCCTTTGAAGATACAATAAGGTGGCAGGAATCTTCCTTCCGCATTGCAGCAAAGCAATAACGCTTATAATTTCAGATTTTTCAGCGGATTTAAGATGATGCATATGTTTTGAGCCTTTCGTTACCAAAACTTTTCCGGGCTCATTATTGAGTTGCAGACCACTTTCAACAATGTTAAAAACTTCGCTTGGTGACGACTGACGATAGTTGTTTGTGCCGTGTTAGTGTGTCCTTGAGTAGCTCAAAGTATGCACCTACTTCATCTCTGTTTAATCCGAGTGCTCGAGCAATTGACACGCCCTCTGCCTCAATGTTACATCTGAATTTCGATTCATAAATGATGTTTTAAACCTATGCTTTAAGCTGTTTTTTCAACAAAAGTGTAGGCCAGACTTCTCACGGACACAGCTGTCAATGGATAACTTATCTTCTCCACTCTTTTGATATACGTGACCAGCTTTTCTTCATTTTCATCTAAACAGGTTTTTCATTCTTTCTTTGATATTTTCGAGGCAATCTGAGAAAAAAGTTGCATTTCACCCCAGAACGTCGCCCAATATAAAAACATACCTCCGGTACCCGTGGTGTGATGAATAGCATGTCCGTCTGTTAATTCAGAGGTTCTAGTTCGAATCCCAATAGAGGCAAAAATGTTTTTTCCAGGGATATCGCCTTTCGCGAGGAACTGGCAAGTACTCCGTTATTATTCATTGCCATGAGAAGCGCTTTCTCGATTAGCCGTACGGAACCGGCAGAAAATTGTAGATCCCTTCCATTCCCTCACAAGGCATGGTTGTGAGAAAAGCGCTAGGCCCAGGGGCTCCTCGCTATGTTGCGCCACCCTATTTATTTTTATTTACTTACCTGCACAAAAATTGAGGGAACATAGAACGTATAGACACTAAGAATCACTACGTACCTACACAAAACAAATCTTACCTTTTTTGAAGAAACCTTCATATATTGAATTGAAAAACCTGAAAAGCAAAAGTTACAATTGACAGTGAGTCTTAGAAAAAGACACTGGATATACCTAAATCCTCACAATATATTTTTTCAAACGAATTGCCTAGTAACACTCGAAACCGTATGTCTAAACAACAAACCGAAACTGAGAGAATTGCATCGTCAGTATGAAAAGTGGCATATTACCCAAACTGGCTTATTCACCCTACTTACCCTTTATAAATGCAAATATAATTTGGTATTTTAACTTGTTTAATTTTTGAAAAAACATACGCTATTTTATGTTTATTATTTAGCCCTGTAAAAACTTTTCGTGTTTTTTTTTTAATTGCGCTTTAAGGCCAAATAAATTTTACAATACAATACACTCTAATGTTGAAAAGTTAGCAATTTTTAAGTTCCGCATTAAGCTGCCCGTTCAAGTAGGGATGAAATATAGTCAATGTTACTCAGGGATAACAACGAATTGTAATGATGCAAAAAATCGATTCAGTGGTTTTTGAAATATTCGTACCCGTGGGAATTTGGTTAAATATCATCCACGCTACCCGGGAGTAATGAAGCACTCTAGCCTAACGGTGAAGAAGTCTTTGAAATCGGTCCAGTAGTTTCAAGTTCTCGGTTATGTTCCCGTTCCGTCCTATTCCCATGCTCTATGTCATCTCTGTTTCAAACATTATTCAATTCGGCTTAGTAATTTTCGAGCCCAAAAAATTCTTTTCTCGGTATAATAGTGTAAATATTATGAAACACACCCTTTAGCAGCCATTGCTAGATAGTTTTTTGCAATCTGCTCCATTAAGAATTTCAACGAGTTGCGCTTGTTCCAATTAACTTTTCAGTCAATTTTTCCCCCGAATTTCTGCTAGAATCGGGCACCTTGCGATGAAATGCAGTACGTTTTCCCTTTCGTTGGTGTTGCATATGGATTTCGATTAAGAAAATTTGATAATCTTTGATCAAATTGTTTTACTGAAGCTTAATGACATCAAAGTAGTCGAGAAAGAAAAAGAAAAGAATTTGATCGAAGATAAACTTGTTAATGGTAAGAATCCATAAATACTTTTCTCTAATTGAAAAATGGTTCTAAATATGAATTAAAATTAAGAAACAAACACTTTGAAAATTCCTTTTCTTATCCTTTATTAAATTGGAGTCTAAAAATAAATGAGAAGAATAAAACTTTTGTTGTAAAAGCAACCACCAAAAATGTAAAGCTCGATATGTTTTTTTCAATATTTAAAGTTAACTTTTTGAAGAACTGTTTCTATTGCTCAAAATTCGGTAATGAAAGCTCATCATACATATGGTTTTTCTTTTCAATCAAGCGTTTTGTTGCATCTTGTTCCAATCGCCAATGCCTTTAATATGCAATGTACTTGCTCATTTTTAGCCGTGCTCCACAAAATTCATATGACCTGAAAAATAATAGATCGATTAGTAAGGGGTTGTAGGATAGAGCGCAATCATTAACTCAAGATACCCATAAGGGTCAGCTTCAGTCCACTAGAGAAAACACAACAGAACTTAAATGTTTAACCGATGTTCATCATTTCAATTCGGGCATAAAGTTTCATTCCCACAAACTATTGCGCCTTTTTTGGGTTTTTAGGTAAAAAACACTAAAATAAAAGTCACACAAAGTAAAGAATGGGACAATACCGAAATAGTATAAACAAATAGTGTACACAAAACCTCAACATGAAAACACCCACCCGCACCCGGCCAGCCTGGAAGAGAGACGATAGAGAGAGGGAGAGAGAGAGAGAACTAATAAAAAACACACTCTTTCTAGCGTACAAAGCGAATACGAAGAGGTATCCTTCGGGCATTCTAAATATTTATTCTCAGCCGGGTGGTTGACTGCGTGATGACTGTATTTAATGGGATACCCGAGGGGTTCTGTGTGTTGCTTTTCACCCCTTTTTTATTATGTACATCATATGAAATTGATTGCTTGAATACCCATACTCAACCTATGCGGAATACTAGGGAATAAACTCTGGTTTCAGGCGCTTGAGGACTATTTTGGAGGATTGGTGGTGAGTAATAACCGCACACAAAGTGCTCTTTCGGCAAGTTAATAAAGTGGCCAATAAATGTCACATTGACTTTGATGGAATGCGGTATGTGGGGAGATGCATATAATTCCCTCGTCCTAATGAAATAATTTCAAACTAATTTATACAAATCCATAACAAGGATATCCGATTAAAATCACCACATAGTTAGTAGTTTCCGTAACACTATACTAGGTTTACTATAATATACATAGATATATTGCAGTTTATGCATGGCTTATAAAAAATACCAAGCAAGAGAAAAAGCTTTTTATGTTTTGCTATATGAACGTATGACCAATTTTATTTTATTTTCCTCATACCTATTACAGTAGAATCTTGATTGCTGTAATAGGGACAACAGTTACGCACTACTTTGTTTTTCCCTCCAATGCAATGTGCTTTTACCCTCCTCATGGAAAATGAAATGAAATTGGGCATTTTGAAAATGGCATTGACAGCGATTTTGAAAGCTCGTAGGTGGATGCATTGATTGGTTTGTGGTTTTACTTGTATTATAAATATAGGGTGGCGCAACAGAGCGAGGAGCCCCTGTTTTACTTGTATTGGTCAACATTAAATAAATTTTTGATCGTTATTGAATTAATATACTTTTATTACGCGTATGGTTCTCGAAACACAAAATTTACGTATGTAAATGTACTTAAAGTGGCATCAAATTGAGAGCTATGGGCATAGGCATTGCTTCGGATTCACAACCAACCATACCTTTTGAGGGAATGGAAGGGATCAACAATTTTTTGCCGATTCTGAACGGTGGATTGAGATTGGACTTTTCATGGTATGACATTACAATCGAAAAATTGGCATTTCCTCGCTAAAGACGACATCCTTGGAAAAACATTTCACGAAACAAGCCACATGCGCGGGTACCATTTTAGTAGAATAACCTTCTTAAATAATAATATATAGATAGGTGTAGGATGTAGGTAGATGCACTATTGTCGTATATATAGATACGGTATATATGTATACAGGGTCTTCGGTAATTTGTTTAACATACTTTGAGATGTGATTCTTGGTCATATTCTAAGGAAAAAATTGTTCTACAGTAAAGTCAGTTTCTCAACTTTGACATCACTTTTTGACAATTTAAAAAAAGGCTATCTTTGGTGTACCCTGAGCCCTGACCTGTGTTAAATTCGATATCTCTGTCAATACAGGTGATAGAGACCTAATTTTAGACAAATTTTTTTGAAGAATTAATAATCTCTAAATCTGTATCTAAGTTTAGCTTCCATAGGTTTAGGGCTGCCAGACTTTTTTAAGTGGTGTTCAAATTTTCTTTCCAAAACAAAGTTTTGACTTTGAGGTAATTTTTTTTTTTTCAGAAAATGCGTGATAAACATAGAATTTCTTTATTTTTTGCAGATGAACAAAACAATAATAAAAAGCTTATGAATAAGTGCACTTAAAAACCCATACATTTTATGATACATACTTGAAAATTACAGAATGGGTAAAATAAAAAAAAAAAAAACAAATTTAGCTTTGAGGTTCATTTGAATAAAACAATAATATTTGCACTTTAAGTAGTTTTTTATGTATTTTATATAAATACAATTATAACAAATGCTCAAAGTGCCATCCCTCGTTTTGAATGCATGCCAGAGCCCGTTTTTGGATTTCATTGTGGGTATTGCTTTAAGATTGGGGTATGATGTATGAATGTTCAATTGGTAAATAAGTCGTATAAAAGAATAAGAAAACATATTTGTTCATCAGTTTATCAAAATAAGTCACGATTGTAGTTTGATCAGAGAGCTTTTTGAAATGCCTTCAGTTACGAAAGAAGAATACGCAGACATTATTTTCATATATGAGTTTTGCAATTGAAATTCAAGAAAAACACAAAAAGATACCAGGAACTTTATTCTTACTGAAAATCTGGCAACCCTAAGCCTATAGGGGCCAAATTTAAATACAGTTTCAAAGATTACAGGACTACAAGTAAGGCAAGAGTTATCGACAGCAAACACCCACAACGAAATTCAAAAACGGGCTCTGGCATACATTAAGATAAGATAAGATAAGATAATTTTACTATTTCTTATAAATTCATAATTTCAGTACAAAATTTTTGGTGCAAAAATGTAAAAATTTAGTAAAAATATAAGAAAAATGAGACATTCTATGTTCAATACACATGGTAAATGAACAGAATTGAATGCCACTTCGATAGAATCGTAACAATTTCAAGAGAATTATGGGTGGGGTGACCCTTTTTTGACATATACAATAATAATATAATACAATTTTTTTTTTAAATAAAATGAAACCAAAAAATATTGATGAAATAGAATAAAAGTTACGAAAAGCTGTAGTCCGGAAGACGGGTACAGTGCAGATGTTTGAAGAATTTCCACGTAAATTATAATTTGATATAACACGAAAATTACGGTTTCCAGACTTCAATGTCTTAAATGTTTTAAGAACTTTAAAACAATACAAATGACGCACAGGAAGAATTTTAAGAACGCAAAACAAAGGAAAACTCGGGTGACGACTCGGCTTACGACAAATTTTTCTTAACACATATTTTTGCATAGTTAGCAAAGGTTGAATTTTGTTCAAATATGCACCTCCCCAACAAACTATACCATATTGCAGCTTAGAATGAAATATTCCATAATAAATAGTTTTCAACAAATCAGATGATATTATCCTACTCAAATAATAAAAGTTCCTTAGTGTATATCAGAAATACGGAAATACATTCAAATCGAAGGAGGGCACTTTGAGCATTAGTTATAATTGTATTTGTATGAAATATATAAAAAACTACTAAAAGTGCCCATTTTACTGTTTTATTTAAACAAACCTCACAGCTAAAAATCTTTCTTTTTTTTAAATTTTACATATTTTGTATTTTTCAAGTACAATAAAACCCGCTTATCGGGACACTCTTTAATCGGACCACCTGACATTCGCACCGTTCCTTACGCATTCCTTTGCTATTTTTCGTACCAATTTCCCTCTATAATACTAAAAATGCATGATAATCACACATTGTTAGTATCCCAGCAGCATGTCCGGATGCTGAAAAACATCTTCAATTTTGGTTTTAGTATCCGGACACAACCAATAATGGCAACAATTTTATTTTATTTGTTTTTTTCTTGCAAATTGTTTTAGTTAATGATATTTCCAACGACATAAATTACTTTCCATTACAGTCAACTAATTATTACTTGTTCAATTGCTTACTGCTAAAAACTGTTCGCACTATTTTTTTTACACAAATCGACAACGAGACCGCACCGTCAATCAAACCTAAAATAAATAATAAAATGATGCGTAGTTCTTAAAGTACGAGAACCTGAAACTTTGCATGCATGTGTAGGACACATTGGGCGCGTTCGGTGCAATTCAGATTTTCAGATTAACTAACTATTCTCGGCCTCTGATTGGCCAGACGTTAAGTTTTTCAGTTGACAACTCATCAGCTGTTAGTTTTTACCGATTCAGTTTTTCAGTCAAGAAAAGCAGGCTGAAAATCTAGATTTAGTTTATTAAGCTGTCAGATGCGATAAATAGCCTACATGACAATTGAACTTTACTTTGTATTTTTCGATTAGCTTTTTGTGGAAACATTTTTGTAGTGAACTTTTTCATTAAACTGAACTCTAATTTATTTTTAGGCAATTTGTCGTATAATTAAAGATTATTAATGGAAACCCTTACAAAGGAAATAGATTTTTAAGAAAATTATTTGCTACATTTTCACTCGAAGTCTATTCAAATTGTAGTTACACGCATATTTCTAATCACAAATATTGAAGAGAAATGCTTTGGACTATAAGTTAATACTATTTTGAACCAACTACAAGAAATTATTTATTTCTTATCAAATCTTTCCTAGCAGAATTGAAAGGTGAATCCCAATACCATTCAAATCTGACAAAAAATTTAGAAGACCGTTCGACGCAAAACTGAATAAGTTTTTCAGTTAATCTTAAAATCTGAATTGCAACGAACGCGCCCATTGAAAGACCCATATTTGTAGAGGTTTGTGGATTTTTTTTGAGTGATTTATCTATTAATCGCAAAAAAAGGGTTAATGTGTCCGGATCCTAACACTGTCCGGATACTAGTACAGTAGGATAAGGGATACTTGGGCATGGGAATTTTCTGAGCGAGCTAAAAGGGTGCCGTCGCGTCGGTCTGATCAAAGGGAGATAATAGCGTTTAGAGTCACGTAGGTTGAAGATCCTTACGATGGGATGAGAGTAAAGAAAAAATGAAAAGTAATGTTGTGTGTGTGCGAAGAATCAAGAATAGACACGATCTGTTGATAGATCTTAGAACGGGGGTGTGAAATTTTGGTAGTTTGTTGATAGATATAGGAATAGGTAGGACTGAGATTGTGATATGAGATAAGAAAATAGAGACAATAAAGGGGAAGATGGTTTCTATTGAGTATTTTTTATGGTTTTTTGTTTTAGATTTCGCTGGCGCTCGGAAGTGGTTGATTTTTTTTTTTATAAGTTTGGAATTTGTGCGCCGGTAGGTGAGGGTAATAGGAATGTTTTTTTGGTTTTGGCTGTACGCTAGAGAATTTGGTCACGTCCGATATTTGGTTGGGGCATAGATTGTGTATGAACAAGTCGTTTTACAGCTTAGCATGAAAGGTCGTTGTCATGTGGTTGTTTTACTCTATACCGTTGGGTAAGGATGTGAGATGTGACCCATGTTCGAATAGCGAGCGCTTAACGACAAAATCCATGATCAATGTTGAAATCGAGTATCTGTGTAGCACAGGAAGGTAAAATAATTGCCAAAAGAGTAAGGATGGTTTTTTCTTGAAAGGAATTATTATAAGGTTGTCGGCATTGAACAAAGGATAATAATAAAAACGTCTAGAGGCACGTGGACAATTGGTAAAAAAAAAAAATTGAAGCTGTGTGTATTTTGAACAATACATACGATCCGTTGATAGATCTTAGAACGAAGATGAGTCGCTTTTTAATATTCGGTTTCAGCTATTGTCATAACAGTATAGTTTCTTTTTAGTTTTCTACCATATTTTGTTGCCTCATTTCTCATGACTAGAGTGATATTAGTGGCATGATCAGTGCTTCTAATGACAAGTTTAATTCGTCAAGTACTCGAAAATGTTTATCCTGGACACGTCGTCGCTCTTCTTCGACAGCATCAGTATTAACTGAACCTATTAGATTGTGTGATAAAACTTTGCGAGTTTTTTGTTCATCGACTTCTTCGTAATGATTTTCAGTGGGGCCATATCTGGTGATGTATTCATTTCGATCTCTAGATGAATCCACCGCATAAAGTTTTTTATTGCAGAGGAAGAGTAGGTATCTAACAGGTAGTAAAGTAATACACATTGTTAGGAAAGATCATGGTGAGATGATGAAAATGCAATGGTATACATTGTTTTTCTGCGGCTTTTTTTTTTTTTTTGTGAATATCGATGCATTGATATGTCAGACAGAATGTGAAGGTTAGAAACTATACATATGTGCAGATAAATGAATACCTAGGTTTCCTTTTGTATTATAGATTTCATTGACAATTGGTGGTGGTTAGTTTTTGATGTAAAATAGAGAATTTGGCCTCGTCCGATATTTGTTTTGTTTTGAAACATATCTTGTACTTAATGCATTTGAAAGAGGATCTGGTCTTGTTGGTGCATTTGAGCGTTGAATGTGAATCTGGCATTTCAATGGAGAATGATGGGTTGGTAAATACTTATAAGGAAGTATTTATGTGTCTTAGCTTGAACAAGTGGATTTGAATTATCGAAAAAAGTATAAAAAACAAATGTTTTAAAAATTTCAGTATCAGTCATCAAAGAGAACAATAAAATGAAGAACAGTCACAGTTCCACAGATAAGGAAGGAATTCTGGACATCTTCCAGATTTTTGAAAAATATCTGAAGGAGTTCTCCCAAGGCTGTTGGGAATTGAAACATCTGCAAGATGCATTAGAGGAAGAAATACGTTTGGCTAGAGAGGTGCCAACCTTGGAGAGACTACAGAGTGTAGCACACCTCATCAAGGTTTTAAACATAAGGAGCTGTGAGCTGGGTTTTGGGTATGATGTACCTATCATCCCTATAGAAATATATATGTTTTTGCAAGAATTTTAAAAAATATAAGAAATAATTTTTTTTTTAAACTATAAAAAATCATGTTTTTTCTTCTTATCAGAGAGAGAGAGAGAGAATTCTTTAAAAAGTGTTTAGGCTTAGGTACCTACAGTGTGCTTTTTTCCCTCGTTTTTTATTACAGTATTGGACGGTTACCGTGTGTATTAGGGTGGAGCGTAAATTTTTTTTTCACTTAACGGACATGTAATAGCAAAAATTTTGTGTCTATTAGGCTCATATTTAGTTGGTTAAAATATAATATGGATCGACTGAGAGTAACTGCCTCCGCCAGGTCATTGAAATTTTGGAAGATCTTGATTTTACACGAAACTTAGTTTTTTCTCATTCGATTTCAGCAAGATAAATCTAAGATCCCTTTTGCACTTGGTGCATTAAAACGCAGCATTTTCTGTCAACTCTCTTTAGGTGTTGCAGGCACCTTTTTCACATAGAACTTTTCAACGCCTTTTCAACCGCAAAATATCACCCATGGCAACCAAATGCACAAATAAATCGTAAATACTGGAAAAAATCGTGGTGTTATAGGCCTACTTGAAACGAGGCTGCAGAAACCACTTCAGCGGATAATTTGTTTACTCGACATGAATGAATTGCCATTGAGACACCTTGTTCCTCTACCTTGATGGATCAACTTCAAGACCAGAAATTTACACTGGACCTTTGGGAAAAGCACTTGAGTTTTGTACGACATTGTTTCAGCCGTACTCTAAGGAGATTTTCAAGTAGATCTAGGAAATAAGTTCCCCGAAAAAATGTCTCATGCTCGCTAACACGTGCCAACCGATTTCTACGTCTAAATGTATCCACAGCTCCATCGTCAGCTCCATATCGTCGTGCAAAGATGGCACGCGACATCTCTACAGCATGATTGCAAGGCTACCTCTAGGTATCTCTCAGAAGACCTGATCCAGTCATTTAGCGAAATAACTACTTTGCGCATAATGTTTTGCTGGCCATGATTTATGATGAAAGAAAACACGTTTGTGAACTGGAAGCTCGACGAATGCTGAAGACCTGCAGTGTGCCTGAAACATCAACTCTAAGGCATTTTGAAGAGCCATTGGTAAACTTCAATACATCCGATTACATGGACATAATTGACTGGCAGACGAGAGTAACTGAACCACCGATTTTGAAGAAGTTAACAACAGAGGAAATAGAGAACATCGCACAATCGGGTGGAAAAGGCCAACTAATCTTTTTAAGGCTACCATACCATACTCAAGCTGTGGAGCAAGTTGTGAAAATAACGACTGAAGCTTCCATTTTTCAGTGCACAAAAATGGCACGTTTGGGTGCAATAAAGGTTACCATAATAACCGTGAAATAAGGCCAAGTGAAATAAGGTAAAAATGAAGGATTTGACCTTATTTCGCTTTCTAAAAGTGAAATAAAGCCAAATTTTAACGTTTGGCAATTATTACACTTTAATGAAGTGAAATAACATTGAAAGGGAAATAAGGCCAAATGAAAAATGCACTCGATTTAGATTCCATACTGAAAAAATAGTAATAGCAACAAATTCACTGCTATTATTACTTTTGCAGTAAGGAAACTAATTTTTTCCTTGCTGCGAAAATAATAACAGCTAAAAGTTCGCGCGAATTTGTTGCTATTATAATGGAATGGTTTTTGTTTTATTTTGGGCAATCTAAGCAATCAAAAGCGAAATAATGCCAAATTACCCTTATTTCACTTTAAACTTGGTAATAACATGGAGTCTGACATGGTTATATACTGTTGAGAGTAAAATGTTTTTTTTATTTTGTATGGGTTTTAGCGCTGGTTTCATTTTTATTGTACGATGTGTAGAATTATTATACGTTTTAGTTAACGACGTTACCATATCAATTCATCTATATGTACCATTCACACTGAATTCCTTCCACATGAGTGATTTTAAGGTACGATTATATATATATATATTTTATTTTTCGTTTAATATTTTTACAAAGGTTTGTCACCGCACATTTTACAATAAAGAGATATGATAGCTGTTATCTTTCTTCTTAAATATTATCTTTTATTATTTTTAAATTAACGAGTTATATATTTAATATATTCTTGAAGGAAACACGAACAAAACCTTCATACAAAAAAAAAAAAAAAAGTGATGTGAGTTTACACATACATAAATATAGAGTATGCCTATGTATATTCAGTTGAATGAACACATAGAGATGAGTTTTAATAATTACAAAATTGTCCTACAGTTATATAAACCAAAGCGTAAGAATAAATGATCACAAATGAAAGTAAGTTACAAAGGATTCAATTAAAATGGATTGAATTATCACAGATCAGTTAGTAAATAATAAATAATAATTAATAAATAATAAATGATGAATAATAAATAATAAATAATAAATAATAAATAATAAATAATAAATAATAAATAATAAATAATAAATAATAAATAATAAATAATAAATAATAAATAATAAATAATAAATAATAAATAATAAATAATAAATAATAAATAATAAATAATAAATAATAAATAATAAATAATAAATAATAAATAGTAAATAATAAATAATAAATAATAAATAATAAATAATAAATAATAAATAATAAATAATAAATTATAAATAATAAATAATAAATAATAAATAATAAATAATAAATAATAAATAATAAATAATAAATAATAAATAATAAATAATAAATAATAAATAATAAATAATAAATAGTAAATAATAAATAATAAATAATAAATAATAAATAATAGATAATAAGTAATAAATAACAAATAATAAGCTATAAATTGTAAATAGTAAATAATAAATAACAAAAAACAAATAATAAATTACAAAAAAAACAAATAACAAATAATCAATATTATGTTTTAAATAATATTTTTATCACAGATCAAGAATATAGATTTTTAATAAGTGAGTTATCGGAAGTTTCACAGTTTTGAATGAATTTTGTGTTCAATTTTAGAATTCGTTCAGCAATTATTTCAACATTCGCTCTAATGTGAAGGTCAGAAGTAGAATGATGCCAAGGAAGTCTTAACATCATTTTAAGTAGCTTATTTTGAGAAGTTTGAAGTTTTTTCAAATGACATTTGGCAGCGCAACCCCATACGGGACATCCGTATAAAAGTATAGCTTGAAATACAACTTTGTGGATAATGATTTTATTATCGTTACTTAAGTGCGAGTTGCGGCAGATGAAGGGGTAAAGCATTTTTATTGCAATTCCTATTTTCTTGAGGGTTTGATATATATGCTCGTTAAAGGTGAGTTTTGAATCGAGATAAATACCGAGGTATTTTACAGTGGTATTCCACGGTATATTCGTTCCACTAACTTGGAGCTGATTGGCTGGAAGATAACAAGGTTTTCTTTTTCTCGAGAAAAAGATGGCTTGAGTTTTTTCAGTGTTCAGCTTAATTTTCCATCTGTGATAATATGCGTCCAATATATCTAAAGCATTTTTAAGGTTCCTCTCAATGTTGAGAGCGAACTTATGCGACGATATTATTGCTGTATCGTCAGCAAAGATGGCTGACTCACAGCTTGGAAGACTAGGAAAGTCTGAGGTGTATATATTATACAAGTGTGGTCCCAAGACTGACCCTTGGGGAACACCAAAACTAAAAAATACTATGTTCGAACATTCACTATTAACGTGCACTTTAAAACAACGACCGGTCAAGAAACTTTGGACTATTTTACATAAATACAACGGAAATTGAAATTGTATCATTTTATGAATCAGACCATTATGCCAAACGGAATCAAAAGCCTTTTCGATATCAAGAAGAACCATTCCACTTGATCTTCCTTGATCCCGATTTTGCTTGATAGTATTACACAATCTTTGAACTTGGTGTGAGGTACTGTGAAATTGCCTAAAGCCGAATTGCTCGTTCGGCAGAATGGATTTTTGGATTAGAAATTTAGAGATTTTCTCCTTCAAAACCTTTTCGTATATTTTACTTACGTTGCTCAGTAAGCTGATAGGTCTGTAACTACTAGCACTTTCAGGAGGCTTACCAGCTTTGAGTATCGGAATAATCTTTGCTTCTTTCCAAACATCTGGAAAATATTGAATTTTAAGGCAAGCGTTAATTAAAAACGTAATAAAAACGATTCCAGTTTTGGGAAGGTTCTTCAAATAAGCGTTCTTTATTTTGTCTTGTCCTCCTGTTTTCTTGACTTGTAAGCTGTTTATAATATTTTTAATGTCTTTCTCTTTAACCAATTCATTAACTGGTGTGCATTGTCTAAGACAATCAAACTCAGTTATGGATTGGTTTACCTTATTGTTTGTTATGTTATCGTTCAAGTGAACTGAAATTTCGTGATTTTTTCTAAAAACGCTACTGAGTTCAGTTGCTTTTTCAATGTCTGTGAAGAAAGTTTTTGAAGAAGTTTTTAAGAAAGGAATACTTCTATTTTTGTTTTTTATAATCCTGACTATATTCCAAAATGGTTTTGCATTTTTATCAAGAACACTTAATTTCTTATTCCATTCTTCGTTTCTTTGTTCAGACAGGATTTTTGAAATCATATTATTAAAATGAGAAACCATATTTCGGGAAAAGGGTTGTCTATATCGTTGCCAATTCCTCCTATGAATGTTTCTGAGTTTAATTAATTCCTTGATTTGTGGCGACGTTTTATAGAACGTATTTTTAATCTCTATTTTAGGGACGGAATCTTCTATGGAGCTTGTAATACAGTCCTGAAAATTTTGTACTATGGAGTCAATATCGGCTTTGTTGTTAATGTTATTTAAGTTTGTGCAATAATTTTGCAGTTTTGTTTTGACTTTGTTTTGAAAGCGTGGCCAATTTGTATTTTTTATATCATGTATGTATTGCACTTTACGTTCCCCTGAAGATAAGAGGTTACAAAGCACGGGGTTATGGTCGGAACAAAGCGAATTAACAGATATAGGTGACGTAAACTGACAAGCTACATTTGTGATAAATAAATCGAGGACGGACGGAATACCACGAGAACCAGCGGGGAAATAAGTAGGACTAGGAGGAAACATAAGTGAAACAGGTGATGTAAGTAGGAGATTAGAGAGTATATTACCCCAAGCGTTGGCTCTAATACAGCCCCAATCCCTATGACGACAATTAAGATCGCCTCCGATCACAAAATCATTATTTATGGTGAAAATTTTCAACAAATCATTTTTTAAAAGCTTTCTTTTAAGTTCGGATGATGAGCCCCCTGGGAAATATACGCTGTATAGTTTAAGGTTTTTTGGTTACCAAGCCTTACTTCGATTCCTATATTTTCTACACAACGAGTTTGAAGAACAGGTAGGAGCGAATGTTGAATAGTGTTTTTAATTAAAATAGCTACACCGCCACCTTTCTGGTCAAATCTATCGACACGATAGCATTTGAAGTCAGATGAGGGTAGCCGAATCTCAGAAGTGAGCCAAGTTTCATTTACCAAAGCAATTTCGATTTTGTTTTGTTTTAAAAAATCTATAAATTCAATATACTTTTTACGAATGCCTTTTGCATTCCAAGCAATTATTTTAATATTTTTATCTAGCATCATATTACTTATCATTTTTAGAGTACAAAAACTTAGTCGCTAAATGTGCGATGACATTAAATTGATCTAATTTAGATTTACATTTTCCTAGGTTTGTAATCATCTCCATGCATAGGTTATTAAGCTCGTCCATAGTAAACAGTGTATTATCACTGCAAAAGTTGTTATCGCTTGTTTGCATTGCAATCGTAGAAGCAACATCAGTGCGTGAGCGGTTTGCCCATGAAGCATTTGTTGTTGGCGCAGCAGCATTGGTAAAATTGTTCAAGTGCTCAACAGGTTGTCTTCGCTGTGCTTGTGTTTTTGGGAGCGAGGGATATTCATTCAACGACCCAAAGGAAAGTGGTTGCATTGAACTGTTGTTGTTGGGAGAACAATGCGACGTGGGTACCACCGCGACCGGTGGGCTATATTGGGTACGATTCTTTCGCGTTGATAGTTTTAACTTGATGTCTAAGTACTGCGCTCTGCTTGCACATGAGAGATCAGTGGATTTGTGATTGCCATTACAATTGGCACATTTTTCATTAGATATGTTTTTGCACTCGGCAGTTTTGTGGGAACCGGCGCAGAATGCACAATACGTTTTTATGTGGCAATTTTTTTCCCCATGACCAAACATCTGACAGTTGTGGCATTGAGTCAGCTTACCTTTTAATTTGCGTTGGTAATTCCAGTTGACTTGCGTGTGCAAAATGGAACGAAAATTTTTTTTCAATTCATTTAATTTAATAGAACCATTTTCTAATGAAACTAAATAAAATGTGTCTTCGTAGTGTTCATATTTTTTAGTGATTTTTTTTAATTCGATGCACTTGAGACCGAGTTTGATGAGCTCGATTTTGAGGTTTTTTTCCTCCATGTCTTCTAAGCCATACAGCATGACTTATTTAAATTGACTTTCACTTTTGAGATCATGAGAAAAAAATTGGCAATTTTCATCATGAAGTTTGGATTTAACACATTTATACGATTCGATTGATTCACAAACAATTTTAACACCAATTGAAAGTTTTTTAAGAAAATAATTTTCAATGTTAAGTATTTTCATTAGATTATGCACATAAGCAATAGATTTTTGTAATAGTTTTATTGGTGGCACATGCACTTTTTTTATTGGTGGCGAAATAATCTCGTCCATTTCTATAGTATCACTATTATCAGTATCAGGATGGCATTGCAAGGGACTAAAGTAGTTACCTTTGAGGTATTTAGAGGTTGCACTTGAAGAAGCCATCACAGAACAAAATTTTTTATCCGAGGACAAGCTTTTGTCCCCGGGTTCGGTTGGTAGTTGACGTTTAGCAATCGTGATGATTGGTATTCACTAGCGAAAGATAAAAGCGCGTCATACGTAGCTGAGAGCTTTGTTACGACTGAGGTACGATTAAATCGTTCAACGATCGATAATTTAAGAACGCTAAATGTTGAGTAATGATTTGTTTGATGTTGCTTCATAAGATTTTCAAAATGCTTATTAAAAAATTCTTTTCCATCAACTGTTTGGAGATTCTTCGGAATTGGGAGATTTTCATAAAATTCCAGCTTGATATTTTCCTTCTCGAGAAAATCCTCAATATATTTGTTTTTATCCTCTTCAGATAAACATATACTTGGCCACCCTGAAGCTTCTTGCTTTATTTTAAGGTAGTTATTCATCATTGAGGTAAATAATCCCTCAGAACCTGTCTGATGATGAGGACGAGGACTTGAAACATATTTTAAAATTTACCCTTTATTGTCTCTATTTTCTTATCTCATATCACAATCTCAGTCCTACCTATTCCTATATCTATCAACAAACTACCAAAATTTCACACCCCCGTTCTAAGATCTATCAACAGATCGTGTCTATTCTTGATTCTTCGCACACACACAACATTACTTTTCATTTTTTCTTTACTCTCATCCCATCGTAAGGATCTTCAACCTACGTGACTCTAAACGCTATTATCTCCCTTTGATCAGACCGACGGCACCCTTTTAGCTCGCTCAGAAAATTCCCATGCCCAAGTATCCCTTATCCTACTTAGTACGTTTACCTTATCAATTATCATATGATAAAATTTCACTTTCAAATGATATAGCCCTGGTTTCTTGAAAGAATTTTTAAAAGGAATCCTTTTGAACCTGAAAAGATAAAGAAAGGAAAATGACAATTCCAGGGCCAAAAGCGTATACATACATTCCAAATAATTCGAAAATATTCCAAATAATTCCAAAATCAGTTTCGATGTAAAAAATGCAAAAAAAATATTTTTTGTGGATTAACAGCTAATAACTTTCTCTATTATATACTGCACAAAAAAGACATCAAAACCAAATGAAAGATCTGTCTTCATCTATCACTTTTTTGTATATGTTAAGCCCATAAAAATAAAGTAAGCCTGAACTCTGTTTGAATAATAATATTTTAGCGGCTCTGTCTGTGCTGATATATTTTGAAAAAAATCAGTGATGAGGTATACTTTATAATGTATAGGTATTAAGGTACTTTAGTCTTCTTTTACAAACTTAAATTTGATGTATATACTTATACTTATATTATAATCAGTTTTTCTCCACTTTCGTAACAAAACTCTTCTGAAAAAAAAAAAAAATTGGTACAGTTTAGTTTAGTTTAGTTTTACTCATCAAACAGAGTAAAATTCTTAAAGACTACTATAGCCATCTTCACTAATACGCTTAATAAAACGCTGTACTCACTAATGCAACTTTATTCGATAGACTCCACTTAATAGCCATCCCTGTTGTTCACTTTTGAAAGTGACTTATTTTTATTCACTTATCACATGTTTTTGTAAAGTGAGTATAGATTCCCAATAAAACACTGCTTCAATTACATTGCTTTTTTACCAATAGTTTTATTTTTTAATTTTTGTTTTTTTGGTAAAATAAAGACATGTTATGAGTTTTCACATCTCTTCGTCGTATTTATCAATAAAAATAGGTGCGTTTTCTTAAAGCCAGTATAGTTCAGTAAAAATTTCCCCTGGGAAACAACAACAAAACATTTTTCAGTCGTAATTTTCCACAGTAAAAACAGAGATGGTATTGCTGTGGATTAAAAGTCCCTAGTTTTGAAATTAAGATGGCACCACCATTGATTTCAGTTCATTGTGAACTTCATCAAAGCTTTTCGAAAGGACGTGTTCACAAAAAAATGTGATATATGCAAAGGAATATTTTCTCTCGATTAAAAATAAGAGAAATAAAAATTATAGGTATTCATATTGAAGTTTCACCCTGTTTTTCACCTGGTAGTGTATATCACACATTATTTTACACTAATTCTTTTTTGCTGAAGCTAATAGCTTTCCGCATGGAATTATTTGACTAAAAAATATAACCCAATGTTGGATACTTTTTTTTACTTATCGCGAATGCAGTAGAAAATTATCAAAAAGGAAATATATGTATGTGTATGAAAATCAAACATTCTCCAATAGAAATTTGTATTTGGGACTAGGAATACGTATTTCAACTTAATTTTATTTGGGTTGTGTTTATTTACGTGGTTATATAGTTGAATTTCACGGTAGGTATAGTTAATAGAATCAATTTATTTTCATTCTTAACCTATCAAAAAACTGGTCAATAGTGAAAAATTGCTTTACCACAGATTTGGATGAAAAATAAATTGATTCTGTTTGCCAATGGAAAATCTCATCAAAGTTTAGTTTTGAATATCTTTTTACATACTCCTCGAACATAGGTACCCGTAAGTTTTTTAAAAAGAACAGCTGACTTTGTCATAGAGCTTTCTTTACTGCTGGACGATGCCTCTAAAAGTTGTAAAATAGAGCTGTAAGAGAGAATCTGATGTATGGAAAATAAGAAAAAAAATATAAATTCATACCTGCCCTTCTATCGTTATTTATTTGATAGAACAAATAACGAAAAAAGCATGGAATGAATTTGATTTTGTTTAATCTTGAATTTCACAGAGAGCTTTGAAAAGTAACAGCAAGCTTTGACTTGTTACTGAAAATATAACTGAAAATACTGTTTATAGATCGTTTTTTTTTTAATAACTAGAATGCTGTACTAGAAGCTACTTGCTTAAGAAACCCCACCTAATATTATGTACGTCTTCTTTTGAACCAGTTGATTGTGGGTATCGTAAAAATTTCCCTATCGTATTTTACCAAAGTTAAAACAGGGCTGCCTAAATAGTTTCTAGCTCTCAAATGAAAATTATGCCACCATTGACCATACTGTGGATGTGGATAGATCGTTTTTTTTTATAACTAGAATGCTGTACTAGCTACTGGCTTAAAAAACCCCACCTAATATTTTGTACGTCTTTTTTTAAGCCAGTTGATAGTGGGTACCGTAAAAATTTCCCTATCGTATTTTACCAAAGTTAAAACAGGGCTGGCATTACTAAATAGTTTCTGAAGATGGTGCCACCATTGACCAGTGTGAACTTCGTTTATGTTCTTCGAAAAAATATGATATTTGCAAAAAAATTTAGCCTTATTTGTCCGAAAAGTTTATTAAACTGCAGTATTCATAAAGGGCTGATATTCATTACTTCACCAGAATAATTAGTCTCGAAGGCTCACACACCCAATCTTTTATATTTAAACCACTTTTTTGACAACGCGAATGAAGTAGAATATGATCAAAAGAGAAAGATAAATGTAAACATTCTCCCGTAAAAATCCAAATTTCGAATTAAACGTATACGTGTATTCAAAGTTATTTTTATACGGTGTACTTATTTACGAGCCAATGTAATTCAATTCAATGAATGATTTCATTTCCACCCAGATAATGTACCTACAGACAGGCAAATGTGTAAAAATAGCCTTCCATAGACTTAGATCAAAAATAAATTAATTTTTTTTTTTTGCAAATGGAAAATCTCATCAAATATATGATTTTAGTCTTTTTGCATACTTTCCCCGTACATAACTGAAAAGGATTTCAACAGAACAGCTGACTTTGACAAATCGCTTTTATGTGTGTTCGTTTCTACTTTGAATTCGAAATAACAAATAAGCAGCCAAGCAATGGAAAAATAATAACGAAATACTTTTGCTGTAGTTTGACTTTTTCCCCAATGCAATGTTGCCTTTGATTTCACAATGAATGAGTGAACGAAAATGACAGCAATTTTTTGTGTTGAGCACTACCGGTACGTGGTACGTGGAACATTGTGTTAGGGAACATAGTTGAAAATACTGTGGATAAAGCGTTTTTTTACTCAAATGCTGTACTAGCTTTTGGCTTAAAAAAAACGCACCTATTGTAAAAAAATATGTAGCGAGCATATCCCAAATACCATCAAATATTCATCAGGTGTTATGACCATAGGCTCATCATGCCTTGTTAAAATTCCTTGGACAAAAATAAGACTATACATAGACAGGGTGTCCCGTTATCAGTGTGACATACTTTGAAATGTGAATCCTGGTCATATTCTTAGAAAAAAATTGTTTTAAGCCTGAACTACATCGAAACACAAAGTAAAAAGTTAGTTAAAAAAGTCAAATGATATTCCGAAACTCTTCTCTCAAATACAAATTTAAATCTCTTCCTCTCAGTTTTAAAAAGTGTGTTTGAAAAAAGCTCGCACATATCGAAGCTTTCACTTTAGGCAATTTTTTGAAAACAAACACAATCAAATAATGTTGTTTATTTTTCTTGAAAGGTAGCGCTTTCATCACTAGAATCCTGTAGTTTTCATAACAAAAGCTCTTTCATAGTTTCAAACCAAATTTGAAAATTATAAAATTGAAGTTAATGTCAACTGTGTTTTCAAATTTTAAAGGAAATTGAAGGCTATTCAATTAAATTTACTGAACCTTAACTATAGCCAGCTCCCGAAAACAAAAATTTTTCTTTTTTGACAGATTGTTTATTGTTTTGTTTTGAAATATTTAACCGTCAAAAAGCTTTTCGGAGTTTTTCTAATGTTGCCAACAGGTGTCACGCAGTAATATGTGTGTATTTTAAAAGCTTTTACTTTTTTTTTGTTTCTTACTTTTTTTACTTTGTGTTTCGATGTAGTTCAGGCTTTACAGTAAAGTCCGTTTCTGAACTTTGATATCACTTTTTGACAATTTAAAAAAAGGCTAACTTTTGTTTACCCTGACTTGTGATAAATTCGATTTTTCTGTCAATACTTAGACTTAGACTTAGTTTTTTGTAGAAATAACAATCTTTAAAACTGTATTTAATTTGGGCTTAGGGTTGCCAGATTTTCAAATGATGTTCAAATTTTCTTCCCAAAACAAAGTCTTGACTTTGAGGTCATTTTTTTCAGAAAATGCCTGATAAACATAGAATTTCTTTATTTTTACAAAAACCCATACATCTATCTATATATAAAATAGGATGTGTGTATGTATGTATGTATGTCCGGGGTAAACTCCTAGATCGCATAACGGATTTTTATGAAATTTTCAGGGTAGACATAGTTGAGTCCAGGGATGGTTCCTGTCAAGGTTTGATCCCCATATCCCAATTCCCAACAGGAACGGGGTTGGGAATGGAAAATTAGAAGCTACTCCACAGATTTCAAAATTTTTTTTCAGCACTAGGTGTGCTACATTATCTGCCTTCATCAGTAACTTAAACTATATTTCATTCCTATAATCCCACGGGAACAGAAACGGGAACGAGAACGGGAACCATAAAGTTACTTGACCGAATTCAAAAATTCTTTCAACTCTATGGTGTTGCATTATTCCTCTGTGAGATGGACTTACATTTCATTCACATATTTCCATGGGAACAGATTATTCCCACAGGAACGGAGTTGGGAACGAAAACTTAGAAACTACTGGACAGATTTCAAAAATTCTTTCAGCACTGCGATGCCACATAATCCTTCAGTAACTTGGCGTGTATATACTTCATCCCTATTATAACACGGGAACAGAAACGGGAACGAGAACGGGAACCTTAAAGTTACTTAACCGATTTCAAAAATTCTTTCAACTCTAGAATATTACATTATCCCTTAGTGACATAGACGACTTATATTTCATTCAGGAACAGAACGGGAACATAGAAACTACTGGATCGATTTCAAAAAAAATTTCAACATTAGGTGTGCTAAGTTATCCCCCTTCACCCTTTGTCAGTAACTTAGGCTATATTTTTCATCCCTATAATCCGACAGGATCAGAAACAGGAACGAGAACGGGAACATTAAAGTTATTTGACCGATCTCGAAAATTCTTTCAACTCTAGGATGTAACATTATCCCTCAGTGAAATAGATTTACATATATTTCATTCACATATTTCCACGGGAACAGAAGATTCCAGCAGGAATGGGTTGGGAACGGAAACTTAGGAACTACTTAATAGACTTCAAAAATTCTTTCAGCATTAGGATGCCACAGAGTCCCACAGTAAGAAAGATTATATTTCATCCCCAAATTCCCACGGAAAAGGAAAAACGAGAACGGGAAACTTAGAACTACAGACCCGAGCAAAGCCGGGCGGCTCAGCTAGTTTTATGATACAATAAAACCGGTGAAATTGGACCAACCTTGCGACCGAATAAAAGTGGTCCAAATAAGAGGTGGTCCATTCTTAATCGGACCGACCCACTTGTTACAATAGCTTCTCACTCATGCATACATTGCCGTTAAAAAGATATAGGTACATCTATATAGATTTCTATAAATTTCTAGAAACTATGTTTGTATTTGACTTCGATATAAGTATAGACAGGGAATTGACTTTTTATGTACAACAAATTTTTGTTACGTATTGCACAGTAATTTTTTTTTCATTTTAGGTAGATGCACTTGCATTTACTATCTACATATAAATGTGTATTTTTTTTTCAATTTAGAGACAAAGTTCGATTTTTTTTCTGAAAAACAATACCCTTGAAACTTGTCGCCAATTTTTGGGAGCAGCTGTCCATACTTGTCCATATTTCATCCAAAGCGGGTTGAGGTATGATCTCCTCGGAAAGCACATAATTGTCCTCTTCCTCGAAAAATCCACAGTTTTTGTAACAATTGGAAATGATTATTGGGGTAAAGGCCTCGGTTCATAGAATCCGTTGCGTCCATTCGCTGCCGGATTCAACTGGCAGCAGTGAGTTTTACCGGACACAACGTATTGGGCTGACCGATAGAATCCGTTGCGGTGTTTTGGGAGATATAAAAAAGTCAAAATGAATAAGAGAAATTAGAGATGAGTCGATGAGCCAACTTCTACTAGAGATAAGTGAGCTCTTCATGAAATTTTTCAGTTGGCGTTTTTTTAGGTGGTGTATGCAGAACTTTGCAAGGCTTTCATAAAAGTAACTTCCGAAGAACAGCGAATTAAAGAATTTTGAGTACGAATTATGAGTACAAAGTATAAAATTGAGGACTTTCATTATAAAGAGTATATTTCGGAGATACTTTCCTTTAGATTATAACTAGTTTTTGAGAAAAATCGCTTTTTTTTGTGAAAACAAAATAAAATTAAAGCAAATATAAATGTAAATATATACATCTGCAAATTTATATTTGTATTTATATTTACAGTCTGATTCTGACCAAAGTCACTGATGACTCACGATTCACGAATCACAAAATTCACAACATGTTTATTGATAGCTGCAAAAATTCACTTAAATAAATAAATAAGAAATAAATAGGGTGGCGCAACAGAGCGAGGAGCCCCTGGGCCTAGCGCATTTCTCACAACCATTCCTTGTGAGGGAATGGAGGGGACCTACAATTTTTCGCCGGTTCCGAACGGCTAGTTGAGAATGCGCTTTTCATGGCAATGAATTTAGTAACGGAGGACTTGCCAATTCCTCGCGAAAGGCGATACCCGTGGAAAAACATTTTTGCATTTTACCTCTGCTGGGATTCGAACCTCGAAACTCTGGGTAAGCAGGTGGACATCCTAACCATTGCGCCACGGGTACCACAAATTCACTTACAATTGCGGAAAAAAGCAATCTACTACGTTTTGGGACATTCTGACTTGAAGGGATTTTTTTGTCAGCATTTAGGAACTTCTTGTTTGGCATAATTTGTGCAAGGCTTGCGTTTTGCAATTCGCCCATTAATAAAGCGAATTTTTTCATGTACTCCTTCTTTGCTAAAAAAATTTTTCTGGTGCATATATTTCTCAAATCTCAAACTCGAAAAATAAAAATGGATATTGGATGTATTTTTCGGCTATTCAAACCATTTTTGTACTAAAATCCGATCGAAAATCTTACCTCAATTGTTATTTCAGTAGCAGTAAAAACAAAAACGAGTCACACCTCTGACGTATCGGTTTAACTTATTCCATCCTTAGCAGAAGAGAAAACTTCTAATTGGTTTTGACAGCTAATGTCATCAGTTCTGCCGGAAACGAATTTTTCAAAAGACAGTTTGATGTCCTCCTTTGAACTAAAAGTTCTTTGGATTTGAGATTTGCTGCAATTGAATTTCTTTGAAAGATCTCTCCGAGACAAATGTTCATCTCCCAAACACTTAATAGCTTTAGCCTTTTTTTCAGATCAAGCTCCATGTAATTTCGTTTACTCATTTTATTTTTACATTTTTTTAACTTAGCTTAAAACCAAAAACAAACATCATTTACAAACAAATTGCACTGACTGAAGAACATCTGCTTTAGGCAGCAGAAAAAATTTGAATTATTTCATTTACCAACAACGAAAGCTTAATTTACACACTTGTAGGGAAATCCCCAAACAAAGCAAAACCAGCGCGGCGGCGGTGGTACCAAATTCTCAAAAAAATCTTCAATGCATGCATACGTCAATTATCATATATTTTTACGCTTCCACGTTCCACCAATTAGACAAGTAAATATGTTACGTAAGCAACGCATGGCATTTTAGTTGTCATGATCCGATTAGCAGGTGTCCCGATTATAGATGGAAACTTGTATACGAAAAATAGCAAGGAACACATAAAGGACGCTCCGAATGTGAGGTGGTCCGATTATAGATTGTCCCAATTAGCAGGTTTTACTGTACTTAAGAAAAACCAAATAAGTAAAAAAAAAAAAAATTCTTAGCCCTGAGGTTTGTTTGAAGTAAACAATAATATGGCAACATTTACCTAGTAGTTTTTCATGTATTTTGTGCAAATACAACTAGATATAACAAGTGCTCAAAGTACCCTCTTTCGTTTTGAATGCATGCCAGAACCCGTTTTTGGGTTTTATTGTGGAAGTTTGCTCGCGATAACTCTTGTCTTACTTGTAGGGATCCTTCGGAAATCCTTGTTCTAATTCAGTTAAGGTTGTTATTTCAGATGAGTTAACAATTTTTTTCATTCGCCCCATACAAAAAAATCCAGTACAGTGAGATCTGGAGATCATCGTGCCGGCCAGTGAATTCGTTCATTTCTGCCTATCCATCGACCACCGTATTTTTCATCCAGCCAATCCTTAACTTCACGACCATAGTGGGTGGGAGCACCATCTTGTTAGAAAAATGATGAAACTCGCTGACGCATTAGAACATCCTCCAATTGGCCTGGTAGATCATTTTGTTAAAACTCCAAAAATTAGTAAAATTCAGTTGGTGTGGTAACTTGAAAGACCCGATTAATACATTTCCAATTACACCTGCCCACATAATAATGTCTGTGAAGTTAGCCGAGCTATTTTGGATTTTCAAAAAAAGCAAAGTTGTGCTGGATTGTGCTCAGTTTGTGCTATTTGTGCTGACTTTACTTTTTTTGATATCTTCAAAATTGCGTGTGCTAGAGCGAAAATCAAAATTCGGTGTGAAGTTAGCCGAGCTATTTTTGATTTTCAAAAAACGGAAAGTTGTGCTGAATTGTGCTCAATTTGTGCTGTTTGTGCTGACTTTCCTTTTTCCGATATCTTCAAAATTGCGTGTGCTAGAGCGAAAATTCAAAATTCGGTGTGAAGTTAGCCGAGCTATTTTTGATTTTCAAAAAAAGCAAAGTTGTGCTGGATTGTGCTCAATTTGTGCTGTTTGTGCTGACTTTCCTTTTTTTGATATCATCAAAATTACGGTTTTTACAGCCGAAAGAAAAATACAAAATTCGGAGTGAAGTTAGCCGAGCTATTTTGGATTTTCAAAAAAAGCAAAGTTGTGCTGGATTGTGCTCAGTTTGTGCTATTTGTGCTGACTTTTCTTTTTTTGATATCTTCAAAATTGCGGTTTTAACAGCCAAAATAAAAAAAATTCGGAGTGAAGTTAGCCGAGCTATTTTGGATTTTCAAAAAAAGCAAAGTTGTGCTGAATTGTGCTCACTTTGTGCTATTTGTGCTGACTTTCCTTTTTTCGATATCTTCAAAATTGCGGTTTTTACAGCCAAAATAAAAAAAAATTCGGAGTGAAGTTAGCCGAGCTATTTTGGATTTTCAAAAAAAGCAAAGTTGTGCTGAATTGTGCTCACTTTGTGCTATTTGTGCTGACTTTCCTTTTTTCGATATCTTCAAAATTGCGGTTTTTACAGCCAAAATAAAAAAAAATTCGGAGTGAAATTAGCCGAGCTATTTTAAATTTTCAAAAAAAGCAAAGTTGTGCTGAATTTTGCTCACTTTGTGCTATTTGTGCTGACTTGCCTTTTTTCGATATCTTCAAAATTGCGGTTTTTACAGCCAAAATAAAAAAAAATTCGGAGTGAAGTTAGCCGAGCTATTTTGGATTTTCAAAAAAAGCAAAGTTGTGCTGAATTGTGCTCAGTTTGTGCTTTATGTCTGTGAAGTTAGCCGAGCTATTTTGGATTTTCAAAAAAAGCAAAGTTGTGCTGGATTGTGCTCAGTTTGTGCTATTTGTGCTGACTTTACTTTTTTTGATATCTTCAAAATTGCGTGTGCTAGAGCGAAAATCAAAATTCGGTGTGAAGTTAGCCGAGCTATTTTTGATTTTCAAAAAACGGAAAGTTGTGCTGAATTGTGCTCAATTTGTGCTGTTTGTGCTGACTTTCCTTTTTCCGATATCTTCAAAATTGCGTGTGCTAGAGCGAAAATTCAAAATTCGGTGTGAAGTTAGCCGAGCTATTTTTGATTTTCAAAAAAAGCAAAGTTGTGCTGGATTGTGCTCAATTTGTGCTGTTTGTGCTGACTTTCCTTTTTTTGATATCATCAAAATTACGGTTTTTACAGCCGAAAGAAAAATTCAAAATTCGGAGTGAAGTTAGCCGAGCTATTTTGGATTTTCAAAAAAAGCAAAGTTGTGCTGGATTGTGCTCAGTTTGTGCTATTTGTGCTGACTTTTCTTTTTTTGATATCTTCAAAATTGCGGTTTTAACAGCCAAAATAAAAAAAATTCGGAGTGAAGTTAGCCGAGCTATTTTGGATTTTCAAAAAAAGCAAAGTTGTGCTGAATTGTGCTCACTTTGTGCTATTTGTGCTGACTTTCCTTTTTTCGATATCTTCAAAATTGCGGTTTTTACAGCCAAAATAAAAAAAAATTCGGAGTGAAGTTAGCCGAGCTATTTTGGATTTTCAAAAAAAGCAAAGTTGTGCTGAATTGTGCTCACTTTGTGCTATTTGTGCTGACTTTCCTTTTTCGATATCTTCAAAATTGCGGTTTTTACAGCCAAAATAAAAAAAAATTCGGAGTGAAATTAGCCGAGCTATTTTGGATTTTCAAAAAAAGCAAAGTTGTGCTGAATTGTGCTCACTTTGTGCTATTTGTGCTGACTTTCCTTTTTTCGATATCTTCAAAATTACGGTTTTTACAGCCAAAATAAAAAAAAATTCGGTGTGAAGTTAGCCGAGCTATTTTGGATTTTCAAAAAAAAAAGTTGTACTGGATTGTGCTCAATTTGTGCTGTTTGTGCTGACTTTCCTTTTTTCGATATCTTCAAAATTACGGTTTTTACAGCCAAAAGAAACTTCAAAATAAAATAAAAATTTGATTAAAAAAATTTTCCGTTCAGACCATATAGACCCCTCCTATTCCTTTTCATTGGCTGACATTCGGTTCAAAGCGATCGTAGCAAAGTACAGGCTGTATAACATACACACACACACAAGTATGTATCTTCTTGCTTCTTCCTTACGCATGAAAATGCAAACGAACTAGTTTTAAACTGGAGCATCCTAACACAATTTTTTTCAATGCATGTTAGTATTGGTTAAGGCAGGTATAACTGTCGAATAATAGCAAACACGTGCCTCAAACCAAAAATCATCCCCTTTGTTTTAAAAAGGAATTATACGGCACATGAAGAAGCAAATGCAATTACTAGCTTTATATGTGATTTTTTTTTTTCTATTATGTCTGCCATTGTTCTTTTTTAGATCACATACGCAATTTTATTAGTGTCATGGCGGAAGCAAAATCAAATAAACTACCAAAAATATTCTTTCAGCGATTGTAGGTATTATTTCACTTTGGTTTAAACGACATTTTTCCAAGTTATTTGTGTCTTTTTTACCTACCTTGAAAAAACTTTTTTTCAATTTTCTGAGCATGTAAGCAACATTTCCGAAACATTTATACTATCTGTCTGACAACAAAAATACTTGAGTAAGATTAAATACCAATAAAAAGAAATAAGCAAATGCAAGTTTATTTTAGGTTTTAAAAGTTTTTTATCTTCAACTCGCAAGAGATGCCAATTGAAATACTACACATATATACATAGATAGAATGTAAAAAAGAGGAACAAAGACTTATTAAACATAATTTTATAGCAGCTGTGAACATTAATCCAAACAAAAACAAATTGATAATTATGTGGTATAAACATTTTGCAAAAATACAATGGCAAAGAAAATAGCGAAAAAATATACCAGCGCGTGCCGGAAAAACCCATTGATAAACAAACGTACTCATCAAAAGTTGTGTATTTGTTAAGAAAAAAGAATATTATGAAAGAATATTCAAAATATGCGATCTCTCACTATCGCGTGAACTTGTGAAGCTAAAGGATTGCTACTATTTGTGTTCTGCTAATCAGTTTTTTGATAGTTTTTATAAGAGTTACCATACAAACTACCTACATAAAAAAAATTTCTTTGCGGTGCCAGTAAAATTTATTCTTGCCAAAGTTAACTAGAAAGAACAATTTGTTTTAAGTTTGTGTTATTGTTAACAGTGGACATTTTTTTCTGTGGTAAGTTTACATATCATAAACCATTTTTGGATTTTTTTGTCTCCAATTTGTGTAAAATAATTATATGTAGAAAAAAAAACTATAAAGTTTGAATTTAAAAAACAAAACAAATTTTTTTTTAGATTTTTTATAAATAAAGCTACCTTGTTTAATCTCACAAATTATTTTGTAAGCGTAATAGGTGACGCGTTTTGGACTCTGTCCATCTTCGGGCGCAAGCTTAGTATCGAAGCGTCGCCTATTACACTTACAAAATAATTTGTGAAATTGAGCAAAGTAGCTTTATTAATAAAAAATCTAAAAAAAAATTTGTTTTGTTTTTTAAATTCAAACTTTAAAGTTTTTTTTATCTACATATAATTATTTTACACAAATTGGAGACAAAAAAATCCAAAAATGGTTTATGATATGTAAACTTACCACAGAAAAAAATGTCCACTGTTAACAATAACACAAACTTAAAACAAATTGTTCTTTCTAGTTAACTTTGGCAAGAATAAATTTTACTGGCACCGCAAAGAAATTTTTTTTATGTAGGTAGTTTGTATGGTAACTCTTATAAAAACTATCAAAAAACTGATTAGCAGAACACAAATAGTAGCAATCCTTTAGCTTCACAAGTTCACGCGATAGTGAGAGATCGCATATTTTGAATATTCTTTCATAATATTCTTTTTTCTTAACAAATACACAACTTTTGATGAGTACGTTTGTTTATCAATGGGTTTTTCCGGCACGCGCTGGTATATTTTTTCGCTATTTTCTTTGCCATTGTATTTTTGCAAAATGTTTATACCACATAATTATCAATTCCAATAATTTGGAAATGGAGGACCTTGAATGAACCAAGCAGGTACTTAACGAATATTTTTCTGTTTAAGACAATTAAGATTGAGAGTAAAAAAAAAAACCCATTTTTTTCTTAGAACTAGCTTGAAACTATTTTAATACACCGTGGTTTTTTCATAAGTAGGTACCATATACCTACTTCAACTCAGTTTTCGTAGAATCTGCGAATGTAAATTAAAAATCACTAACCCTCCTCGATGTAAACACCAAGGTTTTAGAAAACGGTGAGTTTGGCGGCCTTTCTGAGGCTGAAGAAAATTCATAATATTCAACCGGTCAGCAAAATTTTTTATCGTAGGTACCCTCAGAACAAAAGCAAAATACCATTTGGAAGGGCAAAATATTGACTGTTTTCTTAAGTTAAAAACTTGCAATACGGCAGCAATTTGAAAAAAGTCGAAACTCTATTACAAGTGGAAACATACCTATAATATACTTTGAAATTTTAGTGAATTTTTTTCTTATTTGTTCAAGCAATATAAATAATCTGGTTTTTTCAAAAGTTTTTGTGATTTTTTTAAGATCGATTTTTCACTGAGAATCATTATCTTGATTTAATTTATCTGCCTTGCCTCATAATGCACCCTCAGTACCTACAATAGAGTTATAAGTCGAAAAATGAATTTTTGAGTTAATGTAATAATTATTGAGACGGAGTTGTTCGTGAAATCCACCACAAATTTGTCAGAAATTCCATTGGAATTATTTTTAAAAGGAGCCGATGCATCTTATCATTTAGCAGGTGTAGTGGCTTATCAAGGATCGTTCAAGCCAAACTCAGTAGGTCACTACACTGCTCACATAAATATAAATAACCATTGGCTATTTTTCGATGACACGACAAGAAAAAGCAAAAATTTTGAGCCAATAGACCGTAAAATCAATGCACATTTGTGCATATATTCATTAAAGTAAGATTATTGTTTTTGTTTGGATTAATGTTCACAGCTGCTATAAAATTATGTTTAATAAGTCTTTGTTCCTCTTTTTTACATTCTATCTATGTATACCTATATGTGTAGTATTTCAATTGGCATCTCTTGCGAGTTGAAGATAAAAAACTTTTAAAACCTAAAATAAACTTGCATTTGCTTATTTCTTTTTATTGGTATTTAATCTTACTCAAGTATTTTTGTTGTCAGACAGATAGTACAGTAGACGCTCGATATAGTGAAGTAATAAAAACCAGCCCTTTTCACTATTTGGAGATTGTTCACTATTTCGAGCGGGAGGCTAGAAACGCTTTCAAAAGCTAAATTTGATCAAAAATGCACATTTTGTTCAGTGTGAAGAAAATTATATTTATTTAATCTATAAACAAACACTTTAATCAAGTTGACTGCTAAAAACAAAAACAATTCTTAATACATCATCACTATATACAAAGTATAAAACAAAGTCGTTTTTTCTGTCCCTATGTCCCTATGCATTCTTAAATTTTTAAAACTACGCAACGGATTTTGATGCGTTTTTTTTTTTCAATGAATAGAGTGATTCAAGAAGAAGGTTTATATGTATAAAACATACATTTTATAGCAGAGAAAAGCCGATAAATTTAAAGATTTGTAATGCGATGTCGTAACAACATATTTTTCTGCGCTTGCATTGCAAACGCTGGCTAAACCTTACGAGATTGAACAAATTTATGTACTACGGAATTGTATATCTTAAAAAGATGAATAAAAAGTTCACTGCAGCATGTGCTTATCTCCTAAGGATAACCCACAGTAACAATTTTTATCTTTTACATAGTACAAAATAAATATGTGTTATTTACCAAGCTATTTTAAACGATACAGTATCATTCCTTATCCCATTTAATACATTACAGTATGTGATTTAAATGAATATTTTCGAAGATATTACAGACTTAAAAATTGCGGGACGTAGCGTTTGCTTTTTTGTTATTTTATACCCGTGCGAAGCCATAGCGGACCGCTGTGTTGTTAGTTCACAGTTTTTCTGTAGTGTATTTAGTATCAACACTGCACCCGTGCGAAGCCGGGGCGAGTCGCTAGTACTCATGTAAAATAATATAAAACAAAAACATTTTACCTCATAAAAACGAAAAATTTACATTAATGTACATAAATATAACATGAACAAATTAGCATCTTTTTTCACTATAACAATCAATTTTTTGGAAAGTAGTTTGTTAATTTTGTCTGCTGTTGTACAAAAGTAAGAACACAGCAAGAACTTGTGTTCTACTGGGTCAAGTGACTACTTTCCTTTGTGATTCAGTGTGAGATGTATACATGAATGTACGGTAGAATTTGTTAAAATGCAGTCGACATACTGTAGACGCAATGCAGCTGCAATATTCTTGTTCAAACCTGAGAAAAAGTATGTGTTCACTATTTCGAGATCTTTATTGCTCACTATTTAGAGTAGTGCAAGTAAAATTTTGGGTGTTCACTATACTGGATAGTTCACTCTTGCGAGATTCACTATATCGAGCGTCTACTGTATAAATGTTTCGGAAATGTTGCTTACATGCTCAGAAAATTGAAAAAAAGTTTTTTCAAGGTAGGTAAAAAAGACACAAATAACTTGGAAAAATGTCGTTTAAACCAAAGTGAAATAATACCTTCAATCGCTGAAAGAATATTTTTGGTAGTTTATTTGATTTTGCTTCCGCCATGACACAAATAAAATTGCGTATGCGATCTAAAAAAGAACAATGGCAGACATAATACATAGAAAAAAAAATCACATATAAAGCTAAAAATTGCATTTGCTTCTTCATGTGCCGTATAATTCCTTTTTAAAACAAAGGGGATGATTTTTGGTTTGAGGCACGTGTTTGCTATTATTCGACAGTTATACCTGCCTTAACCAATACTAACATGCATTGAAAAAAATTGTGTTAGGATGCTCCAGTTTAAACTAGTTCGTTTGCATTTTCATGCGTAAGGAAGAAGCAAGAAGCAAGAAGATACATACTTGTGTGTGTGTATGTTATACAGCCTGTACTTTGCTACGATCGCTTTGAACCGAATGTCAGCCAATGAAAAGGAATAGGAGGGGTCTATATGGTCTGAACGGAAAATTTTTTTAATCAAATTTTTATTTTATTTTGAAGTTTCTTTTGGCTGTAAAAACCGTAATTTTGAAGATATCGAAAAAAGGAAAGTCAGCACAAACAGCACAAATTGAGCACAATCCAGCACAACTTTTTTTTTTTTGAAAATCAAAAATAGCTCGGCTAACTTCACACCGAATTTTATTTTATTTTGGCTGTAAAAACCGTAATTTTGAAGATATCGAAAAAAGGAAAGTCAGCACAAATAGCACAAACTGAGCACAATTCAGCACAATTTTGCTTTTTCTGAAAATCCAAAATAGCTCGGCTAACTTCACTCCGAATTTTTTTTTATTTTGGCTGTAAAAACCGTAATTTTGAAGATATCGAAAAAAGGAAAGTCAGCACAAATAGCACAAACTGAGCACAATTCAGCACAACTTTGCTTTTTTTGAAAATCCAAAATAGCTCGGCTAACTTCACTCCGAATTTTTTTTTTATTTTGGCTGTAAAAACCGCAATTTTGAAGATATCAAAAAAAGTAAAAACAGCACAAATAGCACAAAGTGAGCACAATTCAGCACAACTTTGCTTTTTTTGAAAATCCAAAATAACTCGGCTAACTTCACTCCGAATTTTTTTTTTATTTCGGCTGTAAAAACCGCAATTTTGAAGATATCAAAAAAAGTAAAAACAGCACAAATAGCACAAACTGAGCACAATCCAGCACATCTTTGTTTTTTTTGAAAATCCAAAATAGCTCGGCTAACTTCACTCCGAATTTTTTTTATTTTGGCTGTAAAAACCGCAATTTTGAAGATATCGAAAAAAGGAAAGTCAGCACAAATAGCACAAAGTGAGCACAATTCAGCACAACTTTGCTTTTTTTGAAAATCCAAAATAGCTCGGCTAACTTCACTCCGAATTTTTTTATTTTGGCTGTTAAAACCGCAATTTTGAAGATATCAAAAAAAGAAAAGTCAGCACAAATAGCACAAACTGAGCACAATCCAGCACAACTTTGCTTTTTTTGAAAATCCAAAATAGCTCGGCTAACTTCACTCCGAATTTTGTATTTTTCTTTCGGCTGTAAAAACCGTAATTTTGATGATATCAAAAAAAGGAAAGTCAGCACAAATAGCACAAAGTGAGCACAATTCAGCACAACTTTGCTTTTTTTGAAAATCCAAAATAGCTCGGCTAACTTCACACCGAATTTTTTTTTATTTTGTTGTAAAAACCGCAATTTTGAAGATATCGAAAAAAGGAAAAACAGCACAAATAGCACAAACTGAGCACAATTCAGTACAACTTTTTTTTTTTGAAAATCAAAAATAGCTCGGCTAACTTCACACCGAATTTTTTTTTATTTTGGCTGTAAAAACCGTAATTTTGAAGATATCGAAAAAAGGAAAGTCAGCACAAATAGCACAAAGTGAGCACAATTCAGCACATCTTTGCTTTTTTTGAAAATCCAAAATAGCTCGGCTAATTTCACTCCGAATTTTTTTTTTATTTTGGCTGTAAAAACCGCAATTTTGAAGATATCGAAAAAAGGAAAGTCAGCACAAATAGCACAAAGTGAGCACAATTCAGCACAACTTTGCTTTTTTTGAAAATCCAAAATAGCTCGGCTAACTTCACTCCGAATTTTTTTTTATTTTGGCTGTAAAAACCGCAATTTTGAAGATATCGAAAAAAGGAAAGTCAGCACAAATAGCACAAAGTGAGCACAATTCAGCACAACTTTGCTTTTTTTGAAAATCCAAAATAGCTCGGCTAACTTCACTCCGAATTTTTTTTTATTTTGGCTGTTAAAACCGCAATTTTGAAGATATCGAAAAAAGGAAAGTCAGCACAAATAGCACAAACTGAGCACAATTCAGCACAACTTTGCTTTTTTTGAAAATCCAAAATAGCTCGGCTAACTTCACTCCGAATTTTTTTTATTTTGGCTGTAAAAACCGCAATTTTGAAGATATCAAAAAAAGTAAAGTCAGCACAAATAGCACAAACTGAGCACAATCCAGCACAACTTTGCTTTTTTTGAAAATCCAAAATAGCTCGGCTAACTTCACTCCGAATTTTTTTTTATTTTGGCTGTAAAAACCGCAATTTTGAAGATATCGAAAAAATGAAAGTCAGCACAAACAGCACAAATTGAGCACAATCCAGCACAACTTTCCTTTTTTTGAAAATCAAAAATAGCTCGGCTAACTTCACACCGAATTTTGAATTTTCGCTCTAGCACACGCAATTTTGAAAATATCGGAAAAAGGAAAGTCAGCACAAACAGCACAAATTGAGCACAATTCAGCACAATTTTCCGTTTTTTGAAAATCAAAAATAGCTCGGCTAACTTCACACCGAATTTTGATTTTCGCTCTAGCACACGCAATTTTGAAGATATCAAAAAAAGAAAAGTCAGTACAAACAGCACAAATTGAGCACAATTCAGCACAACTTTCCGTTTTTTGAAAATCCAAAATAGCTCGGCTAACTTCACAGACATCACATAATATGATATTGACACAAAATCTGCGCTGAAACGATATTTGCCGTCTTGTATGTGGATTGCTTGAAGCCCATGTATGGAGGTTATGGAAATCCGTGATACCATCTCTTGTGAACTCCAATTCGTCTGTCCAAAGAATTCTGTTTATAAACTGGTTGTCATTCAAGCTTCACTCTAGCAACCAGTTACAAAACTCGAGTCTCATCTCAAAATCATTCGGAAGTGGTTCCTGCACAGGTGTATGGGGATTTGGATGCATATTTTCGACATGCAGTATTCTGAAGACTCCTTTTTTGGAAACATTAATTTGTAGAGCCAAGTGCCTTATGCTACAGATGCCAGTATTCTTTCATCGACCGAAACTCTTCTTATGGTTGCGGCTCCTGCGTAAGGTCTTGCAGTACATACTGATCCAGTTTTTCGAAGCCTTCGAAAGGTATTTCCAAAAACATTTTGAGAAGGAAGTCGTCTGTAAGGGTAAAGTTCCTAGTATCTTCGTTGTGCTGTTATTGAATTTCCATTGCAAAGCCCATAACGAATATAATGTCTGTCTGGAAGAAAACTTGAGCACCATTTAAAATTGAAAATCTGGCAGCCAATTTAAATACAGTTTTGAAGAATATTAATTCTTCAAAAAACTAGTTTTAAGATTAGGCCTCTAGCATCAGTATTGACAGAGAAATCAAATTTAACACAGATCAGGGTTTACCAAAGTAAGCCTTTTTTAAATTGTCAAAAAGTGATGTCAAAGTTGAAAAACGGACGGAATTGGTGTGCCTGAGTTACAGTTTACTGGTCGCCTTTTTACCCATAGGTTCGTGGTTCGAATCTCAACAGAGGCAAAAATGTTTTTTCACTGGTATCGCCTTTCGCAAGGAATTAGCAAGTCCGCCGTTAGTAAATTCGTTGCCATGAAAAGCGCTTTCTCGAATAGCCGTTCGGAACGGGCAGAAAATTGTTAGTCCCCTCCATTCCCTCATTATTTATAACAAAATAACACTATCAAGTCGAAGGTGAGTGGAAGTTAACGGATAGTTTTTCTCTCTTTTGTCTATGCTCCAAGAAAAAGTACAGTTTTTTGGTTGACATGATAAGACGCACTTCCTGTAAAATTAGTCAGTTGGTATTGGTGGGGATCTATTACGTGGATTAGAGTAAGCTGCTAAGTTTAAGCAATAAAAAGTGTTTGCCACAGACTGTAGTTCGAAATGGGGGAAAAAAGTTTTAACTGCAGAAGAAAAAGGGACAATAAACGTGTTGCAATCCGAAGAGTTTTCAATGAGAAGTATTACCAAAAAAATAATAACCGGGTCAGTTGATAAACTATTCAAAGAAGGGCAGAACCTAAGAAAAAAAAACTTTCAGAAGCATCTAAGAAAAAGAACCAAACTTGCCACAAAAATTTAGAAGATTTATTTGGTATTATCAATGCTCATCAGCATTGAATATTATGACTTTTGAAGAAGACAAGCTGTTTTTATAATTATTGCGATAAGATCGACGCCTAGTTTCCATTGGTTCAGTAAACAAAAAAGGTTAAACATATATGGCACCCGTGGTGTGATGGATAGCATGTCCGCCTGTTAATCCAGAGGTTCGAGTTTGAATCCCAACAGAGGCAAAAATGTTTTTTGCACGGGTATCGCTTTTCGCGAGGAATTGGCAAGTCCTCCTCACTCCGAATGCAGCTTGGGTTCGAGAAAACACTATTAACAGCCAGCTAGCTTCAAGTCTTGATGTCTCTAAATTGAGTGACAGTGAAGCAAAATATTTGCGACATCTACTTTGAAAAGTTTAGGCTGTGATCAGAATTTAATGTCAACAGATCTTCTATTCGTCGGCTGCGTGTGAAAAATCGCAAAACTGTTGCAAAGTGTCTCTAAAGTGGTATTAACAATCCATAGGGACGGTAATCTTATTAAAGATATTATTGGAAACGAAACTATAGCTCGGCTGCAAATTTTAGTATCACGACATGGAGTTGATCACCTACTGGCAGTTCCAAAATTGTGCATGGAACAGGAAAATTATTTAAAAATAGGAACCTCAAAAGAAATAAATTTCTTAAAGACGTGTTTAAGATCGTGTAGATCTTCTACGAAGCTATAAATTCTTGGAAATTGGTCAAGAAGGTAAAATGTTTGTGTTTTGATACTTTTGCTGTAAATCCCGACCTAAGAAGTGGAGTATGTCGTCACCACATAATGGAAATTATGTTGTTAATAGTGGATCAACCGCTTGTCCCATCTAGTGGGCCTTATATACATATACAATTACTTAAAAGATTTAAGAACAACTAGAAAGCTACTGACCAAAGTGATTTTTAAACAATAGACGATGACGCTGAGCCAAATATTATTGTAGAAGTGGCCGAAGACAGGATTTTTTTCCCAGAAAGTAATTATCTACTTGCACATCAACCTTTGAGCTGAGTTTCACTATTATTTTCTTGGGAGGTGTTGCTGAAAAAGGGGTTCTATTCAGGAAACCTTCTGGTCTACATCGAGCTAGATGGATGACAGGAGCCTTATACTGTTTGAATATACAGTGTAACACGGATATAAGAAACTCCCAGAATGCCAATTTTTTTTGCTTACATCCGAGTTTTTCTTATACGAAAACCTCGGATATAAGAAAAAACTTTCTTATACAGGGTTTTCCGTACTTCGTGTATTATCCTTTGGGGTGTGATTCTTGGTCACATTCTAAGAAAAAAATTGTTATACAGTAAGGCTCGTTTCTCAACTTTGAAACCACTTTTTGACAATTAAAAAAAAGGTTAGGTTTGTTGTACCCTGACCTAATTCGATACTGATGATAGAGACCAATCTTAGAATTAATTTTTTGTGGAAATAACAATTTTTAAGATTGTATTTAAGTTTAGCTTTCATAGGTTTAGGGTTGCCAGATTTTCAATTTTTAATGGTGTTCAAATTTTCTTCCCGAAACAAAGTTTTGACTTTGAGGTCACTTTTCTGCAGAAAATGCCTGATAAACACAGAATTTCTTTATTTTTTACACATGAATAAAACAATAAAAAAAAACTCAGTTATAAGTGCACTCAAAAACCCATACATTTTATGATATTAAAAAAATGGGTAAAAGTAAAAAATGGTTTCTTCAATTTGAGGTTTGTTTGAATAAAACAATAATATGGGCGCTTTTAGTAGTTTTTTATGTATTTCATACAAACACAATTATAACAAGTGCTCAAAGTGCCTACACAGACATTTTTTTCATAAATGAGTGTCTTCAAGTGAATATTTTTCTGGTAAATTGGGTATGACAACATCCTTGAAACAATGAGCTGCATTCTCATCTGCAGAAAGGGATTCTTCGTGTACTTTTTTGAAACGAATATTCTGGCGTTTTTTCCATCTATTAAGCAAGCCTTGATTAGTAGTCTATTGGTTATGTCATTTCGGAACTCGACATTGAATGGACTTTTATTGCATGAATCGATTAATGAGTTAATTTTAGAGAAAAAACCGAAGGTGCTATTAGATTAGAGGGTGGGATTCGGAGACATGGGTTCTAAACCACCTTCATTCGTTTTTTCAATATTTCTGGAGAACGAAGCAAAATTTTGATGCTAAATTTTTAGAGAGCAGATTTTCCCATCGAAATGCATCTTTATCAAAATTATAAAGAACAACTTTTTATTCAAAATAATAAAATTCCCGACAGAAATTTTTGCCAGTTTTTGAGTTTTGTCAGTTTTTTTAATGGCATTTCTTTCTGGTTGCAGAAAGGTATGGGCAATGCGTCATAAAAAAGAAATTAAATAAAATTTTCTTAGAAATGCTATCTATATCAGAGAACTTTCTATGTTTGAATTTCACCGAAATGTTGTCACTTGAACATAGACATTTACCGTCGATTTTCATCCCTTTTGTACTTACAGACAATGTTACGGAAGGAAAATATTTCATGAAGTTTCATATATGCGTGCTCTTTTATTCTAAAATTTTCAAGGAGTGCATTAAAATGAGTTTCTTTTAACCGAGTTTTTCTTATAAACGAGTTTCTTTTATACGTCTGAATTTGAAGAGACACTAAAGGGAAAGACACGGTGCTTTCGATTGCCTATCTTATAAGCGAGTTTTTCTTTTATGAGACTTTCTTATATCCGTAAAATACTGTATATTTATTAAAGCATTAATTTAAGCTTACGTAGAAAGACGAAAAGGCTGTGAGAAAAATATGCATTTTCACGGTGATGATTTATGTCAAATATTGGTTTCAAGCCTCTACCGGATGCTCAGCACCAAGAAACGAAATACTATTGAATGACCTCAAAGTCTTTGAAAGCTTTAACAAAAATAAAGCTACTGTAGCGCTGAAAAAGATTCTAAATCATTTGTGGTATTTGTCGGAAGAGCTAATTTCGCTTGCCTTTTCCAGTAACGAACTTTCCGTTCTACAGAAAAAAAAAAAAAAAAAAAAAATGGTAGAATCACTGAAAATTAAAGGCACGAACAAAAATATAGATAGCTTCGAACGAAGACAATGATTAGCTAGCTGCCAAAAATACCGTTAATTCTTTGCGAGTAGTGAACGACATACCTTAGCGCGCTGTTGCCTTAATGGAAGAATTTAATAAATTAACTATACAGCGAATGAAGAACAAAAGCAATATTCGCTTTTGCTGCAGTATAGGAAACAGTATCCTAATACTAATAAGTCAAATCTTGAGTAAATTTCAGTTTTTTTTTTTGTTGATTTCTGACAAAATTTTAACCTTGAATAGCTTTTGATGGAGTGAATTTGTTGAAAAATGATTAGAAATCTTTTTTCGGAGAGCAACTAATTTTCTATGAAAATATGTATCATAAATGAATAATTGTATGATTTAAAGTGATACGAATTCAAAAATGATTCATTAAGTAGATTCCTGAAAAATTTAACGACTGATGCTTCAACCGATTATTCGCTCTGGAAAGCAGCTAAGCGCCTGAAAAGACCGCAGTTACAAAACCCGCCAATAAAATCTCTAAACGGGAATTGGATCGGAAATCCGAAAGAAAAAGCTAACCTGTTTGCAGAACATCTTGCGAATGTTTTTAAGCCATTCCCAGCAAATACATCTGAAAACAGCTTACAGTTTATTGATAAAGTCGATGAAGTTGACATACCAATTGTTACACTCAAAGAAATGAAAAGTATGTGTCGAAATCAACTATCGATCAAAAAATCACCTGGGTACGATCTAATAACTGCTCAGGTTATGAAAGAAATGCCATCAAAAGCCTTCATAAAACTCCAATTCATAAGAAATGCATGCCTAAAGACCCAATATGTCCCACATCATTGGAAAATTGCTGAAGTAATTGTTATACCAAAGCAAGGTAAGCCACCAATAGAAGTGACGTCTTACAGACCAATATCGCTTATACCATTAATAGCAAAGGTCTTTGAAAAATTGCTACTGAAAAGACTAAGCAAAGTCATAGAAGAAAGAAATCTAATCCCAAATCATCAGTTTGGATTTAGAAATAAACATTCCACGATAGACCAAGTTCATAGAATAACGGATGCAGTTGAAAAAGCATTAGAAGAAAAACAAGTATGTTCGGCTATATTTTTAGATGTTGCTCAAGCATTCGACAAGGTATGGCATGAGGGGCTAGAGTACAAACTGCAAAGGGACCTACCCAGGCAGTACTACGAAATACTAAAATCTTTTATCTCAAACCGGTTCTTCAGAGTACGGTATGATCAAGAATATTCAAAGCTATGTAATATACAAGCCGGTGTTCCACAAGGAAGCGTCCTAGGACCTACCATGTATTTGCTATATACAAGGGATATTACAGTGGATAACAACACCATTATGGCTACTTTTGCAGATCATACTGCAATTTTGGCAACCAGTAAGTGCGTCGTCAAGGCTGCTGAGAAATTGCAAAATGTCGTCGACACCGTTAGTGATTGGACCAAAAAATGGTGTATCAAGCAAGCTCAATGAAGCTATGTAAATCTGCACATATAAACTTTACAAATAAAAAGTTAAGCTACGTTCAAATATTCATCAACAAACAAGCTGTACCTTACTTACGCCAATACGGCCAAATACCTTGGGATGAATTTGGATGCAAAGCTAAAATGGAAAGAGCATATCAAAAAGAAAAGGGAAGAGCTCAACTTGAAATATAGAAAAATGTACTGGTTACTCGGTAGAAATTCGGACTTATCTGTCGAAAATAAAATAATGCTTTATAAACAAGTACTTAGACCTGTTTGGACCTATGGAATCCAATTATGGGGCTGTACAAAGAAAACAAATACTGATATCATCCAAAAGTTCCAAAACAAAGTTCTTCGTGGAATAGTAAATGCACCATGGTATATAGGAAATAGCGATTTACATCTTGACCTACAAATAGAAACGGTTACAGAAGTTGTAAGAAAACATGCTGTATCACACAATCAGCGACTGCATCGTCATATCAACCCTGAAATGGAGTCCGTATTAAATACGAGAGGCAATGTTCGGAGATTAAGAAGAACCAAGCCACACGGGCTAATGGTCTAAAAGTCATGGGAAGCATTAAAAGTTTAAGAGCTTCCCTTTAAGCGAATATATTATTGAGAAAGAAAAATCTGTTGTCGATCGTTCATAGATTGGTTCTGATTACGAGGAGTTTTTAGTGAGGTAAGAATCCCACAACCTACACTACTTGGTATCGAATACTGCCAACTGTCTTTTGAATATTTCCTCCTGACAAAAAAAAAAAGTGATAAGTTTCAACATTTTGTCAGAAATCAAGAAAAAATAAATTTATTATATTGAACTTTTTGTAGAGCAACTATTTTTCTATAAAAATATGTATCGGTCTTCTCGGCACCTTGCCTCTAGACCAAAGTATAAAATTCCAAAGCTTAAAAGTTTTTTACCTATTCAATTTGTATGGGAAATGGAAATCTGCTATGAGCGACATCTAAATATTAATATTGAGAGCTCTCCTTTTAACAGGAATCTTTATACACATCTTCGAAGGTATAAATGGAATAGTTTCGAGAAAAAAATAGTCACTTTTTGAACCAGTCTAATATACATAAAGGGATAGGTATTTTCAGTTATGATACAAAAGAAATATTTAGGTTCTTGTAATGGAATTGACCCTGCCATCTGAACCGTTCCGACTACCTGGCACCTGCTCAGTCCATTATCTATATTAGGGGCCAATTATAGCGATCAAGAAAACGAATCAGCAAAAATTTTCAAATGGAATAATGTTTGTGTTGTCGTTAGAATTGAATAAAAAATTCTATACCAATTTTTCCTAATTCGTTTTCCTGATCGCTATAACTGGTACCTTACGAGCCAGTTATAGCAATCAGGAAAACAAATCTGGAAAAAATTTTCCAATGGAGTGATAACTATGTTTTCGTTGAAATTTAATTCCTTGTCAAAATTCAGTTCACTTCACTTAAGTCTTCTACTATTTTTACGCATAAGTGTGAGTGACTGAGTAGAAACTTCTACTTAGTCACTTACATTTGTTGATGTAAAAAACGCTTCCAAAGTCGCCAATATGTCCTCCTGCTCTCGTTGTTTTTGAAAGATTGTTAACTCAGCAAATGCAGATAATGAAAACAAATAGAGAACGACAGGCTTAAATTTGAGGGATCTATTTATACTTATAACAACAAATTTATTTGTAGTTTGAATTTTTGTTTATGGAGCTTTCAATTAACCTAAAGTGTTTTGAAAATGCAATCAATCAAATACTTTATAGTAGGCCGCTAGAAAAGGAACTATTCTGTCGTAAGACTTTTGAATGCTGGGGTTACGGTAATAATATCAGCCACTCAATAAGAAATCTTAAAATTTAGAAATCTTTAATTCGTATGCATTCTCAGAATTGAAGATACATATTTGACGCGAAATTCAAGGAGAGTCATCTTACAAAATTTTTAATCAGGGGAAAAAATTACGATTTTATTGAAGAATCATTTACATCAATATCAATATCAGTGGCAGCTCTGGGTACCTTAGTGTTGGTTGTGTGTTATAATACTCTTTAAATTTTCTCTATTTTTTACAATTTCTACTGTGATTTATTTGTGTCTCATAGTTTATTTGCGTGCTTTTAAGTCCATATTCTTAGTTGACAACAGTGTATACAGTGAAATTGTGTTAAATATCTACATTTTTGCCAATTAATTGTGTTTAGCTTTGGTAAGCGGTGAAGTTCTCTCGTTCAAAAAAAAAAAAAAAAAAAAATCCGTAACCTTAATTGAGTGATAATTTAAGTACAAGTCTCTTGAGCACTTTACGTTGCTTGAATTATCATAATTACTGCATGAAAACTTTTTTTTGTGTTTTATAATCATAGTTTTTATGTTTTAAATTATTATTTTTGTTGTGCAATTTTTAAATTGCTCCACGGCGTAGTTGGTTGGTTAGAGCGAAGAAGGAATCTGTCGAACGTTGAGATCGATGGATACCTGCAAAGTATGGAGGATGCAATCCGCACTACAATGGACAGGACAATTCCTAAATATAGGCAACATGACTCAACGAACATGTACAGAAACGCGACAATCGACGCACTCTACAAACAAAAAAGTAGACTCCTGTCGAGACTCAAACTCTTGCACAGGAGGTTTACTGACCGACACGAGTTGGAGATTAAAACTCTGAAGTCACAGATCAAAAATCTCCAACAGTTAATTAAAGAAAATTACAGAATATCTATATCTCTTTTCTGGAACAACAAAATTCGGGCTGTACAGTCCAACAACCCGAGTATGTTTCCGGAAATAAACAAAATCTTTAGGAGAAAAGATCAAAATGACATTCAGAGTATTAAACTCCAAAGGACGACAGAGAACAAAGACTTACTTCTGACATTAGGAATAGATCCAGATGACGCCATTTTGGATGATGACCACTTTATAGTGGAAGATGCTCAAGAGAAGGTAGAGACTGTGGGTGCTGTTTTCGAGCGAGTATATAAGGTGAATGAGTGCATTCGCCCGAATTACGACCTTGAGAATAGAGCCTTCGTTGGACACTTCTATCTTAGAGACGAGATCTCGCATTGGCGATCCGAGAATCCTGGTTTCACTAGGTTCAATGACGACCGACTTGCAAATGCAGTCATCGCCCAGCGAAACGGGGATAACACCCTGTTCGTTTCTAAGATGGACCTCTTGGACATCTTTCACACAATAAAGAAAAAGAAGTCAGCAGGTGTCGACGGCATACCCAATGTTGTGCTGCGAAACCTCCCTTCGGAAGCGGTGGACATATACACCACGTTGTTCAACAATGCTCTGAATAATGCATATTATCCAGTTCGTTGGAAGACGGCAGTGGTCCATCCTCTCCTTAAAAAAGGTAAGGATGGTTCCAATCCAGCAAATCTTCGGTCAATTAGTCTTCTTCCGAGTATCAGCAAAGTATTCGAGAAAGTTCTCAATAGAGCTCTGTCCAGATGGGCTGAGGACAAACATATTATTCCAGAAAATCAGTTCGGTTTTAAGGCGGGCCATGATACCACACATGCCGCGTCTAAACTAGTATCAGATATTCAATGGAACAAAGCTAAAAATCAGTGTACGGGTGCATGTCTGGTTGACTTGGAGAAGGCTTTCGACACCGTTTGGTTAGACGGTCTTTTCTATAAGTTGATCAGATATGGCATGAGTAAACCACTACTATATATTCTGAATGACATGCTTCATGGTAGAACGTTTGTTGTGAAAAGTTGCAATAAAACTTCTACCAGAACTTTTAAAATACAGAATGGTCTGCAACAAGGAGCGGTGAATTCGCCTATTTTGTTTAGCATTTTCACCGGCGATCTAATTGGTTCACTTCACCATGCTATCGCGTACGCCGACGACCTAATCGCGTACAGAACAGGTCCAAAGATCGAGGTCATCAGAATACTCTTGCAGCGTGACTTCGATAAGATTCAGCAATATTGCGATGACTGGAAGTTGAAAATCAACTTTCAGAAATCGGAAACAATTGTGTTTAGAACCTCGTTGGCTCGGGCCTCAAGGGATACGAGAAAGAACTGGCGAAAGCTGGTGATCGTTGATCTATATGGCCACCCACTGCCAAGCAAAGTAGTAGTCAAATACCTGGGCATCTGGCTAGATCAGTATCTATATTTTAACAAACATATGGATGCAGCTCTGGCCAGGGCTAGAGGAGCTTTTGGTCTGACAAGGCGACTGTTTCACAGCAGTCAACTTGATAGCAGAGTGAAGGTGATTTGCTACATGGCCCTCATAAGGCCAATGATTGTCTATGGGTGCCCTGTATGGTTCAATGTTACAGCGTCTCAAATGGAAAAGATTCGGGTGTTTGAGAGACAGTGTCTGCGTACCTGTCTTGGATTGCACAGAACACCAGAGTCGGAGTACAGAAAATATTATCCTAATGAGGTCCTTTACAACGGGGCTCATATAAACAGAATCGACAACTTCATGATAAAACTGACTCGGGGTCACATTGCAAGGTCGATGTCTTCGAACAATGGCCTGATATTTGGGGCTTACTACCCCAACTTAGAATATATGGAGAGAACACGTTTCAGTGGATTTGTCCCACCGGAGGCTTTCCTCTATTTTGACATGATAGGGTTGATACAGGACAGATCGGCGGTTCCGTTGATCTACAACGTCTGCCGTAAGTCCGTGGAACGACGGCTCCTTTATGGCCGGGACGTCGCCGCAGTAGGCGGAGAAGCTGAAGAGCTCCTCCGGTTCAGTAGGGCGGTATCAGATCGCGATCGACGAGACGTTGTTAAAACGTCAGAACAGTTCTGGTGGCTGTCTGAGCAACAGACAGAAAATGATACCAATAGCGAGTCGCCAATGGCTGGCTTGCACAGACTTAGTGTGTAAGACTTAGGGTGTAGGGGGTAGACACAGTGGCAACAAAAAAAAAAATTTAAAATACGTAACAAAAAAAACCAAAAAAATTTTAAAAATACAAAAATGCAAAAAAAAAAAAAAAAACTAAGCTGCATCGAAAATCAAAAAAAAAAATTGTAAAAAATCAAAATAAAAAAAAAAAATGTAAAAATTTGTGCGTCCCAAAATCCAAAAAAAATAGAAAAAAATAGAAAAACCAAAAAAAAATTATAAAACACAAAAAACAAAAAAAAAAAAAACAAAGAAAAGCTACTGTGGCTGCTCTAGTTTTAAGTAGTTTTAATTAGTTTTAAGTAGTTTTAATTAGTTGCAAGTAATTTTAAGAAAAACATAAAAAAAAATGATCTATAAAACCAAGTTTTTGTTAAATTTTCTTAGTTATTAATTAGTTATAGTTTGAAATAGAAACATGGTATCTTTAGGCCGAAAGGCATTAGAAATAAGATATTGTATAATTTAGAGTACCCGCCTAGGGTCAGTAAGTTAATTAAGTTATTAATAAGCTAGTTTAATCATTTTTGTTAGCATATAAGTAGTTTTAAGAGAGAATTAATAAAAATGAATTTAAAACTAAACTAGAGCGAAGATAGTTGTGTCAAGCATCTCAGGTTCAAATCTCGTACTATCCAAGTAAACTTTTTTTTTCTATTTTTTTTTTTTTTTTTTTATTTAATTAAAACTAAACTTTTATTCTCAATCTCTCCGTTTTTATTTTTCTCTTTTTCCTTTTTTTTCAAATTCTTTAATTAAAATGGAATGCTCAGCGGTGAAATGTCTGGACTCTTCCCCTAATGCATGCCTTTTTGCATGTTACGGCCCTTGTGGGAAGTTTTACCATGCTAAATGCGTTGGGTCAACCACCTTATTTATAGAAAAGGTTGACGCATCAAAAATTGCAGTATGGTTCTGTCCTGATTGCAGGAAAATCTCACTATCCCAACTTGCATTTAAAATGTCGTCATTCAAGACTGATATTACCAAAATCAAGAAAGGATTAGATGAACTCTGTAATAATCTTAATGATGCGGTTTCAAACCTTAATAACTTTTCAGCCCCCAAGTTTTCGGTTGACATATCAACCTCAACTGTTGATTTGGAAGAGCCGCATACTCCTCTGCCTAATGTCTCACCAAAAACAATCGACCTATTTTCTAAACCAAATATGTAAGTCTAAAAAGAAAAAGCAAGATACTCACTCTTCCGAAAAATGTTTATGTCTTAGGAGCTGTGTAGGTCCTACAAATAATAACAATGAAACGACAATTGTCGATTTAGCTGTTGTTTCTAGTAGACCTTCTAATGTTGATAATCAAATTACCGAACTACCTCATATCCCCAAACAAGTCGAATCAGTTCCCGAAACCATTAATGTGAATTATCCTCCTATTGAACCATTTCCAATTCCCAAACAAGTAGAATCAGTTCCCAAGCCTAAAAAAATTTTTGTATCCCGCCTTAAGCCTGATTTAACAGCCAATGATATTATATCCCATCTAACTTTAAACCACAACATATCTAATGACTTAATTATAAGATGTACGAAAATAAGTAAGCCTAACAGTTTTGTTTCGTCCTTTAAAATTTTTGTCCCTCCGTCACAATTTGATTATCTTTGCAGCCCGAATTTCTGGCCTTCAGGCACTCTTTTAAAAGAATTTGTTGGTTCTTCCAAGAAGAAACGTGTTGAAAATAGTACCGTCAATAATGTTTCAAAAAACTAATAAGACTCTCCCTATTTTACCAGAATGTAAGGGAGCTTCGTAGTAAAACTACTGATTTTTTTATTAATTCTCAAGCTTTTGCCCATGATATTTTTGTTCTTACAGAAACCTGGCTTCATTCAGGCATTCTGGATACAGAACTTTTTAACTCAGAATTTAAAGTATTTAGAAAGGACCGCCATTCTCATGTAGACGCAGACGTAGGTGGGGGTGTTCTCATAGCTTGTCGCAATAGTTTTTTGTCGTCTAGTATCACTTTTCCTTTTATTTTAACAATAGATTTAATTTGCATTGAAGTTACTTTTGAGTCTAAGACAGTCTATGTAATTGGCACATACATTCCCCCAAAAAGTTCTGCCCCTGCCTACAATGAAGTGGCTTTAGTGTTAGATTATTTAAACAATCTTTCTTCTTTAGATATAAATATTTTACTGCTGGGTGACTTTAATCTAACTTATATAGATTGGTCTCCTTCAATTGACTGTTCATTTCAGAAAGCTTCTTTGACATCCTCTCAACAAGAGCTTATCTTATTGGATTATCTAATTTCTACTGACTTACAACAAGTGAGCTGTATTAAAAACTTTTTAAATCGAAATCTCGATTTAGTCTTTACCTCTGACGCTGTTAGTACTGTCGTTCTTAAATCTTATTCCGGCATTACTAATGTAGATGACTATCACCCTCCTCTAGACATTTTCCTTGACCTAAGCGGTCATATTCATAGTTATAGAAATTCATTTGATTGCTCGCATATATTCGACTATCGAAAGACTAACTTTCAAATGCTTTCTGATGAACTAAGTAGATCTAATATTAACAATATATCAGCTTTCACCAATATTGACGAAGCAGTTAGTTACTTTTATGTTATTCTTAACGACTGCATGAACAAAGTTATACCCCTCAAAATTTCAAAGAATGTGAGCTCTAATCACCCATGGTACACTAAGGAACTGAAAAAGCTTCGCAACAAAAGAAATAGTGCTTGGCGGACCTACATTAAGACGCGTTCTGAATCTGATCCCCTTTCTTACATCTATTTTTTTGATAAATTTAAATCACTATCAAAAACTCTGTACTCAAGTTATGTTCATAGAATGGGCAACTCATTAAGGGATGATCCAAAAAGTTTCTGGAACTTTGTAAATTCAAAGAAAGATTCGGATGGATACCCAGATAACTTTACATATGGTAATGTCACTTTGACAAAAACATCCGACATTTGCAACGCTTTTGCTCACCATTTTTGTAATTCCTTCTCTGATTCTATTGTTGATATAGATCGTAATTATTTCGAGTTTCTACGTAAATGTCCTCAAATTAATTTTAATAATGTTCCAATTAACCTAGAAAGAGTCCTTCACAATATTTCATTTTTGAACGATGATTAATCTGCTGGCCCTGATGGCATCCCTCCAATAATTTAAAAAAAGTGTAAGTCCCAAATTGCATTTCCACTTCATTACTTGTTTTCATTATCGTTAGATTCTGGTCGATTCCCTTTACTGTGGAAAAGATCTTTTATTACACCTGTATTTAAAAAAGGTATTAAATCAGATATCCTTAACTACAGACTCATATCTAAGCTTTCGTGTATCCCCAAATTATTTGAACAGCTTGTTTGTGAAAGCTTAACTTTCCATATTAAAAATATAATTTGCAAACAGCAGCATGGTTTTGTACAGAAAAGATCAACAGTAACACACCTTGTATACTTCCTTCATAAATGTTCAAACGCGCTTGAAAGCGGGCAAGAGTTAGATTGTATATATACTGACTTTTCAAAGGCTTTCGATAAACTATCTCACGATATTATATTGTTTAAACTAAATGCATATGGATTCCCTTCGACCTTCGTCGATTGGATCAGGTCGTACCTAACTGTGGTAAAATTTAGAAGCATTCTTTCAGACTTCTTTAAGGCGCACTCAGGAGTACCACAAGGTAGTCACCTTGGCCTTATCCTCTTTATTCTAGCCATTAATGATGTTACTTTTAGCTTGTCATCGAGTGAAATTTTGATCTTCGCGGATGATATGAAAATTTTCAATAAAATAGACTGCGCAGCCGATCGTCTTATTTTACAATCGGATGTTGAAAATTTTGCCATATGGTGCGGTAAAAATGGATTGATTCTCAATCCAACCAAATGTCAGAGTATAACTTTTTCGAAGAAACTTACACCGGCTTTGCATAATTACTCGATTTCTCATCAAATATTATGCAAGGTGTCCAGTATTAAGGACCTCGGTGTTTACTTTAGTTCCAATTTAGAATTTACATCGCATATCAATTACATTGTTAGTAAAGGAAACTCAATGCTAGGCTTTATTAAAAGATGGGCTAAGGAGTTTACGGACCCCTACGTCACTCTTTCGCTGTATAACTGTCATGTTCGACCCCATCCTAGAATATGCTTCTCTAGTATGGTCTCCTTATTATGCAGTCCACAATTCAAGAATAGAAAGTATACAGCGAAGATTTATTAGATTTGCTCTCAAGGGACTTCCTTGGACTGATCCTTATGACCTTCCACCGTATGAGCATCGTATTCAACTTTTGCATATGCAACTGCTTTCGCATCGGCGAATAAATAATGATTTAGTCTTTATTCACCAGCTCATAACAGGACAAATTGATGCTCCTGACTTGCTCGCATGCATAAGTTTTAACTACCGGGGAGGCTCATACCAACTGCGCAACTTGGAGTTACTTCACTGTCCTCATCATAGAACTAATTATGGATTGAATGAGCCTATTACTCGTATGATAAAAATTTTAAACCTAAACACAAATTTAATAGATTTTCATATTAGTAAAACTACGTTAAAGTCCTTAATTCGAACCAGAGCTCCACTCTCTTGACTATGTTTTTTTTATGTTTCTTATATCTTTATAATTGTCATATTTAATAATTAATTTTACGTTTATATGTAGCTATTTAATTTGTTTTTGTATGTTTATCAATAATTTTGTAATATTTTTTAGCTCTGTTGTCTTGAGTGTGTTAGACTTAATTTTTGCTTACTAACTACTAACACCTCGCTAAGTGATGACAGTGATACATATTTCTGAGTACTTAAGGGTGAATAAACTCTTGAAGAAAAGATACATTGTTTCACAAGCTTGAAATAAGCTGTTCTGATAGTGAAAATATAACGTTCGTTTCGCGTCATAAAACAGACGTTAAGACTTATTGCTTAGCTAGCTTATCCCATTCCAGTGGGAAAGAAGTGATGAAATATAGTCTATTTTACTCAGGGACAATAAAGTACTCAAACAATGAAAGACTTTTTGAAAACGGTTCAGTATTTCTAAGTTCCCGGTTATGTTCAAGTTGCAGTTTTCGTTCTCTAGGGAATATAAAGAAGAAATATAGCTAGTATCATTCCTCTGGTTCTAAACCAATTCTGTACAAATTTCATTCAAATCGGCTGAATAGTTTTGGAAATTGGTCAAGCAGTTTCTAAGTTTCCTTATGTGTTTCCGTTCCCGTTACCGTGAGAATGTAGAAATGAAAAACTATCTCATTCCCTTGGGAATATGGCAATGAAGTGAAGATTTACATCTTTCTCTTGAATGACTATATTTATTCACCGCATCAAAATCCGCTGTGTAGGTTTAAGGACCTAAGCACGCAGACAGTGGAAAGCGACTTTGTGCTATACCTTGTAACGATGAGTCATATCAGAATAATTCTGATTTAAGATCTGTTTTCAGAGCGAAAACTATCTGAGCTTATGGAAAAATTATCTACTCTATGTAATATAACAAAATTCCATATTAAAATCTTTAAAAACGCATACGAGTACGACATCCTCTTTTTCCCAACTGAGTTATAATTATAATCAGAAGAATTGAAACGACAAATTTGTGGTCTCTAACAACAGAACTATACGAATTTGTTTCGCTTGGAATTTGGTTGACTTTGCAAAAAAAAAAAACCCCTATTCATGTGTGTGCCTCAAACTCCAAAACCACTGGCAAAGTTTTGTTGTTTGGCTGGCACTAAACACGAACACGTGAGCAATTCGTTCAAATTCTCTGGCCTCATACTTAAAGTCCTTTGGGAAATTTCACGAAAATGCTGCTGTTGTTCTACTGATGGAAAACTTTGAAATGCAATTTAATAACGCAAAGTAATCACTGTGTGGCTGTAAAGTTTGTTGCTGAAATTTTTCAATTCTGTGGCTGAGGAACAATTTAAATATTTTTCAGTAGATGCACAGCACACCTATACAAACATTATATTGTGTTTTCTGTGAAAAAAATGTTTTGAGCCATTCACGTAAGCGAAAGATATACATATCTTCCTCACTTTAAAGCACTTGGCGCTACTAAAGTGAGCATTTTTATCTTCTAAAACTTAAAAAACAAAACAGTTCTTAAAGATCTATCAATGCACTTGAAAGTTCCCATGAGACTTCTTCCCCGCCAGCTATTTATTTTACTAGATATTATTCATGCTATACCTACCTACTTACACTTTTGTACAGGATATCTGCTTTTATTTTTCTCAAAGTATACCCAGTTAGGTTGTTTCAAAAGGATAATAGGAAATATTAAATATTTATAAAAATGAAATGAAACAACCTACATTATCGTTACTTTAACTGCTGTTTGTTTTTACTAGACACACTATGGTGAGTTGGGGTAGCTACAGTATCGTTTGCTTAATGTATCCCTTAAGATTTACAAAGCCCAGCGACTCCCGCGGGAGCCTTTTATTTATTATATTTTCCTCCTCCTCTAGGTTTGTTTCGATAAAAGGCGCAGAAGTTGAGCAATGGTGTTCAATTGTTCTTGTTCAGTTCATGTGAACAGCAACCTTAAATAAGATATACTATTCAGAGGTTGGGGTTCAATGTGTAAATGAAGGAAAAAGAGACTTCAGGATCTAGGTATTTAAAGTACTTTAATCTTTCTAGGTGCTCCCTGTGGATGGGATGACTAATAATTATATACCAAGTCGACAATGGCTATGCCTTTCATGCTCATACAAAAAATTTTAATTAATGCCTTATGAAATGGAGATCTTAAACGCTCTGAATTTGTAAAAGAATGTGTACCTACTTGCTGCATGACTACTTTTGACTTCTTGGAGGAGTCAATAATTAAATAAAAATAAATAAATAGGGTGGCGCAGCAGGGTGAGGAGCTCCAGGGCCAAAGGCTTTTCTCACAACCATGCCTTGTGAGGAAATGGCGGGGAACTACAATTTTATCCGGTTCCGAAAGGCTGATCGAGAAAAAGCTTTTCATGGCAACGAATTAACTGATTTCGGAGAATTTGCCAATTCCTCGCGAAAGGCGGTACCAGTGAAAAAATATTTTTTGCTTCTTTTGGGATTCGATGTACGAACCATCACGCAACGGGTACAAGGTGGCAATAATAATTATGCGTAATTCTAAACGAACTAGGTGTCTAAGCATGGTCATTCTTTTTCTGTAGGCAAAAAAAAAGAAATAAAAATGGAAGAAATGTGTAGTTGAAACAAATTTTTTCTCCAAAATCTATTTTTTACTAAAACAATATTTTTTGTGTAGTAAAGGATGTTTTTTTCAGACGTGTGGCTTTCCAGAAAAGCAAAACTCATAATAGTAATCATCTTTTGGCCAAAAATGTAGCTTTACTTTAAAGATAGGGGTTTGCTTATATGTTTTAAAAATAATTTTGGGCAAGCGGCCACCTAGAATAAACTCCAGCCAAGTGCCCAAATTTTAGAAAACTTTGGGGCCTTGTGTCACCAATAACGGGCCAAATATTCTCTTCCAAGGGTTCAATAGTCTTGAGCTTATCTGCGTAGACAGGAGCATAACATAAAAAAAAAAAATAGTCCAACGGTGTTGAATTGCCCAATCTTAACTCACAGATTTAAGAATCGGCGCCGAGAGCGATCTCGTTTCGAGACAATTTGCGCGACCGAGCATACACATTTAGCATAAATCAATCACAGCTGTCAAAAAGTCCAACTCAAAAAAAGAGTCAGACGAATATCCATTCTTAAGACGGCCGGGTATCTCTCCAGATTAAAAAGTATTGGCTCGATACCGAACACTTGCCGAATATCCCTTATATATCTAGTATTTTCATCAGTGTTCTTATTTATTTATTTTGAGTGATTTTGTGTTAAAGTTTACACAATCAAAATTATTTCACTTACAGTGTCTAATCAAAAACTATTTGAATGTTGAGTTAATGTTTCAATAAATTATTTTGGCTTTTATTTTATAGCACTGGTTATGTTCGCGCATACTTAATTGATTTGATAACTGAATCCTGTATTTTGTTATATTTTAATTTCTCAATATAATATCTTTCATTGTTCTTTTTAGATTTGTGAATTCATTTTTCGATTTCGTTTTGTGTTAGTTACAATGCTTAGACTTCTTTTCTGTTCTAATATTAAGTACCTATGTTTTGAGTTTTTATTAGTTACTAGCTGAGACGCCCGGCTTTGTTCGGGTCTGTATTTTTAAGGTTCCCGTTCTCGTTTTTCCTCTTCCATGTTAACTTGGGGATGAAATATAATCTTTCTTACTGTGGGACTATGTGGCATACTAATGCTGAAAGAATCATTGAAATCTGTCCAGTAGTTCCTAAGTATCCGTCCCCAACCCATTCCTGTTGGAATCTTCCATTCCAGTGGAAATATGTGAATGAAATATAAATCTATGTCACTGAAGGATAATGTTACACCTAGAGTTGAAATAATTTTCGAGATCGGTCAATTAACTTTAATGTTCCCGTTTTCGTTCCTGTTTCTGATTCTGTCAGATTATAGGGATGAAAAATATAACCTAAGGTACTGACAAATCGTAAAAGGGGATAATGTAGCACCCCTAATGTTGAAAGAATTTTTGAAATCTATCCAGTAGTTTCTAAGTTTCCGTTTCCAACCCCGTTCCTGTGGGAATCTTCTCTTTCCATAGAAATATGTGAATGAAATCTAAGTCTATGACACTGAGGCATTATCCCTCATCATCCTGAGTTTGAAAGCATTTTTGAAATCGGCCAAGGAATTTTAACGTTCCCGCTCTGGTTCCCGTTTCTGTTCCTGTGGGATTATAGGGATGAAATATAGTTTAAGTTACTGATGAAGGGAGATAAAGTAGCACCCCCAGTGCTGAAAGAATATTTGAAATCTGTGGAGTAGTTTCTAGTTTTCCTTTCCCAACCCCGTCCCTGTGGGAATATGGGGATCAAACCTTGACAGGAACCATCTCTAGATTAAAACATGCCTGCCCTGAAAAGTTTATAAAAATCCGTTGGGTGGTTTTGGAGTTTACCCCGGACATACATACATACCAGACAACACCCGAAGGAAAGTGTGTTGAGATCTTCGCTGAGTTTAACCAGTTAACTCAACTTGTTGATGAGCCCACTCGGGTTCCAGATATTGAAGGCCATGCGGCCAACACTCTTAACTTATTTCTCACTTCTCATCCCGAAAAATACAGGGTTGTAGTATCATCTCCTTTAGGCAAATCGGACCATTGTGTCATATCGGTAGATTTTTCGCTTTCCGTCACGGTAAAAAAAGATAAAGTCCCCAAAATATGAAAAAGCCAATTGGGACGGCCTGAATAATTTCTTTCGAAATTTTAATTGGTCATTGTGCTTTCTCGACGTAAACGTTGATGCTTCAGCTGATATGATATCTAACGTAATTCTCAACGGCATGAGAAATTTAGTTCCTCACAGAACAAAAAGTATCACCCCCAAAGAGAATTCGTGGTTTGATTCAAGCTGTAAAGAGGCGATTAGGGATAGAGAAAGAAGTTTTCGTAGAATTAAAGACAACCCCACTGTAGAAAACCGAAATTTGTTCAAACGGGCCAGAAATATCTGTAATGCTCAGATACAAAGGACTAAGTTTTTACATGACCAAAAAGTAAGGCAAAAAGTACTATTGTGTCCAAAAGGAAGTAAAAACTTTTGGTTTTTTGTGAAGAACATTAAGAACTCGACCACGTCATCGGTCCCAACGCTCGTCTTCAATGACTCTCCGTATGTCAGCTCCATCGACAAAGCCAATTTGCTGGCAGCCCAATTTGCAGCCAACTCTACACTTCCTTATAGCATATTGGCTCCACCTGAGCTCGAGGCTGCAAATTCTTTGATGAAGCAGATATTCTTTCGAAATCGCTCGGTTGCGAGAGTCCTCAAAGATCTCAACATACATAAATCCGCTGGTCCAGATGGTATCCCCGCCGTTATTCTGAAGAGGTGTTCTTCTACGCTGGCAAAACCACTGCGTAAAATTTTCCATCTTTCCTATTCTGCTGGAATTTTTCCGAGCAGATGGAAAACTGCATTTGTCCAGCCGGTCCCTAAAAAAGGCGAATCTTCCTCCCCTTCCAATTACCGTCCAATTGCACTAACGTCCCTTCTTTCCAAGGTCATGGAAACGTTGATAAACCGTCAACTTATGAAATATCTTGAAGAGCGAAAGCTTCTTAATGACCGTCAGTACGGCTTTCGTAGCAAACGGTCCACTGGTGATTTGATGGCTTATCTCACCGAAAAGTGGAACCAATCTTTACATTGTTTTGGAGAAAGTAAGATTATTGCACTTGATATTTCTAAAGCATTTGATAGAGTTTGGCATCAGGCTCTTTTATCGAAAATTCGTGCTTTTGGTATCGATGAGTCTCTTCTTCGTTGGATTAGAAACTACCTTTCCGACCGTTCAATACAAGTTGTGTTGGATGGCTTCAAGTCTGATACCCACTTCATAAATGCTGGTGTGCCCCAGGGCTCCGTTTTGTCTCCGACTCTCTTCCTCATTTTCATTAATGATCTCTTGTCTGAAACTTCTAAGCCACTTAACTGTTTTGCTGACGACTCGACCCTCAGCTTTTCATATTCGTTTCCAAATTCACGTCCCTGCTCTTCGGATGTGGAACTGGAACGGTTGCGTATGATAAGCTCATTGAATTCTGACCTTGACAGCATTGTTGCATGGGGTCTTATGAACCGAGTAGAATTCAATGCTTCGAAAACTCAATGCTGTCTCTTGTCGTTGAAGCTTAACATTCCCCCATTGCCATTATCCATGAATGGTACCTGCATCGAAGAAACCGAAAAGCTGTCAGTACTTGGTATGTGTGTAAACGATGATCTTCGTTGGAATGACCACATATTTGAAGTCGCCAAAAACGCTGCTAAATGCTTAGGCTTCTTGAGACGATGCAGGAAATTCTTCACCCCTTCTGATCTGGCTACAATTTATAAGGTCTTCATCCGCCCAAAACTGGAGTATAACTCCCATATCTGGTCAGGTGCTTCTCAAACATCTTTGCACCTCCTTGATAGGGTACAAAATAGAGCGTTAAAACTGATAGGTGAGAGTTCAATCGTAGAATCAATTGATTCTCTTGAACATCGTCGAAATGTTGCCTGTCTCACTCTCTTTTATCGCTTTTTTCACAAGCAGTGCTCTAGTGAAGTAGCCAGTTGCATTCCTCCCCTGAAACAATTTAGCCGCAACACCCGCCTCGCTAGGAATGTTCATCAGTTTTACCTTGAGCCCAACTTCGGGCGTACAGTCAAGTATAGAGATTCGTATTTCAGTCGCACCACCCGAATGTGGAATGCTTTACCTGGCTCAGTATTTCCCCTTCATTACGATTCACAAAAATTCAAAAGCAACGTGCATCGGTGTCTCCTTTCAAATCCTCTCCTATTTTCCTAAATGCTCGCACTGTGTTTAACAACATTATAAGGGTATTCATAACCCCTTGATGTGCGCGTTAATTATAAAAAAAAAAAAAAACATACATACATACATCCTATTTTTTATATATAGATTGTTTTCTCTCTTTAACTGCCAACTATTCGTCATACATTTTTTTCTATCAATTTCTGTTCTTTAGATTTTAGAACTCAGCTTATTAAACCTTGTACGCTTCGAAACGTAAGATCCCATACAAAAAAAAAAAAAAAAAATAAGATAAAATTGTTAACGAAAAAAAAAAAGATTTTTTTTTTCATCTCTTCGATATATCAACTATGTAAATTTGTTCATATCATCAACATAATTAGACAAGTAAAATGCATTTTTGTTTCAAACTCTAATTTAACACTTTTATGAAGCCATGGCCAATAGACTCGAGAGAAAACCCATATTTAACTTAACTAAAAATGGTCTCTCTCTTTCTTGGTTCAGCATCTGAAACCTATCCTTTTCTTCAATCTTCATGTGTCAGCTGCATCTTTCATCTGTCATTAGTCGTGTGCCACCTGTCAAACATGATATGTCATCTGTTGTCTGACACTTTCCGTTTGTCATCTGTCGACTGACGATTCTTGTTTGTCTTTAATTTACGTAAGTTTAATATTTCAGAAAAAAATCGTCGGACCAGATTTTTAAAAACTATTCTGTTTTAGAATCAAGTATGCAAGTTTTAAGATCATGCTTAAACATGCTTTGGCAAAAAACAAACATGATATGTCATCTGTTGTCTGACACTTTCCGTTTGTCATCTGTCGACTGACGATTCTTGTTTGTCTTTAATTAACGTAAGTTTAATATTTCAGAGAAAAATCGTCGGACCAGATTTTTAAAAACTATTCTGTTTTAGAATCAAGTATGCAAGTTTTAAGATCATGCTTAAACATGCTTTGGCAAAAAAAAAAAAAATATCTAAAATGTTTTGTATGAAAATTGTTTAAAATATCAAAAACTAAAATTTTCCAAATTGATTGATTTGATCAATGTATTACTTTTCAAGTATGAAATTTGGTCAGAACCGTGTACGATATTAGAAGAAATTCGCTTAAGAAACGGTAGCTAGGGGAGTACAGTTCTTAGACTACATATTTGCAGGCATATTCTTACTTCATTGGAGAGACCAACAAAAATTAATACATATTTTCAAAATCATAAAAAAAGTATTATCATATTGGTTCCGTTACTTGGAGATATGGAAACCTTATTCCAAAAACCAATCTGTTAGCTGCCCCACAGACCTACTTTTTTCGTACTTTTTAGCATCCTAATGTCAGGCTTTATTGTTATCTCTTTTTTCTGAACGATCGCAACACTTGCTTTATGGAACTTTTAATTGCAAATATCTTTTAACGTTAAACTTGTCTGGAAAATTAGAAGGCAATACCAAAATAATTCATAACTGGAATTAATTTCAGTAATCGGCGATAAAGGTTATTTTAGACGAAGAAATCGGAAAGACCTTAAAAGTATACGAAAAACTCCCGTTTCTTATTTAAAAGATTTTTAAAGAATTTATTCCTATCGAGGCTTCCTCCAAAAAGTAAAAACAAAGCCGACAGTTTTTTTTTAGGGTTTTCTTACAGCTTTTTCTGGCCGTGGCATTATCATAAGCATGTCTGCCTGTTACTCGGGAGTTTCGAGTTAGAATCCCAACAGAAACAGAACGGTAGATTGTGGTGGCAAGTCCTCCGATAGAAAGTTTATTGCCATGGAAAGCACTTTCACGATTAGCAGTTCGGAATCGACAGAAAATTGTAGGTCTCTTCAATTTCTTCACAAGACATGGTTGTGAAAATGCGCTTTGGCCCGAGGACTTCCTGCTTTGTTGGGCCACTCTATGTATACACATTCGCTTTGGTATTTAAATAAATCATTTATTCTTTTCATATGTGCTAGACTCAGCTTTACGAAGAACTATATATCCTCGTACCTAATAACATATTTAAATGTTTAATCACTCCATTGGGACAAGCTATTTATTTCCAACAATCAGCTATTTAGCGCGGAGAGCCCAAGGAGATAGCACTCCATGTTTCTTGTGTTTTCTTTTATGAGTTTTGCTAAAGCAATCTTGAGGGACTGTTTTTCTTACCGGAGTTTAAAATTATATTTGTACTGAGTGCGAAAACTAAAATTCTGGTTCCATAAATTTTTGTTTATAGGTTTCTGAGTAATTATTGTTATTATGTTCATATGTTTTACTTACACGTAACATAATTATGTTGCTTGATTAATTGCTGCTGTTATGAAGAGGTGCTCTTATTTAGTAAAATTCCTAAGCAATCTTAATCCATCACAAGTTCAGGAAAGCAATCACTCTTTGTCTTAAGCTCTAACACAGTATACACAATTAATTTATGTTGAGGGATAATCGCAAAACACGGTACTTACCCACATATGTACAGCTTTCTCAATAAGATGTATCATATAAAAATAGGAATTTAAGCATTTGTCATCCGCGCGCAGGATCTTTTACAAGGACATGTTTATTTATAGCCCCTTTTTGTTGGTGGCCATAGAGGTTCTCATTGCTAAATAATATTACTATGTAGAAGAAAAAATGCCACTTCATTTATAACTCCTTCAAATATCATATTTTTTAAATTTTGACGTTGTAAGCTTACAAAAAAAAAAAAAAACGATGCAATTTATTGACTTAACGAAAAATTACGAAGTCAGATAATACAAATAAAAATAAGTAATCTATCTACTCTACACAAGGTTGTCGGAGTGATTAGTCCCGTAAAATAAGACTGCGAAATTTTTATGAAGCTATTCGAAATATTTATTAAAAAAGATATACTCTCAATGACATATCGTGACATATAGAACTAAGGCTGTTAGTGTGCTGCAACTTGCAATCGTCTCTCATCAACCTGTTCTCATCGCTTCTGTTTCGCAAATCAATCTCCAGTCTCCACACTGTTGATGAGGATTTTTTATAACTTATTTCACATCGGGTAGAGGTAAGGATACCGAACCGTATTCATTTTTGGGTGTATACTTCCAGTCGAGTATAAAACAAAATCGTGCATCCTAAATGATTTATAGACATAAATTGCAAGTTTCGCTTTTTATAATAGACCTAAAGTTAAGTTTCTACCCCAACTCCCTTTTGTGTGGAAGTCCTTTTATTGTATACTGCAATGGCAAAAAATATATCACAGTAAATAAAAAATGAATTTTTTGTTTTCTCATCGACAGGGCCAAATGCGATACGGTGGCTAGCAAGTCATGCAGGAAGTTGATGCCTTTCTCATCCATAAATCACTTGGCAATACTTTTTTTTCGGAAATATTATAAAAAATGCGGTGTTATAAAAACTCACCATCAGAGATCAATGACAGCCGTAGATTCGGATTCAGAGATGGGTACTCAAGCAATTTGTGATGTGCAGGGAGTAGGCACACAACTAGCGGCACATAATACTGCCCATTGACACAAGTCAACAATAACAACACACATCACTAGCTACACATCAACATCCAGGCAGTGATTTATTTTTAAAATTAAACAAGAACAGTGCCCGTCGATGCAGCTATTACTCATAAATGAAAATCAATGTGGCTTTTAATAAATCACCAGATATTAAAACATCATAAGGGTGGAGAACAAGTGCATTCGCGCGTGACTGCAACTAAGAGTCGAAAAGTGTACAAGTGTAAGTTAATATTTGCATTTGATGACTAGATTGTGACTTTAATGTGCGCTCTGAAGTTGGACTTTCGCAATGTTTCTGTTAACTGTGATTAAATTGATACTGATAGCCTTGAATCTGTTTCCGCACCGATTCACCAACCGGAAGGTTATGTTTGTGATTTACTTGACGAATCTTGTGACTCATGGTAAGCTTTGTTTGTGTTATGTCTTTTACTATATTATGTATTTTTCAGTAAAGTATTTATTTTTTTAGCTACGCGCAATTTCAATGAGGAATGCTATTGTGATTAGAAACAATTATTTTTTTTTAAATTAGTCTACTGATAAATAATTTTATTTATGAGGAAATGAGGAAATGTGACCTGAAATATTGACTTATTTTTATTTTATTTCATTAATTTATTTATTTATTTTATTCATCACTAGCGAACCGCCCCGGATTCGCACGGGTATAAAATATAAATCCTATGTCACCCACAGAAAAAATGATTAAGATCGATCCAGTTGTTTTGATTTATTCATTACTGCCCGTGGCCTGCCCACGTTAAATTTGGATAGTAAACGCGTCTGATCGCTGCTAAATTCAAAGTGCTATAGGGAGAACCGCGGCCTCCAACGCGCTATTTATAGGCTCGCTCCCGCCCGCCGCCCCGGCTGGCTGGTACCACCGCAAACGCTACGTCCCGCAATTTTTATACTGTATCGTTTAAAATAGCTTGGTAAATTACACATATTTTTTTTCGTAGTATGTAAAACATAAAAATGGTTACTGTGGGTTATCCTTAGGAGAGACATATGCTGTCGCGATTTTTTTTTTTTTTTCATCTTTTTAAGATATACAATTCCGTAGTACATAAGTTTTATCTATCTCGTAAGGTTTAGCCATGTTAATGGCTATGTTAAAAAGCGCGCGCTTTTAACATTTTCCTAACTTTATAACTGGCAGAATATTGATAAGCAGAATTTTGAAAAGCTGAATTTTGAAAAACAGAATTTTGGAGAGCAGAATTTTGAAAAGCAGAATTTTAAAAGCAGAGTTTTGAAAAGCAGAATTTTGAAAGCAAAATTTTGAAAAAAGAATTTTGACCCCGGCAGAATTTTGACCCAACCCTCTAAAATTTCATCAATACTACAATCTGCTACTAATAATACGTGAGCCTTGGTCAAAATTTATATGTCTTTGAACTGAAGTTTGACGAACTGTTTGAGGAGTGTGAACGTGAACGCTATGGAAGTTTTTCATCAAACTTTCATCAAAGTAATTTGATAAACCAGTTTTATTATCTGAACGCCCCTTTTATCTGACCGTAAGGATAACATAGGTACGTAATTAAATTTAGAAACATCTATTGCATTTGAAAAAAAGTTATAGATTTCATGTATTAGTTTGACCAATCAGATACGAAAAAACCACTCTCACACTCTTATAGCAATTTTATATATTCATCAATTTTTTTTTTTTTTAACAATATCCGATGGTTTAGTTGGGAAATCAATGTTACCTGCACCAGTTTGTGGAAATGGCCATCGCGAATCCTTTGATGTGTTTGAAGTAAGCTCAATCAATATTGAAACAATGGAATGGAAGTACCCATGTTGCTTTGGTGGTTTTAAATTGAAAAGTTGATCATAAGTTTTTCAAAGTGTTTCGTCAGAAAGCTCAATTTTATGATTTTAGTTAAAAGTTGTATATATAGATCGAGATTTGTAAGGAGGTAAAACGAATGATTTTTTCCAAACATCGGGATAATCTTCGATGTTTGAATCATGTCCTGGTGATGGTATTCTTTTTCTCTTTTACGTACGTAGTTTCTTAATCATTTTCAATGAAAGATTTAGCTTGTAAGTGATTCTGTTGATTGTTTGCCAAGGAAAATTTACTTAATTTTTTTTTATTAGGCTTGGAATAAGTTGATATAGGGGAAGCTGGGGCACATTTAACACTCAATTTTAAAGGGTCTGTTTTTTGATAATTATTGATGGATTTAAGTAATTTTTTTGTGTTTGATACATTGAATATTTGGGCTACGACTGGTTTGCACATTTTCCTTTTCTAAGATTTTTATATTTTTTTAAAATATATTTTGTATAAAAAGTCATTTTGTAAAAAGTGCCCCGGACACAGCGTACCTTTGACTTTACAAGGGGAACATTTGACAATACAATTTTAAGCCTAATAAGTATTTTTTTTTTGTCGGATGTTTTTAAAAATACCAGCTGGAGCTCTCAGACCTAAAAATCGGTCTATTGTACTACCAGTTAGCAACTTGTATATACTTTTATACTTGTAATAGCTTTCCAGATGTTCAGAGAAAAGCCAAAAGACGCTGCCATGATAAGGAATTACCAGCTCTCCCCATGTCTGCGCCGAGTAGGACGTAAAAGCAGGACATTCACAGAGGAAGGCTCTGCGGTGTCCTCATTTTCTTCACAAGATTCACAGAGTGTGGTATCACTTAAGCCTAACACATTTAAATGCTTGGCAAAAGAGAAGGGCCCGCTGGCAACGCCAATAATCTTTTAACAGGCTTTTCTGCTACGAGCTGGCAAAAATAATGCAGTCTTCTTAGGTTAGGTAAGGTGGAAGTGGCTGTCAGCCAATGAGTACATTGCCTTACACATTTAGGCCGCAAGGGCCCACTGTGATACCACAGAGATCAGCAAGTGAGTCACCTACTGCTTTCAGAAACCCGATGTAAGATTAACGAGTTGATCACTTATTAATCTTCCATTACGGGACTAGCCGGTTAATCACCTGCTAGTCGAACCACGCGGAACTTTTAATGTATTTCGAAAGACTTTTAGGGTTTATGTAAGCTAAGTCGCTAGTATCATCGAAGAAGAATTCACCGAGATGGGTTTTTCTCCTATGAAGTAGTGCAGGGCATGAGCAAAGAAGGTGTTGAACGGTTTCTTCCTCCTCCTCGTCCATGCAGCTTCTGCAGAAATCATTGGAAAACACACCAAGTCTTTTGGCGTGTCTCCCTATTAGACAGTGTCCCTATGGTAGAACCTAGATACAGGCGGTTCAGGCATCAGGGCTAACAAACTCTTCGAGCGCTTTGAGTCTACACAAGGCCAAACTTTTTTGGTTGCAAGGCAGTTGTTACTCTCAGTCCATCTAGTGTGTGTTATCCTTGAAGCGTCTTGGCTGAGTAGGAGTTTACATGTAGCGATAGGCACACTTATGTTGTTCCATTTTGAGCGTAGGGAAGTGGTCGTGCCCTTTTTGGCTAGTTCGTCTACCATACAGTTGCCTGGTATGTCCCTGTGCCCTGGCACCCATGAAAGGTGAATGTTAAACTGATTTGACATCTCCCTCAGAGACATCTGACAACTTTGGACCGTGATGGATTTTGTAGAGACAGAGGCAAGAGATTTAAGGGCAGCTTGGCTGTCTGAGAAGATTCGAATATCCGTGGAGGATATGACGTTTTCTTTGAGCCAAGACAGCAACTCCTTAATCGCCAGAATTTCCGCTTGGAACACATTACAATGATCGGGTAGGCGGAAGAAAAGACTGAGATTCAGTTTTTCTGAGTAGATTCCACTTCCCACACCTTCGCTGGTTTTTGAACTATCGGTGTAAAGTGTATTGCTTCATTTTCCAAAAGAGTGCCATTTTCCCAAGCTTCTCTTGAAGGTATGGTTACTTGGAAATTATTGTCAAGCACCAACTTGGGGGTGATGTAGTCGGATCGATTCGGTACGAATCTAAAGTTATCTAGAATGGTAGTGTGGCCGATTTGATTATTGGTCCACTGTGATGTAGCTCTGAGTCGAGTAGCTGAGCTAGCTGCGACTTGTTTGCTGAAGATATCTAGGGGTGTGAGATCTAGTAGTACATTGAGGGCGTCCGATGGGGTTGTCCTCAGTGCACCACTAATACACAGACTAGCCGTTCTTTGAACTTTGGCCAGCTTGTTGTAGTTGATCATCTTGTCTACTGTTTGCTGTCCACCAGACTATCACCCCGTATGTGAGTATCGGTCTAATTACCGATCTAAACAGCCAATGGGTGATTTGGGGGGAGAAACCCCATTTCCCGCCAATGGCTTTTTTACAGGAGAAGAGTGCAACGTTGGCTTTATTTACTCTTTCCTCAATATTGGTTTTCCAGGTCAGTTTTTTGTCAAAAATGAGACCTGGATATTTAGCCTGATTTGACAGTGTGAGAGTAACCCCTTTAATAGTTGGGGGTCTGAAGTCCGTAATTTTGTATTTCCTCGTAAAGAGAACTAATTCCGTTTTGTGTGGATTGATGTTCAGACCACAATCTACAGCCCAATTGTTAAGCTTGTTAAGTGCTGTTTGTAGCAGCTCTGCTAGGGTTTGTGGGTGAAACGGCAATTGCTCCATCATCGGCATAGGCTATGGTTTGCTGGGGAAGGTCCCAGTAACACCAAGACAAATTCTTCTTTTAAGTTTGGCAAACGATGCAATAACGTATTTACGCGAGAGCTTATTCCACCAAACAACTGACGCATAGGAGATGATTGGTCTTATCATAGCCGTATAGATCCAAAGGACCCTTTTCGCTGAAAGACCCCAAGTCTTGCCAAAGGCTCCCTTACATTGCCAAAGGCTGACTTTAGTAATTTTAGACTCGACATGTTTAGACCAAAGAAGTTTGTTATACAGGATCATTCAAAGATGTTTGACTTCATTTGAAAAGGTGATGCTGACGCCTTTAAGTGCAAGTTGGGTCAGACCAGTCAATTTTCTACGTCTTGTGAAGAGGACAACCTCGGTTTTAAGAGGATTGACGGAGAAACCGTTTCTAACACACAAGGTGTCAATCATGTTGAATCTGAGACAGAAGGTGTGTTTGAAGTGAGGTTTCACGTATGCAAATCTCAATCATTCTTTCCAGCGTTTTAAGCCAAAAGGAGGTAAGACTAATGTGTCTAAAGCTCTTGGCGAGCGAGTAGTCTTGTTTACCAATTGTACGCTAGGGCTAAACTACCAGTGAAAATATTGTTCAAAGTAGGTATCAAAAGGTTTATACTTTTCTGCAACATAGCTGGGTAAACATCGTCAGTGCCAGGTGACTTGAAACTGTCAAAAGATGCCACGGTATATTTTGATGGCTTCGTCAGTAACAACTTACGATGACGTGTACCAGCTACCAGAGTGGATTTATCATATTCACCTAATCTAAGGGAAATAGATTGCTGTGGTCCGATTGTTATCTGGTTTCCTGGAAAATGAGTTTCCAGCATAAGACTGAATGGGGCATATGCATAAAAGAGAAATACTTACTAGTAGTATAATGGTTACAGTATATACTAGTACTACCAGTAAAAGCTCATACTTGGAGTATTTACTTCATTTGGTATGCATAAAGTTAAGTTTATACTAGTAAGACTATACTAGTAGTATATACTGGGTTCATCCAAGTAAATACTACCAATTTATCGGAAATTGGCAGTAGGTACTAGGTAAGTATATAATTTATTAATAATTAAATTTGCTACATGATGCACAGTCTTGCAAACAGTACTCTGATGGAAGCCTGTGTCTTCTCCAAACCCCGGTTTGAAATCCTGGATCTCTAACATATCTCAAAAAAAAAAATCACATATTTTCATCAGGGGTAGTGGATCCTACAATTTTTCATTTTTTTTTTCTTTTTTAAATTTACTTTTTTTTTTAATTGGGTCTTTAGGTCTTAAAATAACGGTACTTGCCATACAACCGATATGATAATACTTATTAAAATAAAAATTTCACAAGAGGTATTATTTTTGAATAGGTGTTTTTCCAAAACCGACTTTCTCACTAATGGCAAACACGATTTTAACGAAGTTTTATATTTTAGAAATACTATTTTGATTCAATTTGTAGGGCTTACATGTATTAGAAATTGCCAAAAAATGGCGTTTTTTAAATTTTCGCTTGAAACCTTTGGAATATTTAATTTTTTTATTATTATTTTGCGTAATTTAATTGAATTTTCATAATTAATGTGTAGTTGGCAACCCAGTACCACCAAATATATTAAGAGCGAATACTTGAACCTTTTACTCGACCTTTAGATTTTGGTATTATACTCAGCACACGATCGCAAGTTCGTGCGACACAGTCGTGCCCAGTTTTTTTATTACATTATATCTACTTAACTGCTAACAAAAATGTATAAAACTAGCATACCATCTTATTGACCCTAATCGGGTACTCTAAGTTAATTAATATCTTAATGATATTGCCTTTCGGTCTAGAGATAGCTTATATATTAACAATCTAGAGTAAACTCTCTATTTTTCAGTTTGAGTACCTAGATGTTTATATAATTATTATTATTATTGCTATCAATATTATTGTTTTTTTTATTACAAATAAACTAATTATTTCTTGGTTCCATTCAATTTTAAATAAATTTTCTTATCGATAAAGTACTGGCCTAGCCACTCAACGGTTTCCTTTTCAAATCAGTAAAGCTTTTTGAAATTATTATATATCCTCCTTATATTTTTTTTTTCTTTGATTACACTTAAAAAAGCGGCCTTTAAAATAAATAAAGTCAACCGAATGCTTGGATAGAAAACTTCCGCTTAAAATGTACTTTGTTACCTAGTAAATACTTTTTTTTCCAGTATATACTATGGTTTTATGCATACGAGAATTAGTGTATGCTATAGAAATTTACCAGTAAAAGCATTTACTAGTCTTTATGCATATGGCCCAATGTCTCTGCTTTGGACTCGATATAGGAACCGTCTGATTTCCTGAGTGTTTCAAGTTTGTTTACCTTGCTCCTTTGAAGGGCTTTGGCAAGTCGAAGGTCTCACTAAGTCTTTCTATACTTTCACAGAATTTTTTGTAAGAAGCATTCTATGATCTTCGAATTAACCTTTTAAAGTCCTTCTGTTAAGATCGATACAGGTTCCGGTCGACCTCACATTTGGTCTTGAGGGTCCTATTCAGAATACTTCTGGTTTCCCTGCGAAGTTTCTGTAGTTCACTGTTCCACCACGGAACCATAGGTCTACTAGGTAATTGTCTAGCTGGACATGCCAGCTCAAAGCTACTTGTAAGGGCGCAATTCACTTCTAGAACTGCAGTAGAGTTTTGACGAAATAACCTAGCTCATCGTTGAAAAGTTTCCAGTTAAATTGTCTAGGATTCCTCGTAACCACATTTGCTACATGGAGTTCGATGTATCTGTGGTCTGAGAGTGACACGTCCGGCAAAACTTTCCAGTTGGTAATCGTAAGCCGTAACAAAAGTTGGCTTATTGCCAACATTGTTAACGTCTAAGTCAGAATGACAGAATGTAACTAAGAAGATGGTTGCCTCTCATGTTGCATTTGACGCTGCCCTAAACTATGTTTTGATCGTTGGCATCACAGCATATGATAAGCCCCAACTTCAGGCTTTCACAGAACTCCACCAAATCCACAACCTCTCTTGAGGGATTGGGTAAAGTGGAGTTAAAGGGAAAATAAACTGACGCAACGACGAAAGTTTTCCACTCACCGTTCGTTTCGTAGTTTGCCTTATAGCCTCAACCAGGTCTTGACCACAGAAATGATCAAGTTTGGTTGCTGCAAAAGAGCTCGGTATGATAAGACAGGTCCGGGGTAAGACAGACCGTTCGTCATAGAGAATATTGAACCCTAGTAGCCCTTCAAGACCAAGAACTCGGCCCTTCCAGGCCCATGGCTCTTGGATTGCTACGAGGTGAGTTTTTGTATTCGACACGGAAAGCCTGCTACATAAGAGTGCAGTAGCAGCCTTAGAATGTTGAACGTTAATTTGATTTATTATTATTGCTCCTTTCGAGGCTTTACCCCGTCCGGTCAGTGTCCGTGGACCAGATTGACTAGCAGGCCACGGTTTCACTCACCAACGTTTCGGTTGGAACTCCAGGAGTTTTAACTATGCCGGCTTCGTCCCTTCCAGCCAGTTTCCGTGGACCGAATTCGCAAGCCTTGCGACTTGTTCCTCCAGTTTCGTTCACCGGCTTTCCAGTTAGACTAACAGGACGATTGGCAGAGCTTCCGGAAACCTTCTTCCTTTTGACCCTGTTCGCGTTTGCAGAAGTTGGGGTGACTTCAGTTTCGGGAGACCGTCCTTAATTGGTGGATGAGACCTTTTCCGTCCTGTGCCTTTTCGACGCTTTCACCAAAGGTTTGCAAATTAATTCAGTGTCTTCGGCTGTGTCCTCTTTGCACTGAGCCCTTGCCGCTCGCCTTCTCCAGCTTCTGTTGGTGCTTGGAAAGCTGTTCTCCAGAGGATGCTATCGTTAGAGTGGGATCCACTTGTTCAGCTTCACTTAATCCAATGATAGCACCGCTCTGGTCAACAGCTTAACCCGGATAAGAATTTAGCTAAGGACCTTTGAGCTGCTTTCTTCATATTTCCAGCTCAAACAACGAAGAGCTTTATGGAGAGAACTGCAGGAGTTGTCGGTTATGGTACCTTTGACTAACGTGTTAGATGGGGTAGTAGTGTAAACGATAGGTGGATTTTCGCTTTAACGACTTCCACTTGGAGAATAAAAATCGTTTGGGTTATCTTCCATACTGTTTTTTGATCAATTCTTGGTTTTCATCCATTTTCTCCACCTTTCGGCATTGAGCTCGGGTCAAATAGACTACTTAAGACCCCCCCCCCCCCCCCCCCTCACCGCGACAAGGTGACTGATCGTCCAATAAGTATCACCGGATGTTGTCTTTTTGGTGTTTGAATGCAAAGAAAAGTCACTTTTTATTAAACAATTTTTAAATGATATTTATTAAATAATATACATTTAGGAGTTCATTTTCATTCGTAATAAAAAGGTAAAAACATAAATGAATTTATTCACATACATAAAAATTATCAGTCCATTTAGATGCACCCTGGTGATGTAAAAATAATAGAAAGGAACATTTCTTGAATAACTAATTAAACATATAATTTGCCAAAGTCGACGTCAATTAAATATTTTTGACGACATCGAGAAGTCGAGGGCTGGGTAGTTTGAAGTGGATTTGATTTCTCAAATTCAAAGAAATGACTTCAACGGCTGGTTTGGTAAAAACATAACGCGATAATGATAATTTACGAAGGAATTTGACAGTATGAGTTTTATCTAATGAAACCCTTACAGGATTCAAATGTGCCCTATTTGCAAAAGCCAATGTGCCCAATAGATCTTTACAACTTTTTTTTTTAAATCAAAGTAAGACTTTCACAAAACTGATTTTAATTTATATACTTAAGAGAAATATGTAGTACTATCATAATACTGTTTCACAATAAAAAAAATTATTTCAGTAAGTTTACAAAATGCTTACTTATTGATTGTCAAAAATAACATCGAATTTCTTTAAGGCACAAAAACACGTGGTGAAGCAAAACTGTCAAGGTTTGTTACGTTTCTTTCCCTTAAATACGGCTTCGTTCACAATGCCAACTTTTCTTCTTAAAGGCTACGTTCACACTAGAATACGCAAAGTCATATGTGCCCCAAAATCAAATGTACCCCAGCTAACCCTACCTACATATATGAAGAATTAAAACCCAAGCCTATTTTCATTTACTTAATTTGCGGCATATCTGACAAGTTCTATTTTGCAATGCAAAGTAAAAAAGTATGAGACAGAAATGCAAAGCTGATTAAATATTTTACCCAGCACTTTGCACACTCACTTTGTTGCAAAGAGCACAGACTTTGCACAAAGCACAAGTGCAAAGCGAGATTTGCAATTAATGTTGTCGAACGGAAACACCAATAAATTTGATTAGTTATTTTGTAGAATAGGGCCTAGGAATACATTTTAGGTGTTCAAAAAAATAAAGCTGGAGTCCCAAAAGCAAATAGAATTTTAAATTTTCTTCAGCTAAATTCTCTCTCAACGTACTCGTAAGTTTTTGTTCGCTTCAAAGCAAAATCTAAGTCCATTATTCATAATTCCTCATTGAAAAATTCATATTTCACGCAATGGCATGCGTAATTCATTTGTATTTTCTACTTTGCATATGTATATGCTTCTCGTCTTATCTTTCATCAAACGAAAAAAGATATTTTCTAATATTAATATGGTTCAGTTCTAAGGGCAAAAGGGAGCCCTTGTCCTCGACCACGACCTTAGACAAACTGTCTGATAACGTTAAAGAAGAAAACGTCTTTGTTAAAATCGAAGGCAAATGAAAAAAAAAAAAAACATTTCTAACAACAAAGTACCTACAAACACTACGTCTTGTCCCATGTGTGGAATAAAAACGAATTATGGGTATCACTTTAACAACTGTAACTGTCCTGAGACAGTTCCACAGTGGTGGCATAGAGTTACAGAATTTTTACAAAGGATTTGTTGTTTTTATTGCACTCGGTTAGTCCATTCTTTTTATTTATCGTTACTTTCGTTGTGGTTATTATTGATGGTTGTAATTACCTATAAGTCAGTGACGTTTTTCGGCAGCATTTTTTTTTTTTTTTGGTATAAAGCCAACCATTATCCATACTACGATTCAGTGGTTTCATTGACCTTCATGAGCCCGCAGTGCGCTTGAAAATTATTTATCGCTTCACTTATGTCTAAACGTTTTATGTCCATCACGAACAGGGAATACGACTTCTACTAGTGAATTTGTTTACTGTTACAGCAAATGAATGGGCTGCACGTACATCGCACATATGTCGTGTACTATGCAGAGTGGCTTTTTGTACAGTTCACGCGATTAACGAGCGCTTAGAGGCGGATTAATGAATGAAATTTGAACTTTTTTTATTCATTTTATTAACTGAAGGGGAAAATGTTGGATCGCTGTGTTGAAAGGTAGGGTCACAAGTGAAAGCCACAATCACTATGGAGTATTATTAGAAAGAAACATGCAATCCCACAGTTGCTCCTTTTCAACAAAAGGACGGTAATTTTAAAGTAATTTGGTGTTTAAGGGCAGTTAATGATAATAGCACCGTTTGAAAAGGTTTTACTCAGAAGGGCTCTAAAGTGAAAGTGTTAAGGTTTGATTAATCTTACAATCAGAAAAGTTGAACCGAATTCCCCTTATTCAATGAAGGATTATTAAAATTTGCATAAAAATGGTCCCCAATTTGAGGTTGTTTATTTATTCATGAAATAGATCCTATTTGGGTCACATTGGGTGATTTTCAATAAGCCGATTGTCTTACCATAACAGTTGGACATGTGTTCAATATAGTAAGCAATATTCGTGTCTCTGAGCACAAACAAAAACCTTTTTCTGAATGTAAATATGTACACACATATGAATATAAACGCTTTCTCCTGGTATTTATGTTTGCAAAGAGCTTCGTTTCTCTATATTTTCGGAATGGGTACAAATCTCAGTGATAAGGAGATAATGGTTGTCAGTTAGTATGACAATGAGCCCTAAAAGAAAACTTTTAGTCCCTTGGACTACTTCAGTAGAAAAGCATCGTTTTTAAAAGGGTAGGTATATAAGCATTTTATAAAATATTATAAGAAATGTGTTTGAGTATAGAATTCAAAATTGAAGACTATTTAGCATATATACTCTCGTTTGAGTTGAAAAATAATTTGCATTGAACTTTCCTGATGTAAAATCAACACTTTAAAGCAATTTAAGCAACGAAAATATAGAACTATATAAGCATTTGTCACTCCTAACGAATTCTTTAAACAAGCAATTTTTTTGACTGGTTTTAAAGCCAGTGAACAGATTAAGTTAAAATTTATTCAACCACTTCTTTATATCACTAATGAAAGCATTTTTTAATAAAAACTCTGGATCCAGTCAAGAATAATCCTATTCACGACCTCGACGGACACCGAGGTGTTTCTGAAAATGTATTCCTATCGAAACAATTTTTAATATTTTTGTTAGAAAGGTTCAGGAAATATTCTTCAGGTGTTGTCTTATGATATAACTATTAACTGAATAAATGTGTATGACCTGTAGGTAGCGTTTGAAAATTGAAAGAATTAACTTTACCCCTCTTAGATAAGGGATTGTTGCTCACTTTCTTGTATGTAATATGATCGTAAACATTCCTGTTGTTGATGTTTAAGAGTCTTGTAGTTTCCAGGAAGATGATCAGGAGGTTCTTCCTGTTCATTATAGATTCTGAGTTGCTCGTTGCCTCTGCGCTTAGAACTGTTATATGTTTCTTGGCTTGGCTTTTTGTTACTCCACAAAGAGGTTCTGGTCCTTTGAGACCCCCTTTGTTTTTATATGTCATGGTACCTAATAGAAGGCTGCTTTTGATATTACTTATTCACTTTTTTAAACTCGCTGACGATATTTGATGTGATTGCGAAAGACCTTGAGGCTTTGATTGCTGCTTCACTGTCTGTGATTATTGCAAAGTTTTTTTACCTTAAGTTTTTAAGTAACAAAAACTAAGTGGAAGGTTTATGAAATTAAACTCCTCTTCCTCATGCTTTCTCGAGGATTGTCAACGATTGGAAACTCCTCTGACAATTTATTCCCTTAGCTCATGTTTAAAACACTATCAGTTACAAGACTTACAAACGTTGATGTTACTTACTTTTACTAGATTAGATTAGATTAAAGGGACGGGTTAAGTTTGCTCAGCTCAGGGCACTGTGGTGTCTGAATGAAACCTATTGTGCCAGTTTCTTTTACTAAGCCTTATGCTGGGTTTCCACATGTCACTAAAATGATAAAGTTTGACAGTCAATAATTGATACAATTGCCAGTTCATTTCCCCTTGTGTCATTTACTGTCAAATAATTGATTGTCATTTCATTAATAAAGAAATTTTGACAAAATGTTTTGTCAACTCAATAGGTCTGTTTCGGGAAAAAGTTTGGGTTTGGGCTTTTTAATGTTGGTTTTGTAATCTCCATCCGAAAATGAAAAGTAAAGATACACCTTTTTGGATGTTTCTTGCTGAATAACATTTATCATGCACTTTCCGTAGAGATGTAAAAAAACATACAAACAATTTTGTTTCAGAAACGTGTTAAAATGAGCTCAAAGCAATATTGCATTGCATATTTAGCATTATTTTGAATTTTCAAACCAACAAAGAGAGATTACTCTTTCCATTTTTCATTTAATTTCAAATATAAATTTGAATTCAATCGAAATGTTTCGATCAGCTGATTTCACAAACAACCAAGACAAACAAAAAAGTGCACGAGCAAATTGTTCGGATGAATTCTTACTGGAGGGGAAGTGACAAAAAAGCAAAAGCTCTGCCACTTTTACGTCAAATAAAAGTAAAGATACACGTTTCGGGATCCCGCGGGGTGAGTAAAGATACAGACCTAATGAACACTATTTCCACTTGTGCTGTCATTTGTGAACTGCCAGTGGATTGTCACTGAAAATTATTTGCCGCATTGCAATTGAATTTTTCTTTTTGTTCATGTTGCAAAGTTTTCATCTAAAATTATTATTAAGATATTGACAAAAATCAAGAAAACAAAAATCGAAGACAGAGGAAATCAACGATGGAGTGGAGTGTTGAATCCTCCATAGGCTTTGAAAGCCTTTGGAATTCCAACAGCAAGTCCTTTAAGAACCGGGACATGAATAACAATTCATGGGAAAGTATTTCTCTGGCTATTGGAGCTCCAACTGAATCTGAAGCTGAAGCCATCTTGAAATGGAACTCTCTCCGTTCGAACTATTTAGTATGTAGACAATCTTTCAAACTATTAACCTAAATTAAATTTTTTCTACTACAGGCTTATCTGAAGAAGATAAGCGATACAAAAAGTGGGCAGGGTGCAATAAGGCAAAAAAAAAAAGAAAGCCCCCTGTTCAGAGAAATGAAATTTTTGTACCCAATACTTCGAACTGATTCGAAGGCAAGGGAATGTAATACGGTACGTAATATTTGTTTCGTTAATCCATTAAATCCATATTCAACAAGTCCTCAATGGCTGCATATTCCCAGAAACAAGCTACCTTTCAAACATGCAACAACAAAGCTTAGTTAAAGTTAATGGATATTTGATTTTTCACCTCTTTTGACGCTCTCAAGTCATAAGTAGTATATTTTCCACATTAAGGCCCAATTTGTTCACGTAGGGATAAGTTTAACAACAGTTTAATAACAGTTAAACCTAAAAGAAAGAGACAATCCCGTGTGGTGTTTTCTTCTATTTATAGCTTTCATAATATTGGATTCTTAACTCAAAGAAAATCTGAGTATACTGAGCACTATGTTGTACAGTAAATTGTTTTTATCCCAACCCAGGGTGTAGCAGTGCATATAAGTTAAGTGACTTATGTGTAGATTTAAAAGAGGAGTATGCGCAAAAGAAACATGATGATATAGCATCATGATTAGCAAAGTGGACCTAACAGCACCCATCATTTTAGCTTCCGTCTCTGAAAAAACTTTTGCAGGTTTTGCACCATCACTCAATTAAAGACAAGGTTCATAAAATTATTATTTTCAACATTGGCATGTATTTATATCATGGACTTTATATATCAATAATCTTTTTAATTTTTTTTTTATGTTGGTTGGGTGCCACGCGTCACAGCAGCGGCAGTGCCAAAAACGTTTTCGATGATTCTTCGAGCTCTTGAAAGCTTATAATTAAAAACCCTATTAGGTATAAGTGGACGGGCGTTGTACTATTCCGGATCTGCACGTGGAACGTAAGATCTTTTAACGGACTGCGTGCAGCTGGAGAATTAGAGGATGCCATGGACTGCTGCTAAGCAGACACAACCGCCGGCGCCGAGGACATCTTTGGAAATACAATCGGTAAGCGTAGCCTCCACGATAAAACCTCCGAAAACGAACTGAGGCTAATCGATTTTGCTGCGGGGCTAAATCTTGTTGTAAGTAGTACACGCTTCCCGCATCTCAAAATTCATAAAGGTACATGGCGATCCCCAGATCAATTAACAGTCAACCAAATTGACCATGTTGCGATCGACGCAAGGCACTCTTCCAGTGTGCTAGATGTCCGAACTTTCCGAGGGGCCAACTTTGACTCGGACCACTACCTTGTTGTAGCCAAGGTACGAATGAGGATATCTTGTTCCCGACCAGCACGAACTAACGCTGTGAAGAGATATGACGTCGGAAAGCTACAATCGCAAGGGATTGCCAATGCCTTCTCCAATCGAGTGTCCCTTCAATTATCCTCGAATCCCATGCCGCCAGCATTAAACATTGAAGACCAGTAGCAGCAATGCCAAGAAGCCATCAGAACCGCTGCTTCTGAGGTTCTGGGTTTCACTCTTCCACCAAAACGAAACCCATGGTTCGATGAAGAATGCAGGCAGGCAAATGCAGCCAAGCAAAGAGCACGACAAATGCTTATGCAAACACGAACGAGGGCTGCTTACGATCAGTATAACGAGATTTACAAGGAGAGAAGAAGGGAAGAACACCGACTTCTCAAAAAGAAAAAGAAGCAGCATGAGAAGCGCTCGTTTGAGGAAATAGAGAGGTGCCATGACAGGAATGAGATTCGGAAGTTTTACCAAAAGGTTAAAAGATCCTGCCAGGGTGGCAAGCCTCGAACTCAAGCCTGTAAAGACCAGCAGGGAAACATAGTTGTAGAGTCACAGTCACTACTGAGGATCTGGAAAGAACATTTCTGCAGACTGCTTAAAGGCTATGAGGACACAAATTCCACTGTCAGGCAGATTGCCCCATTCAGCTTGGACGATGATCAAGAATGCCGTTCTCAAATAAGACAGCGGATGCAGATGGCCTTGATGCCCAACTCTTCAAGGCAGCTGGAGACCAGTTGAAAAGGAGCATGCACCAGCTGATCTGCATGATATGGTCGGAAGGAAGCATGCCCGATGAATGCAACCTCAGTATCGTATGGCCGATCCTAAAGAAGGGAGACCCTCACAATTGCGCCAATTATAGAGGGATAAGCCTCCTTAACGTCGCTTATAAGATCTTGTCTGCTGTAATAATGTGAACGTCTGAAACCCCATGTCAACAACTTGAGGGGACCTACAATTTTCTGCCGGTTCCAAACGGCTAATTGAGAAAGCGCTTTTCATGGCAATGATTTTATTAACGGAGGACTTGCCAATTCCTCGCGAAAGGCGATTCCTGTGGAAAAACCTCTGGATAAGCAGTTGGACATGCTAACCATCACGCCACGGGTATCATTAGCCAATATTTTATACTTTTTATATCTACTGTAGTATCATTAGTCAATCTAAAAATTTATTTAAAAAAAGATTATTATTGAAAAGCAGTGCACCATCCGCCTATCTTAAAACGTTTATTTTTACAAAATAACAAAAATAAAAATATATAGTTCGGGGTGGAAACTTTTCACCATTTTACCTTGTGCCATGTTTTTTGCCACACTGAACCAAATTTGGTAGTGATATTGATTAAAACGTAGGTGGAATTGAAGAAAGGGTGATTAATATACGGTCAATGAAAACTATGTGTTGATTTGACAATTATATCGTCTTTTTGAAGAAATGCTTAGAATTTTTGGTTTAATTGATAAATCTACAAAATTTCATCGAATTGAATAAATTTCATCTCATTTTTTTCTAATTTTGTGAATAATTATTCTTCAGTTTAAATAATTTTTTATTCAGTTTGACGAATTTTGTTCTCCAAATAAATGAAATTTTTTTCATTTCCACATCATATTTTTTTCGAATGGAAGAAAAATTCTTCATAATTTCACACATACGTTTTCATATGGATGAAAATATTCTTCAGTTAAACAAATGTTTATTCTTCAATTTAATGAATTTTCTTCATTTTAACATCAAATTGTCTTTGAACTGAAAAATATTCTTTCATACTTTCACGATCGCATTTTCATACTGATGAAAAATTCTTCATTTTAAAAAGTTTTATTTTTCAAATTGATGAATAGTCTGTCATTTTCACAATATACTTTCTCAAATTGATAAAATACTCTTCAAATTAACGACTTTTGGTTTTTGAATTTTCTCCATTTACACATTAAACTTTTTTATAATGAAGAAAAAATTTTCAATATATTCTCACAGCTCTTTCTTCAGTTTAAAAAAGTAATCTTTAATTCAACGTATCCTGTTGCTGAAATAATCTTTTTTATATGGGCAAGCAAACTAACTTCTTTTCTTTATACTTACAATGCTTTGATACTCTTTGTACCGTAAACAATAGTTTCATTTCACCACACCTACATTATATCTCTTGAAAAAATGAATTTTCAAAAATTTCTCTTGATTGATTGAAAAATGCGGAGTCAATTACCATTTCGTTTTAAAAAAAAAAAACAGTTTTTCTTAAAGTATGAGAACAATATATCTTTTTATTATTTTTCTTAACTAACAAATTTCATGAAAGTAGGTATAGAATTTTTTTTTTTCATCTTTTAAAGTATAAACTTTGCTAGGGTAGGCACATACTTAGGTGGTATTTTGAAATTATAGTTTATTTATTTAGATTTATTAATAAATAAGTTACAAATTTAGATGAAAAACATTTTTTTTAAAGTAATTTGGTAGGTAGGTCAGATATGTTAATGAAACGGAATTTATTTGAGTTTACTTATTAGAGAATTTATCTTAACCAACTTAGTTGGTGCCAAGGAGCTGTTTAACAAGCAAAATAAAGCTGTAGATCGACCATCTGAAACAGAGTAAAAGAAAGAACTTTATTGTGAAGGCAATTGATATGGTCTTGTTTAAAACTATTTTTAAAACATACTTTCAGCTATGTTTTCTGCTGCTTTCATAGTTACAAAAAGCATCCCGTTGGGATCATCCTTGATGCCATCCTAAAAAATCAGAATAATTTTTTTGCAAAAGCCATCAAAGCTCAACAACAAGCTGCCAGCGTTTGGAAACAAAATGCTTGAAATCCATATCAACCTGTATTTAAGTAAGAAATTACATTAATTTTTAAATAATATTCGAACCTTTTAAAATTACCAATTTAAAGCCCATTGGTTTCTTATACTGCTTCCATTTTGCCAATATATCTTTTGTAGATTCATATTTAACAACCTCAGCTAATCTGAACTTCTTCGAAGAAGCCCAATGCGACTCCATTTCTGCCCAAGAGCAGTTTCCTCATATACAATAATTTGGCACTTTCAAGACCTAATTTAAATTAAATAAAAATTTTTTTTCTTGGGCTTGCAAGTCAAGCGTTGCTTGTTGAAGTTCTTCTATAAAATTAAATATTGAAATATTTCAAAGTCTATTAAAAATTTGTGTAGTAATGAAAAAAGTCAATTGCAAAAATTCGAAGAAAGTTTTACAAGCAAAAACTCGCTCGAAATAAACAGTATTAAAACTGGATACAGAAACGCGATTGACATATATACATTATACATACATACTAACATGGAGTTGAGAAGTATCTTTTCTTTACTATTGAAAACTAATCAACAAACAGCTTTTTTTTAGCTTTTTTGTTTATTTATGCAAATAAAATTAATCACAGGAAACCAATAAGATAAGAAGTTATTGCCACTGAAAAAACTGCAAGTGATTTCTTGTTCCAAATGTCATTTTTCAAATTATTCAAATAAATTTATTTTCCTTTTTTTTTTGTATTGTTCAAGTATGTTCGTGAGAATTCAGCCACGTTTTTATTTGCTCAACAGTTTTAATGTAAAATTTCTATGATAAATGCCTGAATTGAAGTTTGACCTATACATGTGATAGGTCAAACTTCAATGCAGGCATTTATCATAGAAATTTTACATTAAAACTGTTGAGCAAATAAAAACGTGGCTGAATTCTCACGAACATACTTGATCAACAAAAAAGAAAAATTAATTATCCCTTAAGATAAAATGGTCACGAAACTTATCATATTGAATTGAAGTTCCGTTATGCGACTTCACGTTTTCTGTGGGCTTAAGTATGAAAAATATTGGAATTCAAAATGTTACTGATGCTTTAACTATTCTTTACTGATTAAAGAAGTATGAACATTGTTGATCAAACATATTGGTGATAGTTCAACAGTGTTTTTGGTATTTCAATCACAAACGTGATGGTTTTTGTAATTTCAGCCTTAATTGTTAGTTAAATATGTTTGTTGTTGATCAAGTATGAAATCAACAATCACGTTGTTGGTTAATAATAAGAACATATTCAAATCAACTACGAACATACTTAATTTAAACATTTTTATGATACTTAGCTGAAAAAAATTGATCACGGCAGCATACTTGATTTGAAAATGCTTTCTTACTTGAATTCATCACGAAACTTGATTAATTTCACAATTTTAGATGAATTGTTGATTAACAATGAAACATGCTTGAATCAACCATGGTTTTTTCTTTCGGTGTATAAGTCTGAAATTAGATCTGTCTGTCTATTTTTCTTTGTTACCAACAACCGCCCAAGCTATTAACCCTTTTTATATGAAATTTGTTAGAGAGATAGTATTGAGCCCGACAAGGACATGGGCTGTATTTGTTATTCCTATGTTCCTACCGGAACCGCAACATAACGGGAAACTTTAAGCTGCTGGATCGATTTAAAAATTCTTTCACCGTGAGGTGATTTATGACAAATTGTCGATAACACAGTTAATCTGAGAAGAAATGTCTATATTGATCTTCAAATAAATATTGGCAATCGACTAATGAAATAGTTAACAATACAGTTTAATAAATTATGTTAGATCTTGTGGGAGATGTTGTCGAATTTCTATCAGTAGACAATATTATCGACACATCATACCCTATATAGTTTCTTAATTCCTTAGGAGTAACAAGAGTGGCTGGAAGTTGGTGTTCGAGTGCCAATAATGAGAAATCTAGAATTTTAAACAGCTATCTACAAATTACACATCTGGAATAATGACTGAAATGGCAAAAAGAGAAAACTTTTTGATTTCCCGTTTTCCTTTAGTTTGTACTGATTTGTCATTTTAGTTTAGTTTTAGAGTACAGTTTCCTCCGAAACCAGCAATAGATATTAGTATTAATAAGGCTCAGACGCTTAAAGTTGCAGGAGTTCGTTTAGAAAAAAGACCCATATCAACTCTACGTGGCACGGTCACGTGTATCAATTCCGAAAAACCTTTTTATTTCCCAAAAAATGGAAAAAGTAAGAACGTAATTTGCGTATGACACTATTCTATATGCTAGTAGCGCGAGAATTGCAAATATCCAAGCTGAGTTACAAACTAAATTTGACCGGTTACAAGCATTCTGCACAGAATGGAAATTAAAAATAAACGTTTGGAAATGCGAAACCATACTGTTCCGCACCCCCATAAGAAGAGGTAACTCAGATTTGCGACATAATTGGAAAAATATTCAAATTAGAAGTAGGTACTAATGGTGAGGGCGGCCGTGGTGCAGTGGTAGAGTGTTCAGTAGGTAGGCCGGATGCGTGGGTTCGAATCCCGCTCTGGGCATCTACTTTTCTTTCAGCCTCCTAGTTTCGCCGCCCTTGAGGTTATATGTGAAATAACTAACACCTTATTTCCACTACTGCAACACAGAAAAAAGGGAAGGCTGCTACCCTGGTAGTACATTGGACCGGTAATTAAGTCTGAGTTCTCCAGGTTAGCATATAAGCCTCTTCTTTTTTTATTTAAAAAAAAAAAGGTACTAATGGTCATCTAATTGAGTCAAAAACGGTCGTGAAATACCTAGGTGCGCATTTACATAAGTTCTTATATTTTAATGATCACATATAATCACAACTACAAAAAGCAAGAGCGGCTTTTATGTCCCCCAAGAGCCTTTTTTACTCTAACCAATTGAGACCAGATGTGAAGACCATCTGTTATCAAGCATTCATTCGTCCAATTCTGACGTATGCATGTCCAGTATGGTGGAATATTAATCCTTCATTTATGGAAAAATGTCGTTTATTCGAAAGAAAATGTCTTAGGGCCAGTTGCTCAATCGAATCATAAATTTAAGTTCTACATAAAGTTCTACTTTAGTATGGGGATTTTATGTAGAACTTAAGAATTGCGGAACGTCTCATACAAAAATGAAAACTTTATGTAGAACTTAAATTTATGATTCGATTGAGCAACTGGCCCTTAGAGCGTGTCTGTATACAGACTTACAGAAGTGCACACTGCAACTTTCAGCATTATGTCTCCAACAAAAAGCTACTAGATAGTTCGGGTTTGTCGAGAATTGCTAATGTCATTTTAGGCCTTGTGAGGAATCACTTCACACGAGCTGCCAACCTTACGAACAACGCTTTTGTTTACGGGATGTTTTATCCTAATCCTTTGTATTTAAGGAATACTCTGGAAAATGAATATACTCCACCTGAAGCGTTTTTATATCTTTATGCACATGGTTACTTGTCTGATCCGACAAAAGTGCCTATCATATACCATATTACTAGAAGAGCAACTGACAAAAGGACTCTGTATGAACCAGGAAGTCCGGCAAATGAAGGCACAAACGTAAAGTACTATGTAAGCATACCTGAAAGATATCTTCATAATTGCGAACATTTAAGCAACGATAAGTATTGGTGGCTTGACTGGGTTGCAGCTGAAACTGAGCTAGAGAGTTAGTACAGACGGGTTTGATAAGCTGTTAGTTCATAAGTTTATTTTATTCTAGTATGTAAGCCTTAGATTCTAAGATTACCACCTCCTCCCTCCCAACCAAATAAAGCAAACGTTTTTCAGAAGGTTTTTTCTCTACATTTTCCTTATCAAAAAATTAGAAAATTAAAATTTAATTTTTATGCTATAATGTTAGTATAATTAATATTAAAATAAAAATACTGATTAATGAAAACAAAATAGAGTACAATAACCGTAAGTAATGCGTACCGTCTTGGTCATTTACCTAAATACAAAAGACTTAATTTAGTTTCTTAAGTCTATTTATTTGTAATTATAACGATCTGAGTGGTAAATAAACAAATTAAAAAAAAAAAAACGCCATGGGTACCACTATCAATACATTACCTTATATTTATATTGTGGTAACTCAACTGCTTTCTGCTGTAAATATCCTTTAATATTTGGAAGATTTCAGCACTTTTGCTTTGCTGAAATTTTATTACAATTGCCTAACACAGCCGTTCATATTTCTGATTTCTTTCACTTTACTTGCGAATCCAATGTAAGAACATATCAACCATCTATGGATCCAATTTTCCAAATGCTTCTCCTACAAAGTTTATTTTAATGGCAAATTTTTTAAAGAAACTCGTTTTTTTCCAAATCGTATAATTGCTAAAAATATGAGACAACTACTAAAAATACACAAAGCCACCAAAACCAATGAACCCCCCATCATTTTTGAGGTTGAATTCTTTAACAGCAAAAAAGTCCTCATCTTACATTAGACCTTCTTTTCCACTTTGGCAGCTCGCTTAACCATAAAGAAGTTTTCGGTGAAGATATGAGAAAAATTGGTTACGTTTTCCCTTCTCTTCAAAAGCGGCGAGTTTCCATTAGAGCTAAAATGAATCAACATAAAGGAGGGGCTGTTTGAAAATAGGAAAAAACCTTTTTCCCATCATCGCATCGATGCGTTCGGCATTCCTTCCCCATTGTTCGTCAACAATTCATGACAGCTATTGACTCGACTCCTTCGGTCTTATAATTTTCATTTAATGGAAACGATACGGTAGCCCTCCACATTCGTCGTCTCTTTGTATCGGTATATAGCTTACTCATCCACACTCTCGCATAAGTAATGATAATAAAAGTGAATTAAGGTCGTATCCTGCAAGGAAGTGTGAGGGCAAAACAGGACAAAGCTAACATTTGAATAATTCAATTCCGGATGTGTTCATTCATTCACTTAACTTTCACGAAGTACTAAGCAGGGGTAAGCTATGTGTTGGTTGTGATGTGTTCTTTGGAGGGTAGTATTGGCGCCATTCATCATTCAAAGTCGAGAAGCTTACTGTTTTACCTTCATATAGAGTGAGTTCATGTTACACTCAAAATCAAACACGGGTTTCTCCAAGAATAGAAAGAAGGAAAAAGTTTAAATGTGCATACAAAACACTTTGTTTGGGGTTGCCGAATTCTGTTTTTTTTTTTTTTTTAATTAAGGACTTGAATTAGTCCCAGCTTTTTTTTAAATTATTTTGTTTTAGACCGAAGATTATTTATACAAAAGTAATAAAGCTTCTTGAAGAATAGATACTTCTTCTTTAATATATGTAGCTTTTTGCAGAACTATTTTTACTCTTCTATTTTTCAAATTCAAAGAATGTATAATACAGAACGTAACACAGGCATCAAAATCTAAATAAAAGTCGTCATTATAAGTAGGTGTCACAAATGAATACATATTCAAGAGAATAACTTTTACACAGATGCCTCCTACTTAGAATTGATATTAAAAAAAGCTATCAATTATTAGGTTCCTTCGTTAAACTTTACCCTGGGTTGACCCAGATTTTCTTATCAGCCCTATGATTTGTCATAAGAAACCTGTGTATTCGGTTCTCAAGAAGAAGTGGTGAACAATGAAATCACAACGCATCCCTGTCATTTGAAATAAAATACATGCAATTTGACATCCCTGTTTGTTAAACAAACTCGCTCAGGAAAAACCTAGTGCTTCTTTAGGGCACGTTGATAGCAATCACAAGGCTCAAGAAACAGTCAGTATGTATTACATTCACGGTAAGCTGAGGTTTTTCAAAAAACTCTCTGTGGCGACCGCAGGGTATCCCTAAGGTTTGATCGAACAAACCTTTTACATTTTAATGGTAGATATACAGGGTGTCCAGTAATTCATGTTACATACTTTAGGATGTGATTCTTGGTCAAATTTAAAAAAAAAAAATTGTTTTACAGTAAAGTCCGTTTCTCAACTTTGACATCATTTTTTGACAATTGAAAAAAGGCTAACTTTGGTGTACCCTGACCTGTGTTAAATTCGATTGTCAATACTGATGGTAGAGACCTTATTTAAGATTTGATTTTTTGTAGAAGTAATAATCTTAAAAACTGTATTTAAATCAGACTTAGGGTTGCTGGATTTTAAATTTCAAATGGTGTACAAATTTTCTCCCCCCAGAAAAGTTAAACAAAGAATTTCTTAATTTTTTAGAGATGAACAAAACAAAGATAAAAAAACTCATTAATAAGTGCACTAAAAATCCATACGTTTTATAAGGGAGCGAGTCAAAATTCTGGCTTCAAAATCTTGCTTTCCAAAACTCTGCTTTTCAGAATTCTGGCTTTTTTAAAAGAAACAATTCTGCTTTTTTCAGATTATTACTTGCGATTATAGGTACTATAAGGCAAGTCTTGCAATCGTGCAGAAAAAAAATTTTGAGATAACTACTAAACATGACATTACGATGATAGAGAATACGAAAAAAGTGGGTCCTACAATTCTGTCTGTCTGTCTGTATGTCTGTCTGTCTGTATGTCTGTCTGTCTGTATGTCCGTCTGTGTGTATACGGATCTACAGCCTGAACCGCTTGACCGATTTTTTTTTTAAATTTGTAGTTAAGCTCTGTAAGGTAGCCTGCAGAGGGGTTTTTGGAATTGGGTCTCTAGGTCTTGAAATAACGGTACCTGCCATACAACCGATATGATAATACTTATTTTTCTCGAAAACAGCTCTAACGATTTCGATAAAATTTTATGTTAAGGATTATTTTTTAATTGCTTTTCTCATTACGCAAACATTTTTTTTGGATAAGGTCTAAAAACGGTACCCTCCATAGTACCGTTTTATTCAAAACCGACTTCCTCATTAATGGCTGACACGATTTTGCTGAAATTTTATATTTAAGAGGTGGTAGATGACATAAAAAAGATTGCATATTAAGATTTGGAAAATTTTAAATTTTGAAATTTTTATTAATTTTTTTTAAAAAAATTTGGTTTTTTTTTTAAATATTTTTTAAAAGGTATTGCCGATTTATTTCAATTTTCTTGTCAAAACACTTTCTTGCAACATCTTAAGACTTGCATACCTAACTTTTAAAAAACTTTGTTTTATTAAAAAATGAAGAATAAAAAACCGATTTTTTAAAAAACTGCTCTTGCAAAAGAATAGCGTTTTTTGGATTTTCGCTTGAAACCTTTGGAATATTTAATTTTAATTTTTTTCCATATTTTGCGTGATTTAATTCAATTTTCATTATTGAATTATAGTTGGCAGCCCTGAGCCCACCAAAGATATTTAGAGCGAATACTAAAACCTTTTACTCAGACTAAATATTTTGGTATTGTACTTAGCACACAATCGCAAGTTCGTGCGACCCAGTCGTGCCCATTTTTTTTATTTGCAGAACAACGAAAGCGAAGTAAAAAAACAACAAAAAAAAAAAAAAAAAACTTAAGCATGGAAAACAAACAACATAATATAAAGCTAAACAAGTTTAAAAAGAATAATATTTTTTGTAATACGTTTGTGATTGCCGATGTGACTTAAATCTTTTCCCGTTTTTATAATTCTCTATATTTGTTTATTTCTTAAAACACTCTTTCTTTTTTCTTCATTCTCACCCCATGCTTCGCACGCTCAATTTTTGATTTACACTAATTAACTTTCGTAGGTCTCCAATTAATTTAAAGACACCTGCGTGGCTACGGCCAACTATAACTCTAGCCGACGATGCCAAGCCTCTTCATTATTTTGCGTTCTTGGGAATGCATCTCCGGTTTTATCGCAAACAGTCAAAAACTCTCCAATTGTTTTTAAACCAATCAACCAGCTTTAGCACGTCTAAATCATCTATTATACTACGTAAGCTTTCGTAGTAGTGTGAGACTTCAGCAGCAGGCACAAACGCAAGGCTTTTAAGCATTCGAACAAGTAAGGCGAACTGTTCAGAGTTGCCATATTTCCTTACCAAACTGAAATAGCAATTGTAATAAAATTCAATAAAAGTTGGAATTTTATAAGCTTCTCACTGTTCTACATATTGTTTGGCCGAAATGAAAAAGACATCCCTTAAGTTCAGCTGGCGGAAAATACAATTTTCCGCAGAAGAAATTCCTTTTTCAAAATCATATATACATAGGTGCCAGCCGAATGCTGTAGTTTTTGGCATCTCTTAGTAGCTCTGCGAGCGTGTTTCCTTGCTCATGCGGCAAAAAACCAGAGGCACAACTTGTTTTTCTTGGTTTAGTTGTCTCTAGGTTCCCGTTTACGTTCGGGTTATTTTAGGAATATACGGAAAACATATGTAGCATATATCCATCCTCAGGTCCTAGACTATCTCTGTAATAAAATTCATATAGGTTCAATGGTTTCAGCGGTAGATTTATAATATTAGTAAAGACCCTCGTTCCCGTGGGAATTTGGTGACAGTTCCCGAAGGAGTATGGGGGTGAGTTGAAGTTTATTTTACTCAGAGATAGTGTAGCATATCAACGTTATTGAAATCGGTGCTGTAGTTTCAAGTTCCCGTTTACTTTCTTCGTTTCCGTGGAAATATAAGGTTCATATATATAGCCAGTGTCCTCTCTCTGATTTCTTGACTATCTTGGTACGACGAACAGGCAGAGTAATTTTCGTATTTATAATATTAGCTTATACTGGTTTAAGTTGGAATATTCGACCGAAATGAAGTCTATGTCCTTCTTCTCGTTGAAGATCATCTCTGTATAAAATTTCATTTAAATCGGTTCAATAGCTTGGGTGGAATATGGTAACATAGAAAGAAGGACAGAAGGAGCTACTTTCTTTCGCACTTTTAATATTCGTAAGGACTCCCTTTCCCGTAGGAATAAGGGGATAAATTAAAGTTAATGTTACTCGGCGATAGTGTAACATTTTAACGGTGGAAGCATTTTTTGAGACCGGCGCAGTAGTTTCAAAATTCTTGTTTATTTTTCCATTGCCGTGTGAATACAGGGGTAAAATATACATACAATCAATTTCCTTCCTCAGACTAGACTTCTAGACTATCTCTACAGAAAATTTCATTTGAATTGGTTCAGTAGTTTGGGCTGGAAACGGTATCATAGAAAGACGGACAGACACATTTCACATTTATAATATTTGCTAGGACTGTCAAGCTTTTGGTCTTTAAAGTGTAGGTACTCTAGTAAGTTTTTGAGCCTTCGTGTAATGCAATTAGTTTCAACTATTTTAATTCACAATTTGTCGTAAGTCATCTGTTACCTGTCGTTTGATATCTGTCATCGATTATATCATGTTTCATGCCACCTGTTGTCTGCCCACTTATTGCGTTTAACCTACGGTATATTTCTTACTTACAGTACAGTACAGTTCGGGGTGAACCAGGGCCTCTACAATTTTGCACTCTAAGTCGATTGTTGATTGATTGCGTCATCTAAGTTTGGGTCCATTCGCTCTACAAGGCCCAGCCATCGTAGCCTCGCGATGCGTACTCTTCTTGCTATGCCCATGTCGCGCTACAACTCATATAGTTCGTTGTTGTATCTTCTTCTCCATACATTGTCTTCGCATACGGGACCAAAGATCATTCGGAGAATTTTTCTTTCGAAACGACCAAGGGTTTCCTCATCCGCTTTCGATAAGGTCCATGCTTCCGCTCCGTAAACCAGGGCTGGGATGATCAAGGTCTTATACATGGAAACCTCAGTTTTTCTGTATAGATGGTTTTGTTTCTCAATTGCCTCAATTTTCTTAACCCAAAGAAGCAACGGTTGGCAAGAGTTATTCTCCGTTTGATCTCCGCACTTATGTTGTTGTCCGTTTCTACAGCGGATCGTAGGTAGGCGAAGTCATGTACTACTTCGAAGTTATATCTGTCTATTGTGACGTTTTGTCCAATTCGTCGATGTTCAGTATCCTTGTTTGATGACAGCATATATGTACCTCGTTTTGCCTTCATTAACCATAAAACCCACTTCTGCCGCTTCTGTTTCAATACTGGCAAAAGCACCTTTGACGTCATTCTATTTTCTTTCCATTACATCAATATAATAATTTAGTAACTGTGCAGAATTTTGAAACTTTGTTCCTCTGGTGTTGACGATTGAGTCTTATACAATTTTTTCAAGTATGATGTTGAAGAAATCGCATGACCGTTTGTCGCCTTGTCAAAAGCCTTTTTCAACATCAAAGGTCTCGGTGAGTTCCTTGCCGACCTTGACGGAGCACCCTGAATTCTCCAAAGTCATACTGCATAGTCGTACGAGTTTTGTAGGGATGCCGAAGCAAGACATGGCTCTGCACAGCTCGTCTCTGTACATACTGTCATACGCGGCCTTGAAATCGATAAAGAGATGGTGTATATCGATTTTATATTCCCTAGATAAGCCGTAATGTGAAAATTTTCTATTGTGAACTTCTCTGGTCTAAAACTACATTGATAAGGATTTACATATCAAATAATGATCTTAGAAGCGACGTTGAGTTATCCCTCTTTAATTGGCGCAATTGCGAGGGTCTCCCATTTCTAAGATTGGGCATATGATACTGAGATTCCATTCATCATTCCTGTATTCTGCCGACCATATCATGCAGATCAGCATACTCTTTTCAAACTGATCTCCAGCTGTCTTGAAAAGTTCGGCATCATGGCCATCTGCACCTGCAGTCTTTTTTTATTTAAGTTTTCATAAATGGCAAGCTTAACTTCTTCTAATTCGAGAAGACGGCATCATCATCGTCAAAGTTGAACGGAGCATTCTGCTTGACAGCGGAATTTGTATCTTCATCGCCGTTAAGCAGTCTGCAGAAGTGATCTTCCCAAATCCTCAGTAGCTCCTGTTACTTTATTACCATGTTTCCCTGGTTTTTACAGGGTTGAGTTCGGGCCTTGCCACCCCGGCAGAATCTTTTTGCCTTTTGCTAAAACTCCCAAATCTTGCTTCTTTCATGGCACCTCTCAGTTTCCTCAAATGAGCGCTTCTCATGCTGCTTCTTTTTCTTTTTGAGAATTCGGTGTTCTTCCCTTATTTTCTCCTTGTCAATCTCGTTATACTGATCGTAAGCAGCCCTTGTTATCTTTTGCATCAACATTTGTCGTGTTTTTCGCTTGGCTGCATTTGCCTGCCTGCATTCTTCATCGCACCTTTTGTTTCTTTTTGGGGGCCAAATGAAACCCAGAACGTCATAGGCTGCGGTTCTTATGCCTTGTTGGCATTGTTGCCATTGGTCTTCTGCTTAATGTTGGCGTTAAAGGATTCAAGGATAGTTGGAGGGACACTCGATTGGAAAAGGCACTGGCAATCTCTTGCGATTGTATCTTTCCAACATCATATCGCTTCACAGCGTTAATTCGTGCGAGTCGTGAACAAGATATCCTCATTCGTACCTTGGCATCGCCAAGAATGATTTTGACGTCGTGGCTAAGGCACTGCTTATATGTTTCTTCGAGGAGCTCGTAAAAACAATCTTTAGAATTGTCTTCTTTCTCTTCATCTTCTAACGAAAAATCCGCACCCAAATAAGCGCTGTTTCTGTTGTCTGTAGAGGTCACCATAGAAGATGTCGCAGTTTTTCATGCTCTTTATGCCCAACTCACTCCATCTCACTTCTTGGATGGTGGTTATGTCTGCTTTGCAGCAGTCTAGGGCGTCCGCTACTTTTTCGGCTGCACGTAATCCGTTAAGAGATCTTACGTTTCACGTGTAGATCCGGAGGTCTTTGTATTTTTAACGTTTTCTTCGGTGGCCTAGTTTGACATTATTATTGTTTATCGAAACCGTTGGTTGTTTCAGAACCAGATCTTTTTCACGTGGTTGGGTAGTTAACACTACGCACAACCCCCAACCTGGAGGACCTGGTCCTTTTGGTATCCCCTTGGACATAAAGAGTCGAATAATCCAGAGGTAGTACACTGCTGCAGGGGTGAGAGAGCTGTGGTCTGTTCTTTTATTCTTGGATGTTACGCGATGTAACATCGGGTAACATTATGTCGTTCCTAAATGCAAAAAAGTTACGAAATGTAACATCGAGTCGTTCCTAAATGCAATGTTGAACTGTCAGAATGTTACGTTTCGTAACTTTTTCCAACTCATCTCTGGGACTTGAGTTTCGATGTTGATCTGTCAAACCCCTCTAGAATTGTTGTTGCTCAGATTTGTTTTGGTTTTTTTTTTTTTTCATTAATCTTTCAAAATTCTGTGAGCAGTTATTGATTTTAAATCTTGTTCATTTCAGATTTCTTTTTTCTTCATCAAAAAAACGATTTTCTTTTAGCTGGGTTTATGTTTTAGGAAATACTTTATCATTATTTTTGACAGACCAACAAAGTGTAACATCGAGTCGTTCCTAAATGCAATCATAATTTTGTAACAAAGTCAAACATACACAACAACAACGATGATTTTGACACTACAGCATCGCGTAACATCGAAGCCATTTAGGAACGCACCACTGTCGTTGACTCGCCAGGAGGTCATCCGCTACCATCTCTACTTCAATACCCTGTCCTAGTATGGAAAGACCCTGAAAGACCTTTAAACCATATATGTATGTCGGAGTAGCTGATTCAGGGGTTTCTGCTTTTTTGACTGCTGGAGTCCACTTGATTCTGTCATTTAAATTCATTCGCTGTAACATTTCCGAAAAGCTATGGTAGACCACTAAAAATTGGGCAATCACTTAATACTCCCAGAGCATTATTGTGTTGGTCACATTTCTTTTCTTCTGCGTTTCTTTGTCAACACTCGCACTTACTTGTTTAGCAAGTCAACTCCGGACGAAGCATCCCATAGCCTAGTGGCTACCGAGTCGAGGCATAGTAAGCACAATTGACGTGTACTAGGTATAAGTTGAAACATCTGGGCGCCGCGCCGCCAAGTTGACACCAGTCAGAGCCTTCCCTAATAATACACTCCCAACCACCAACCACAGCATATTTCTATCTATAAAAATTCACGTTTGGTGTGTTATTTAAAGTTGTTTAGCAGCATACAATTTCATGAATGTTATATTCCTTTTGCATTTGATATGGCTTCTTATTGTATGTATTTGTATTGGCCTCTGAAAAGCATTTCTTATATATACATACGTCCCATAAGAAACTTTGATCAGAAAAACTACAATCGAATATTGCGAAGAGGTTTTTAATTATCATGAACGTTAAATATCAAATGGACTCGTACCTTAGGCGTCCTTTTTGCTTTTTTACTTCTTCATAATTTATAGTTTATTGTAATATGTTTTCTTAAAACAATGAGAACCTCACGCTTCCCCAGCAAGGAACTATGAATCAGCGTCAAATCAACATCATGTACAATTCTCACCAAAGCCAGATGAACGTCCTTTTATTTATTCGAAGCTCGATCCTCATCATCCTTTTTTCTCTGTCTGGTTGTCCGCTGTCTCATTTAGATTAAAGAAGCAATCCACTGGTCATCACTCTTTCATGGTCCACCAGTGTGCCTAAGCATTTGTTTCTGACATAACTCATTATGCTTAATACCCTCATCACAGGGAAGGAACTAAGGCAAACAATAAATGTGTACCCTTTTGTGTGTTTGATTAATTCAACTGTATTACGCCAGTGTGCGATGCCTTTCTTCTTGATAGCATCCCAGGAGTGAATATTCTTATCCATATGCCAGCATTCTGTAGGTAAAGGAGACGCAAACTGACCAAAAGGCAAAAGCCTTTTCTCTACCACCTTTAGACCATCACTCTTAAGTCTCTTCATGCTGTTGCTGCACACGACAAATGCTGTTCTGGGATAAAGATGGTACTGGGACCTGGGCATGAGCACGATCCAGACATTTGTAATCTTATATCCTTTCTCAAAGATGGCAATGACGATAAAGGAACAAAGTATATTGTTTGCTATGACAGAGCTATCGTTGACATGTATGACATGGTGTAGGTACTGTAATTTTACTGGTATTTTACGCACATTTTGTGAAATAATAACTAAGACTGAGTGCACGTGACTGTAAATTTGAACACCAGCAGTTGATTCATCCTTCACTTAGAGTTCCTTTCTTTATCAATGTATTTTACCCTGATATCGGAAATACATTTGTCAAACTCACCAAACAAAAGTGCAGTTTGTCCAATAATTTTGATTTATGTCAGGCTCATACGATAACAATTCGATTCGATTTTTAAGTGAACAGTTTCATTAAATACTGGAAAGCAGTTCTCAAAATCCGTATGTTGGGTTAGGTTAATGTGGCCGTTAGCAAAACGACAGGAATAATAGGTGATACATGCTTCAAGAAGAAAAGATGATAAATATTTTTTGAGCTTCAGATAAAGCACAAAATGCTTGCGTTCAATACTCGTAGATCGTTTAAATCGTGAAGAAAAATCTTTTAGTTATAAAGATTTTTAATTTTAGACATGCTGTTTTCAACCTGGCAATACTTTATTCACAGTTGATCTTTTTAATGAATGCCACTTATGATTTAAGCTTAAGTGGGTTTTTCATTTCATATATCGTGGAAGAATTTAAGCTACACGACCACTGGGCAGCGTACGTTCGGTAAATTGTCTCGAAAAGAAATCGCTGTTGACGCCGATTCCTACATAATTTAAAGTTTTAAACCTGTGAGCTACCTCCATGGGAGATTTAACACCGCTGGACTACTTTTGTGAGGTAACGTGAAGTTCCTTGCCTTGTAGATAAGCCCGAGACAATTGAACCCTTATTAGAGAATATTCGGCGCGTTATTGCTGATACAGCCCCAAATGCTGCAGAAAGTGTTCGAAAGTTAAGCCTCTTGGCTGGAATTTATTACAGCCCGCAGCGGAAGCCACTTCCGCGCAATGAGTTTTAAAACACAATGGCAAACTTTTATATTTATAATAATGCTAAATTCTTGGACATGAAACTAAATCATATGAGTTTTATTTCTTCTTGAAAACCTAATGTTCCTATGAAAAAAGAATACGAGTTTCTAGATTTCGTGACCTTGAATTTAATGACTACATCAACTTTATTACCAACAATGCAAATTTATTGCATTGCTTTTCTAAGCACTGGGCTTTGATGGGAACATCAATCCTATTGTAAAATAGATGCCGTATATATTAAACTTCTGATTCTCAAATACCGCTCTGAAAGCTCTTATATAGGAAGATCTTCTCAATCACATGTATGTATGTATATTCGTTTATGTTTGTATTGATATTGCTTATCAACATCTTCCTGATTAGGACCTTTTTAAATACGAACTTTAATTTTTATGTGGTTGAAATTCACCGTCCATAAACAAATCATATATTGTGGGTTTAAATAGTGAAGCCCCAGTTTAGAGAGCAATCTAACTTTTAACTCCATGTTAAGAGTTGCTTCCCGTTATCCTTCGGTTTCGTCATTCTGCCCAGACAACACCTGAAGGCTAAGGGAGGTGTATTGGGATCCCCGCAGAGTTGACCCAGCTTATTGATGAAGCCGCACAGGTTTCAAATATTTAAGGCCATGCGACCAAACGGCCTGAATGGTCATTTTACTTTCGCAACGAAAACGTTGACGCTTCGGATGATATCTAACATTTTTTCTTAATGGCAGAAAACCTTTGTTTCTCTCAGAAGTAAAAGCATCATCCCCAGAAATAATTTGTGGTTTGATTTGAGCTGTAAAGAGGTAATCAGAGATAGAAAAGAATGATTTTTGAAGTACTCTAAATAAAAGTAAATAGAAACCGAATTCAATTCTACGAAAAATTAATACTGTCTCTTGTCGTTAAAGTTTAACTTTCCTCCATTGCCACTATCCATGAATGGTACCTGCATTCAAGAAACCGAAAAGCCCCTTCTGATTTAACTACTATTAGTCTACTCATTATGTCATTTCTTAAAGAACTCGACATTGAATGGAATGGAAATGATCAAAAACAACGATAAATTTCTATGTTCAAGTGGCAATATTTCGGTGAATTTCGAACATAAAAAGTTTCTTGACATAGCATTTTAAGGAAAATTTTATTAACTTTCTTTTTTATGGGGCATGGTCTATACCTATCTGCAACCAGAAAGAAATGCCATTAAAAAAACTGACAAAACTCAAAAATTTTAAAAAAGTGCCTTTTTTTCGGGAATTTTATTATTTTGGATAAAAAATATTTTTTTATAATTTTTTAAAAGATACATTTCCATGGGAAAATTTGATTTCTACAAAAAACGTCCACTACACTAAAATTTTGCTTCGTTCCCGAGATATATTGAAAAAACGAATGAATATGGTTGTTTTTATTGGGCTTTTTGATCTATTACTTTTGTATGCAATTAATAAATTAATCCATTTTTAAAACTTTATCCCGACGTTGAGATGGTTTAGAACCCATATCTCCGAATCGCACCCTATAATTCGATAGCACTTTCGGTTTTTTCTCTACAATTAACTTTTTAATCGATTCATGCAATAAAAGTCCATTCAATGTTGAGTTCCTTTATATGCCCTTTAATAAATCAATGGACTTTATTTACAAAGCCAACACCCGCACAAAACTATAGAATATTTCTCACATCAGATGGGCTGCTACTCAAATATCTTTGCGCCGGTGAAACAGGGTACAAAACAGAGCGTTGAGATTGATAGGTGATAGTTCAATCGTAGAATCGAATGATTCTTTTGAACATCGTCAAAACGCTACCTGTCTGTCTCTTTATTTTTTTCCGGCACCTATCTTTCTCTCTCTTTTTTTTGCTTTTTCTAAAAACAGAACCATAGTAAAATCTTCAGTTGCATTCCTCCCCTGAAACAAGTTAGCCACAAAACCCGCCTCGCTAGGGATGCGCATCAGTTTAACCCTTAAACCAACTTTGAAAGCAGAGTGATGAGACAAATTGAAAAGTACTCCGATAGTAACATTCGTTGCCATGAAAAGCGCTTTCTCGATTAGCCGTTCGGAATCTGCAGAAAGTTTTTGGTCATCTTCATTTTGAAAAATGCGGTTTGCTCTGGGGATCCCCGCTCTATTGTGGTACCCTATTAATATTTATTTTTAATACAGAAGGCTATTCTAGATTATTTTTCCACTACATTACGATTTACAAAAATTCAGAAGCAATGTGCATCGGTGTCTTCTATTAAATACTCTCCTTTCTCCTTAATGCTCGCCACGCACTATGTGTTTCATAACATTGTATAGAGTTATTCATTGATACGCGCGTTAATTGTAAAGTTGAGTTTGTCCTAAGATCAATTTTTTAAAGCCACAAAACAGATTCTTGTGCTCTCATTTATTAAGTGTTATCGAGCTGAAAAGGAATACAAACAATGTCGTAATACTTAACGATTGAAGTGGATTTCATATCATCAAAATTGTATTGAATCTGTCACATAGACCATTTTTAATGAATGTTTAAATTGAAACCTCTTAAGAAATTGGGTTTTCAAGATATATCGAGAGACTATTGTGTTGATTAGGAAGTTTTTTATGAACTAATAAAATATATAATCGAAGAGAAAAGAAGTGCAATACCTTAGTTCTTCAAAAAGGATCAGCAATAACTCTTTTATTGGCATTGAGTATTCTTAAAGCCATTCACAATTTTATAAGCTTGTTAGATTAAACATAAATGGAATATGAAATGACTAGAAGAAAGAACTTTGTTCTCAAACAACGCGACTAATATTAAAAAACATAATTTCAATCACTCAAGCAAAAATCCGTAAGATTAATGGAAACTTTTGATAAAGTAATGTCTCAATGAAAAATTTAAAGAAATCTTTTTGTATGTTTCCAATGCTTTTTGTTTCTCTGTACGCTTTGATTGGAAGGGACCTTATTATCGATGTATCTACTTTCAATCTGCATCTCTTATATATCTCTATCTATTATCGTTATCTTTACGTCCATCGTCCGTATGACTGCCAGCTGGTATCCAATTCATAAGAGCTGTAAGTGAACAGCTTAATTTATCTGAGGGTTTAATGCGCGCTCCCTTGTCCTGAAACATCTTCACTGCTTCCTTTGCCTGCGCTTGTTCTATTAATCCATTTATTCCTGTATACAGCACTCGTCGTTCGTTCGCATAGTGAACTTCGAACAATTAAATATTTATACTTCAATCTACTTTCGCTGATATACACGTTTTTTTCGGAATTTATACATGTAATAAATATAAAAGTGGGGTATAGTAGGAAGTGAAGGATTGAAGAAGCTGTTCCGTTCCGACAGTCATGTTTGGAGTTGAAAAGGAATCCCCTTTCCTAGTGCCGCTGTGCTTTTCGCCATTTTTGTTTTCTTTTCATTTTTACTTTCATAAAAAATGTTCTTCGGATTGAAAACCCCATTGCTACACACATTTCGGCACTGTGTCCTTCGGGAGCAGGGAGATCCTTATCAAAGTGATGGGGCATGGAAGTATAATACTAAGCACTTAAAGTTTCCCGCTGAATTCTTTAGGGAGTGCGGCTTTTTCGTTCGTTCGTTTTGAAACAGAGGTCGGAGGTAGCCATGGAAGTGTGGTATACCATCATGAAAACTCAGAAAATGGGATTGAAGAAATTTGAGGTGCTCTCATGGGCTCCGACGGTGTGTTTTTTGCTTTTTTTCTTGTTTCATTTACGGGGAAGTATATTTTTGCAGTTTAATTGTGTGATTTATTTTAAATCAAAAATGCATCGTATTTTTTCACTTTAATGGCTTACTACCTCATGTATATGCTTATCTCTAATGTGAGCAGATGAAAAAAGTGTAATAGTAGTGGTAGTGGTATACATTCAATGTGCTTACACAAAAACCGAAACCAAGAAAATCTAGAGATACACGTTGGTTAAGATGTACAATAATTTTAACGACCTCAAGTAACTGATTCTCAAGCTTCAGTGCTGCAGTAAATTAATTAAAAATTTGAATTTAACATATTCGTGAATCTTTACATCTTTGGGTGTCTTGAAGAGCCATGCCAGGTGTTCGGTATTTTACCGAACCGTTCGGTTTTTTAGCTCTGTGTTCGGTGTTCGGTACAACAAAAATACCGAAGTGTGGAAGGTTCGATAATTTGTTCTGATCAAATTTTCAACGCAATCGGCTATTAATGTTGCCGCTTTATGCACGTAGAATTAAAACATTTGTTTTGTACTTTTAAAATTAAAAGATTATTTTAATTGAACTGTTGTCCTTTATTTTCAAATATCTTACATTAATCTTAAAAGAAGCTTAAGGCTCCTATGTAGTTACTATAAGACTGCTGATCTACTCTTCAAACAGTGGTATTTATATCCTTCCTTATCTTTCTACAAGAAGACCAAAGAATACGATCATCTTGTTTTATAATGAAGAAGAGATAATAGGCGTGTTTTTTTCACAGCACTGTTATATACATAACATCATTTTACATGCAAAGCAAAAACAACATCCCCGACAACCGATGTTATGGATAAAAGGATGGTTAAGATTTGGTCGGGGATAGAGTTTTGACGTTTAGTCGAGTCTCGAATGAGTTTTTCGACTTTTCATTTCTAAATGTTGGTGCGTCTAGAGACTTTCATGTATCTCGAACAAAAGCAAAATGGGTGTCAGAAGGTCTGTTCACAAATGTTGGACTGAATAAAATCCTCTGCCCATTTTACACTCCGCAATCTTGTTGCTTAAATTTTTTTTTTTTAAATTTCATCGATTTCAGGGGTTAGATTTGTATATTTATATAAAGATACATAAAAGAACGTAATAGCAATTAAAAAAGGTCTGTTTTGTGATTGAAAGCACGTTTTGCATATTTTTTTTCACATTTTTCTGTGAATGTTGACATTTTTTCAAAAGTAATTGTTAAGTAATCCATAAAATTGGTTTTATCATTTTATTATTAATAGTTTAATTCGTTTAAAACAAGTAAAAAAAAATTTTTCCAACTCTGACATAAATCACAAGTTTCATATGAATTCAACCCCAGCGTGTAAACAGAGTCAAGAGAAATTCTTTGTTACCTTTGTGAACGGACCTATTTTTGACGTTTCTAAACTAACAAAAAACAGACAAAAAAAATTGTTTACCTGCATTAATTTCACTGCGGAACATTTTTATTTTCCACTCTATACAATTGCTTTAGGTTTTTAACAAACAGTTTTTGCGTTTTTGTGCGAATTTGGCAAAAAAAAATCATTTGTTGTCTTTTATTGGTTTGACAACTGATCGAGAACACCAACCCACAAATAAAAAAAAACGAAGCGTTTTTTTGGTTATCATGTTATGTACATAACATCCTTGTGAAAAAAACACGCCTAATATTATCTATGCAACATTGTATACAAACAATATTATCTCTGTTACATAAGTAGTGTGGTGGTGGTGACAGATAGCCATAATAAATTAAGTCCGGACATGATAAAGGCTGAACTATGCATACGCTACAATTTCAGCCTTTCATGTAGACAAATGTACGAGGCCGTCAAATCAAATAAGGCATTGCTAGAAGCTTACAAAAGCATTAAAAATTATAGTTAGATTAAGCGTTGATTTTGTATTCTTTATAATATTTATATTAGAATACCTTCATAGTTGATTCACAATAGGTTCATGTGTGTTTTGGTTTGTAATGTTTTTTTTTACTCCACGTTCGTTTTTTTTCAAAAAAGATCTGGCAACCCTCGTCTTGAATCACTAAAAAAATAAAACATGCAGTTCCCAAGGAATTTGAAAATGAAAAAATAGTTTAATTTTAAAGTTTAGAAACAGCTGCATTTAATGAACTCCTTATCTATAGTACACCCACATATACGATATGAAAAGCAATGAATAGTTTTGAAGACTTCAATTGATTAAATGACTGTTCGTCTGTTAACTTTGACTCAAATCTTCATAACACCAAAAATAGGTGGTTTCTAGTTTAGTATGGAATAAATTTCATTTTTTAAGTTGCTTATAGATATGTACATACTTTCCTTTCAGACTTTTTGTCTGTATTCACTATGACTTTAATTAGTTGTGTATTAAACAATCTTTAAATTGTTTCTTATACTCGAAAAGAGACATTACACATTGAAGTAAATCTTTTTCACCTTGACCGAATATTGAATTCAATTACTACCTTAAAGTAAAGTAGGGTAATATTTAGCTTCAATAAGAACCTACCACAACCTTTGGATATCTGTGGTTTGTTTATCGAAACCCTCTTTCTATCATTGCCTCTCACATTATTTTTAGGACACACTGACAAAATGAAAATCCTACAATCTAATAGCAGCAAGTCGTACGAAAAATTTGTTCAGCGGCTACCTAGGTTGAAAAAAACATGAAATGAAACGAAATAAAAAATAAATAAATAACGGATGTCTTCCTGAAAAAGTCTCTTATCTAAGATTCTTGTTCAAATACATACAACCCACAAGACAAACAATAAAATAAAAAGCAACGCACGGCCCTCTGTGAGAGAGCCTTTATTTATGGTCTACCGAAGAAGATAATGTGCCCAAAAATGTTCAACAAGGCTTCTAACTTTTCGCACACTTGCACACACGAACACATATTCACTTGAAATGTTTTCTGAAACTTAATCGAGCCACTTTATTTCTGCACTTAATTTGCACAAAGTTTCTCACAATGTAGCCACCAGCAGTGCCACCATACTGCCAGAGAAAGTGCCTACAGACGTCCCATTTTATACAGAATGTAGGAAGAAATATGTTGAAAAGAACCAGAGAAACTGGTACAACGAAAAGAGTATTTTTTTTCCTTTTTGGCTGATATCCAAATCGAGCTATTTGTTGCCGCTATCTTAATGGACACTAACATTTTGCATGGAAAGAGGATGGAATGTTTCAGACATCGGTGTAATATATCCTTGACGGTTAGAACTTTTGCTTGCAAGAAGCAAGGAAACCGAAGATCCCAATCCGTGCCAATTTGACAAGCACTCCAAATGGAGAGCCCAAACCAAAGCCGCAATTGAAAACCACTGACTGAAAAACTATGCCGGAAGTCGATGATTCGGGAGGTGCATTAAGAACTATTACTTTATCCAATTTGATGTGATGTCATGGCAAAAAAAAAAATAAAATTTTGTTGAAAGTCGAAAAAATTCAGTCATTAATACGTGGCGCTTCTAGTCTGAATTCAAATTGTGCCAGCCATGGTTTTTGTAGTGGAATGTGGACCAAAAATAAATAATGGGTAATGGTTAGCATATCTGCTTATTACGAAAACGATTTCGAAGATCGAAACATGCACTGTTTTTTTTCCTTGGTAATCGCCTTTCGTGAGCAAGTCCTTCGAAAAAATAATTACACTTTAATAAAAACCATTTATCCATTTAATCCAATCCAGCGTTTGACTCTGACGCTCCCCGAGCGTTATTTCCACACTCTATAATTTTTGTACCACAAAAAATTGTGATTTGGCAAAATAAAAAAGGGGTAAGAACAATTGGATTATACTGATTAAATATGTACGAGTATAATAGAATAGACTTTCAAAATAATTTTCATCTTACTTTACTTTAACATTTTTAAAATTTAAAACCAAAAACTTGTTTCAGCGTGAAAATTGTATGTTCCGATATGAGTGGGAAGGGAAAACTAAAAGAAAAAAAAAATGGCCCTAATCCGTCGCGTCGTGGTTATACTTTTCAATTTTCAATTTCAATTCAATTCAATTTATTACTTAGATTCGGTTGTACAAATAAGACATTATTAAGTCTTTTATAATACTTTACAATAGGGTAAAATAAAAGTTCCATCTTGCGTTTTATTTGATTTGTCGATTTAAATTTTTTCCCAATTTTGTTTTTTTTTTAAATAAGTCAAATAGTTGACGTCTTTTTTCTTTAACTGCTAAGTAGAGAACCATATGAAAAGTTTTAAGGCCGGCCCAGTGCTGCTGCCATCCGTATGATAACAATGCTACATGAATGATAATTTTATGCCTTGTATGATGTATGATATCAAACCATTATCATACCTCATACGCCAAATGTATAATAATTTCGAATTTTCGAAAAAATACTTTTTAGAAAGTTAAATTTTTTATTGACATATAAAAAATATTTTCCCAGGCATAAAAAAATTTGGAAATGGGTACTTTTTAATTAAAATCATAAATTGTCATCACATCGATTTACAAACTTTTAGCTCTTGGCTAAGCCGAGTTCACATTGTACAATAAGTTGGACAGACTTTGTCTTGAACGACCAATGTTGGATAATGTGAATGCTCAGACGACCGCTTGTCCAACTTGTTTACATGATTTTCAAATATTTTTGAAAACTTTGAAGTTGGATGGAGTGGAGGAACATGTGTCACAAAGTTGGACTACAAATCTGATAAGTGTAAACGCAAACTACATCCAACAACAAACTTTTTATCCATGGTAAAACTACCCTGGTTTTAACTACATATATATCGGGTGATTTTTTAAGAGGTTTAGAACTTTTTTTTTTTTTTAAAACACAAAAAATTCGAAAAAATTAATGAAATATTTATTTGAACCTTGCAAGTTTGAACCTTGCAATTTAATGTTTAAAGATAATTTCATGCAAATGTTGACCGCGGCTGCGTCTCAGGTAGCCCATCCGCTGAGTCCAATTTTGGCATACTCTTTCACACATATCGGCCGGTATCTCACGAATGAATGCATGGATTTTGCATTCCAGTGCGTCAATCGAAGCGGGCTTGTCCCTATAGACATTAGCCTTGACATACCCCCACAAAAAATAGTCTAATGGTGTCAAATCGCACGATCTAGGCGGCAAATTGAAAAAAAAAAAAAAAAAAATGGAAGCAGCGCGCAATGAACATTTCGAACCGAGCACGAATTTTGATAGTAAAATTCAATAATTTGCAAGCGTTGTTCATTTGTAAGACAATCCATGGTTAAATTGCAAACCAAACTGAAGCTGTTTGACAGTGACACAAGGTACACTGAAAAAATATCGTACATAATTACAATGTATGCCTTACATTGAGTTGTTTGACATTGGGGCAATGAAAAATACATTAAGGTTATGTACCAAATATTGGAACAATGTACCAAAAGTATTAGACTTAAATGTACCTTTTATTGATTCAATGTCACTGAATACATTGAGCGATTCACATATTCAAATTTCCTGAAACCGACGGAATAAGAATTTCAATGTACTTTTTCGATATTTAATGTACGGTGTACATAACGATTTGAAGTGATAGTACATTGTCTCAATGTACTAAGTGCATTGTGCGAATGTACAATGAATTCAAGTAAATATTTGAAGTGTCGAAAATTTAACTCGAATATGTGGACATTGGCTCAATGTACTTACACTAAAATCAATTTTTGAAGTACACTGTGCCGATGAAATGTTCTGTACATTGACTCAATGTAACAATACATTGCAATGTGCGCTGTGGCAATGTATTGCGTACATTGAACCAATGTATTAACTGCATTATGCGAATGTACAATGAATTTAAACAAGTAATCGAAGTGTCGCAAATTTAACTCGAAAATGTGGACATTGGCTCAATGTACTTACACTAAAATCAATTTTTGAAGTACACTGTGCCAATGAAATGTTCTGTACATTGACTCAATGTAATAATACATGCGATAATGATATCCAGTTATTCTTTCATAAAATTCCACCAATAGGATCAAATCCTAAAATCCAAATTCTTATGGACTTCCTTAAAAAAAAAGAAAATGGTTAAATTTGATCTTCTGTAAAAATTTTAAAAACAGTTAAAAAAATAAATCAACAATTTCAATGCAAAGCTAAAATTCTTCTTTTTTGTATTGAGACATTTTAAAAATTTTCAGTTCATATTGCAGAATTTGAAAGACTCTAAGTAAGTATAGCGCAATGAACCAAGTACATTGAGTTTTTGTACGAAGTACATTGGTTCAATGCGCCAAATAAATTGTACAAATGTACCTAGTACAATGAATGCATGTACCAAGTACATTGGATGGATGTACCAAGTACATTTAATGAATGTACCAAGTACATCGGATGGATATACCAAGTACGCTCGATGAATGTACCAGGTACATTAAATGAGTGAACCAAGTACATTGGATTAATGAACCAACAACATTAGATAAATGTACCAAGTACATTGGCGCAATCAGCCAAGTACATTGATTGAATGCATCAAGTACATTAGCTGAATGCACCAAGTACATTGGATGTATGTATAAAGTACATTGGATTAATACCAAGTACATAGGCTCAATTAACCAATTACATAGGCTCAATCGACCAATTACATTTGCTCAATAAACCAAGTACATTGGATGAGTGTACTAAATACATTGGATAAATGTACCAAGTACTTTGTCTACATGTACCAAGTACACTTGATGAATGTACCAAGTACATTGGGTGAATGTACTAAGTACATCGGACGAATGTTCCAAGTACTCTCAATGAATGTGCCAACTACATTAGATGAATGTACAAAGTATATTGGGTGAATGTACCAAGTACATTGGCTGAATATACCAAGTACATCGGATGAATGTTCCAAGTTCTCTCAATGAATGTACCAACTACATTAGATGAATGTACAAAGTATATTGGGTGAATGCACCAAGTACATTAGCTGAATGCACCAAGTACATTAGCTGAATGTACCTAGTACATCGGATGAATGTTCCAAGTACACTCAACGAATGTACCAAGGATATTGGCTGAATGTACCAAGTATATTGGCTGAATGTACCAAATACATTGGCTGAATGCACCAAGTACATTGGCTGAATGTACTAAGTACAACGGATGAATGTTCCAATTACACTCAACGAATGTACCAAGTACATCGGATGAATGTTCCAAGTACTCTCAATGAATGTACCAACTACATTAGATGAATGTACAAAGTATATTGGGTGAATGTACCAAGTACGTTGGAGCAATGTACGGTACATAATTCAAGTTTATTTTTTTTTACTTTTTTTTGTCAATAATGTACCAAATACATTGAATCAATCATTTAAGTACATTGACTCAATTTACTTTACATTAATTCATTGAAAAAGTAAGAGAGCCTTCAAATAAAGCTTGTTTGCAATTTAATGATCTTTTAACACTGTCGCAATGTATCAACATTCGCTCAATGTATAAGATACATTGGGATCTAAAATCAGATTAATGTACTTTTTTACATTGTCACGATGTATTCTACATTATTCAATGTAAGCGTACATTAAGCAATGTACCACAATGCATTGTCCTAATGTACCTAAGCATCGGCTGAAAAATAATGTAAAAAACATTGCGAAAATGTAGTTTTACATCAATATCACGTACCTTTTTTTCAGTGTACTAAACACACGTCAGCTGTCAAAACCAGTGTTGCCAAAACCAAACCAGCTAAAAAATCAACCATTACTTTTCGACTGGAAAAAGACTTGATGTTGCTCACCAACTCTAACTGTACTTCCTATATATTTAATTAAAAAGTGTTTTAGCATACGTTTGTAAACTGTGTCAACACTTAATTTTAAGTAATGATTTACGTCGAGCTTTTATTCACTCAACAAGTTTTCAATATCTTAAATTCTGAAACAATACCAAAATCAAATCTATAAATTACACTGAATCGAAAAAAGTGACCATATTTTTTTTTCGAAACAAAAGTTTTGTTTAATGACCTAGAAAGATCGATCTAGAGCTGAAAAAAACAGCTTTTTGGTGTTTAGTGACAATTTTTCTGCTCCGAGCAAGAACTTTTTGTGTTTAATGACCTGCCCTAGATCACTTTAGAGCAGCATTTTCTGCAGAGCAAATTCGAGCAAAGTCATTAAATTTCAAAGTCAGCTGTTAACATTTGCTTCAAATATTTTTGTTTATATTTTGAGTTTTGCAATCTATTTGAAATCGAATTTAGAATCAATTGAGTTAACATCGCATGTTAGTTAAGTTTTGATTCCAATGTTTCCGAATATAGATTTTTGTTGTAATAGGACCAAATACATTTTTGGTCACAAAATGATAGTTGTTTTTATCTTAACTGACTTTTCGCAACAGCTGACTCTGCTCTAAGTTGCCTGAAATTTTACATTTTTCATGCTCTAAGCTGCGCTGCTCTGCTTTTTCATTAAACACACTTAATTCCATTTAGGCATTTATACCTTCGAGGTGGTGAAAAAAATGATGAAAAAAAGGAAAGAAATGATGAAACAAGAATGAATGTTAAAAGGAGAGCCCTTAATATTAATATTTAGAGGTCGCTCATCGTGAATTTTATATTTCGGTCTAGAAGCAAAGTGCCATGATATATATCTTTATAGAAAATTAGTTGCTCTACAAAAATGGTTTTTTATCATTTTTCAACAAATTCACTTCTTCAAAAGTTATTCAAGGATAGATTTTCGTTCAGTGTAAATTTAAGTTTTTTTTTTCTTGATTTCTGACAAAACTTTAACCTTGAATAAAAAAAAAACTTTTTGTCGATTTGTAATTTTCTATAAAAATATGTATCGTTCATCTCGGCACTTTGCTTCTAGGCCGAAATATAAAATTCCAAAATTGAAAAGTTTTTTTCCCATACAATTTGTTCGGGAAATGGAAATTTGCGATGAGTGACCTCTAAATGTTAATATTAAGGGCTCTCCTTTTAACAGGCAACATTTTACACCTCCTCGAAGGTATAAATGGAATTTTTTCGAGAAAAAAAAGTCACTTGTTTTGAACCAGTCTACTATATATGTATAAATACCTTCTTTCTTCCAGTGAAAATGAGGGTGTTCATAAAAAGTTAGATTTTCAAATAAACTAACTTTTTATGTCTAAATACAAATATTGAAAAAAGAAGCGTTCGAATATTTTACTACTATTTTGACGTGACTACAAGAAACTATTAATTTCTAATAAGATCTCTCCGCAGAATTGAAAGTTGAATTACAATACCATTTTAATCTGACTTAAAATTTAGATGACCATCCAACGCAAAACTGTCTACAACACGTATGCCTACATCATTTCAAGGATAGTGTTGTTCCTAGAATCGTATCTCGTACGGGTATAGTATCACTTTTTGCTGTCAACGACTACGAAATTTATTTTACCATCGTTTAAATAAAAAAAGTTTCATATCGTCGGCTGGGTTCTACCTTGTTCATCTATCTTCATAATTTGGAAGCGCTCTTTCTTTTAGTTTTTAAGTTATGTAAAGCTGCTTTGTTCAATAGGACACATTTTTAACAGTTTTGGTTGTCATTTTTGTTCAATAAACTACTTTTGATTCACTTGGTATTATGTTGAACAACTTATTTCTATGTTGTTCAATGTTCAATGTTTTTTTGTTCAATATCCAAAAAAAAAAAAAAAATACAACTGGCCATCGCTCCATACAACATTGTTCAATATCCAAAATGGCTTCCTTATTGATTTTAATTTATAACTAATATAGAAGAAAAGAAAAACTTTTTGTGTGACTCATAAAATTGACTACGCTTGCAGAAAAAATTAAATTCCGAACAATAATCTTCAAATATAATAAAATAAATTTCGTTCTGAATTAAGAATTCGATTTCCCAGCATTTTGAAAAATGGACATTGCACAAGATAGAACTCAGCCGACGATATCTTCTGTGGTTTGAAAAATATTGTGGTATTTAACGTTCTTTAGAAAGCTTTTCAATGTTTTTCAATAATCTATTTTCATCTTTCAAAAAAAAATCTGAGATAATTTTTTTATTATATATTATTTTTCAATTTATGTAAAACGAGTGCGAAGTTGAACGCGTATGAAAATTTCTCCCTCTGGCATGACAATTCTGAATCAATTGTATGATAAAACATTCGCTCAAGTCTGGCAGCACTGCCCGGCCCATAGAATTGTGGATTTTGTTGGACACAGTGGATAGGGGTGACCATAGAATCCGATGCTATGTTTTGGCATAGATAAATTATTAGTCATAGTGAATATTAAAAATTAGATATGGGTTGATTAGTCAACTGAAACTAGAGATGATTAAGCTCTTCATTCCTGATTTTTTATATTTGGAATCCTTTTGATATGATATATGTATTAGGGTGGTCGTTATTTTTGTATGGATGAGAAAAAAATGTTTTTGTTTTTGTTGAGCCCCCTTTTTTATATGCTATTATATTTCAAAAGTGCACACAAAAAAAAATTAAAAAAATTGGAATGTGTTAACACGTGCCGCAACAGCCTTGAAATCTCAAGTCCTCCCTACCATATATGAAAAAAAAATTCAGATAATTTTTTTTTTTTTAAGGTGTTCTTTTCATAAATAGTAACATATTTTAATGATTTTGTAATGAATACATTCATAGGTAATGTTTTTAGGTGTAGTTATTGCAGCGATCAAAAATAGATGTTTTCATGATATATTTGAAAAAATTCAATTGAATGCAGGCCAATAAGTTTTGATTGCCAAAAGCAAAAAAATGATTTTTGAGTTCCATTTACGCCTACATAGTAAAAAAAAAAATAATGCAAGAAAGAGAAAGTAGCATATAAAGGGTGATTTTTTAGCTGGTTTGGTTTTGGCAACACTGGTTTTGACAGCTGACGTGTGTTTAGTACCTTGTGTCACTGTCAAACAGCTTCAGTTTGGTTTGCAATTTAACCATGGATCGTCTTACAAATGAACAACGCTTGCAAATTATTGAATTTTACTATCAAAATTCGTGCTCGGTTCGAAATGTTCATCGCGCGCTGCTTCCATTTTATGGTCGGCATTCTCGACCTTCAATGTCAATGGTGAACGCTACCGAGCGATGATAACAAACTTTTTTTTGCCCGAAATGGAAGTTCTTGACTTGCATGATATGTGGTTTCAACAAGACGGTCCACATGCCACACAGCCCGCGAAACAATGGCGCAATTGCGAGGCGAGTTTGGTGAACAGTTAATTTCACGTTTCGGGCCGGTCAATTGGCCGCCTAGATCGTGCGATTTGACACCATTAGACTATTTTTTGTGGGGGTATGTCAAGGCTAATGTCTATAGGGACAAGCCCGCTTCGATTGACGCACTGGAAGCCAACATCCATGCATTCATTCGTGAGATACCGGCCGATATGTGTGAAAGAGTATGCCAAAATTGGACTCAGCGGATGGGCTACCTGAGACGCAGCCGCGGTCAACATTTGCATGAAATTATCTTTAAACATTAAATTGCAAGGTTCAAACTCTCGATTCAAATAAGTATTTCATTCATTTTTTCGAATTTTTTGTGTTTTTTTAAAAAAAAAGTTCTAAACCTCTTAAAAAATCACCCGTTACAAATGCAAAAATGAACCTTCATAAAAGCGTCAGCTTTCAGCTCAATGCGGCACGTGTTAATGTGGTTGTAAAAAAAAGATAAAAATTGGGTAATGTTTTAAGAAGTCAAGGAACAATAAAAAAGGGTGCTCATTAAAGAAATACAGCTTTTGAAAAAAAGCGACCACCCTAATATGTATGTACCTTTACGTATATCACTTTATAAACTTTTTATAAAAAAAAACTCCCGAAGAAGAGTGGATTAAAGAATTATGAGAACGAATTATGAATGCGAAGAATAAAAGTGAGGACTTTCATTATAAAGAGTGTATTTCGGAGTGACTTTCCTTTAGGTCACACCGTGTTTTTGAGAAAAATCTATATTATCAGTAAAAATAAAATAAAATAAATAAATAATAAATTCAATGCACATATATCTTAATATATATAAATCACGTGTCACAATGTTTGTCCGCGATAGACTCCTAAACTACTTAACCGATTGTAATCAAATTTGTACACCGTGTGCAGTTTGATCCAACTTGGTAGATAGGATAGCTTGCATCTCAATTTATGATCGACCACCAAATGCAACGGTACACGTTTGGTCAATAAAAAGATAACCGGAAAAATTCTTGAAGGAATCATATTAGTTAGAAAGTTTAAAGGAAAAGTGGTCCTGTTTCCACGTATTCCAATGATTCCGTCAGATTCTGCCATCCCCTTCAGTAGGTTACAGTTTCCAATTCGTTTAGCTTTTGCCATGACTATAAATAAGTCTCAAGGCCAAACAATGTCCATTTAACGTTTCTGTCTTCTTTCATAAATAATAATTTCATTTCAGTAAGGGGTAACGGTAGTAGAGAATCAGTAATGAAGGTCGCCATGATTTTTTTACAAGTAGCATCTATGTAAAAAAGCATTGTAGTCCCCAGGTCTGATGTTCTCCAACCATTCCCTTTAAATATGTACTTTATAACAAAATCGTATGACAAAAACGCTAGCCACAGCAACGCGTGGCCGGGTCAGCTAGTACATATATACATATGTGTATGCTCAGATTCGTGTGCAGTTGTTTGTGTACTTTACTTACTTTTTTTCAACGCAAAAAGTTGGACATTAAACCATGTAGACAATTTTTGAAAAACTCGTCTCAATCAACTTTTGAAATGCTTATCCACAAAATGCTTATCTAAGAAAGGCTTAATTCATCTCTGTAGCACAGTATTGACAAATTGCTAAAAGTTTCAGTTTTAACTTTTTCTTAACACAAAATAAAGAGAAAAGTGCATCTCTATTGGCAATTTGTTAATAATTGTGCTACAGGAACGAATGAAGGCTGAAAATAAATAAATGTGCACAAGAATTTTGATTGAGACAAGTTTTTGTAAAATAGTTTACATGGTTTAATGTCCACTTTCAATAAGTTCACTTTTTTTCAAGAAAAAATAAATTTATTAATTGCTTCAGTTTTCAACACAGCTTCTAGAAGCGAAATGAAATTTAAAGCTGGGATCTTTTTCATCAAACAACTGCGAATTGCAAATGTTTTGACAGTGTCATTTTTTCAATTTTTGTGTCGCTGAGGATGAGTCCTAAAAGGAAAATATCGACGAAGCTCAAATTGGTTGATTTATTGGAGCCTCGTGCGAATAAAGCGAATGTTTTCTTACTCTTCTTTTCTGTTACGATAATCTGCTGATAATGACTTGCGTTCAATTCGTTGAACAATATAACCATTTTGGTCGATTCTATGAATCTGTTTCCCAAATCTCGAACTCGAAAAGTAAAGAGGGATAGTAAATGTATTTTCTGGCCATTAAAACAAGTTTTAAACTGAAATCCGATCGAAAATGTTACATCAGTTTTTATTTAGTAGCTGTAAAAACTTATATTAAGTCACATCTCTGAGGTATCGGTGTGTCTTATTTCATCACCTAAATAAATAAAACTATAGGGTGGCGCAACAGAGCGAGCGAGCTCCGGGGCCTGGCGCATTTCCTACAACCATTGCATTGTAAGAGAGTGGAGGGGATCTACAATATTCTTTCATTTCCGAACGGATAATCGAGAAAGCTCATTTCATGGCAATTCATTGCACTTATATATAAAATATATAAGCATATATATATTATATATAATATATATTATATATAAAATAAATTAAAAAAACTACTAAAAGTATTCATATTTTTGTTTTATTCAAACAAACCTTAAAGCAAAATTTTTTTAATTTTATTTTTTTATTTTACCCGTTTTGTATTTTTTTAAGTATCAATTTATTATAAAATGTATGGGCTTTTGAGTGCACTTATTTAAGAGATTTTTTTATTATTGTTTTGTTCATCTGTAAAAAATAAAGAAACTCTATGCATAACAGGTATTTTCTCAAAGAGAATTGACCTCAAAGTGAAAACTTTGTTTCGGGAAGAAAATTTGCACACCACTTAAAATCTGGCAACCCTAAACCTATGGAAGCGCAACTTAAATACAGTCTTAAAGGTTGTTTTTTCTACAAAAAATTAAGTCTAAGATTAGGTCTCTATCATCAGTATTGACAGAGATATCGAATTTAACACAGGTCAGGGTACACCAAAGTTAGCCTTTTTTTAAATTGTCAAAAAGTGATGTCAAAGTTGAGAAACGAGCTTTACTGTTGAACAATTTTTTTTTTTTTAGAATATGACCAAGAATCACACCCCAAGGGATAATATATGAATTACGGAGCACCCTGTATAATTGCTCAGTTTACCTTGAGCTTTCGACTGCGCATGACGTGTTCATCTCTTTCGTTATCTCTTAAAAGTAATCATTCCCAAACGCAACCGATCTCCTATAACCGGGGACAAATTTTTGTCCTCGGACAAAAAACTGCGCTCCACAATGTTTTCTAATAGTGGTCCGTCTAAAAACTCTTATGTAAATAAGTTCACTCCCCTTCAATGTCATCCGGATACTGACAACTCTGATATGGATGAAACAGAGTCCATAACATTAAAAAAAGTTTATGTGCCGCCTATCAAAGTGTTGCAAAAATCCGCTGAATATGTGCATTCTTTCATGAAAACCCTTAATGCAGGGAATTATTCAATTAAAAAACTGTCAATAGGAATCAAAATAATATGTGATTCAATAGAGTTGTATAACTGTGTTATTACTAAACTTCGAGATGAAAATTGCCAATTTTTTTCACACGACCTTAAAAGTGCAAAGTGCTTTAAAGTTGTCTTGTATGGACTAGAAGATATGGACAATAACACTCTCAAAAGCGAACTCACTTCACTTGGACTTAAGTGCATTGAGATTAAAAAAATTTCAAAGAAGTACGATCAATACAGTGATACTTTTTATCTTGTGTCACTTGAAAATGGTTCGATTAAATTAGCTGATCTAAAAAAAAACTTTCGCACAATTTTACATACAGAAGTGAATTGGAACTTCCAACGAAAAGTCAAAGGTAAGCTAACCCAATGTCACAATTGTCAAATGTTTGGACATGGACAAAGGAACTGCCACATTAAAACTTTTTGTGTCATTTGCGCTGGATCGCATAGTACATCCGAATGCAATAATACTACAGCGTACAAATGCGCTAACTGCAGTGGCAATCACAAAGCTACTGACCCAACATGCACCAACAGAGTAAAATATATTGAAATCAAAGAAAAATTATCTGGTAGAAGAACTTACACACGGCCAAGGGTTTCGTTTGCTTCACCAACAACACATTTGTCCTCACACATTAATCATCAAAAACCGGTTTCTGTCGCTTCAATGAGTGATTTTCCTTCGCTCCCACAACCACAGCGACAAGGTATTGCACCAAACAAAGAATTGACAAGCATGCACAACAAGCAAAGCTCTACTTGTTCAAGTTATGCGTGGGAGAGCAACAAAAACGCTTTCAACATTATCAACAACAACAACTCTACTCTCTTTTCCATGGAGGAACTAAATTCGCTGTGCATGGAAATGGTTATCAGTCTATCTGCCTGTAAAACTAAATTAGAACAATTTGAGGTGATCTCACGTTTAGCAACTAAGTTTTTATACACAAATTTAAATGTTAAGTAGTATGGCAAACACACACATAAAAATCATAACTTGGAATGCTAAAAGCATACGAAATAAATTTCTTGAATTCTCAAATTTCCTGAACAGCAACAATGTTGATGTTGCTTTGGTTACTGAAACTTGGCTTACGCCTGAAATTAGGCTACCATTATCTAATTATAAATACTATCGCATGGATAGAATTGGCGAAATTGGTGGTGGGGTAGCGATTTTTGTCAAAAAATCAATTCAACATTCGCTTTTACCAAAGCTGGGCACCGTTAATCAAATATTTAACTTCGTTAATCGTTAATCCGCTACAAAAAAAGTTAGCTTCGTTAAACGTTAAAGCGTTACATTTCGGAAGAATTAACGCAAGTTAACGTTAATCTTTAATCCGTTAATATGTGTAAAATTACATTTTTATATCGTTGCGTTAGTGAACTTAAAAGAAAGGTTATGAATAAAACAAAATACTTGTATAATTCAAATGTGTAATTTAATCGTCGGGCATAAGGTGCATATTCCCCTTCATAAACATTAACATGTTGAAGTTCTCGTCTGAAAGCGAGGCTCTTTTTGGTGTCAAAATGTCTTTACCCGTGGAAAATAAACGTTTCAACTGCAGCGCTTGAGGGTATAGCAGTATTGTATTTAATAAATAGATTTATGAATATTTGTTCCCCGAGGAATACAGCATCGTTGAACGAGTCTTTTGATTTCATGTCCAGCCACATTTTAACGAGACTTCGCGCTTTATTCTTTAAAGAGTTGGAGCTCTTTGGTTTTTCTATAGACTGAGTGACAGAATTGAAAAAGTCTTCCTCCTCGTCATCATCGTTGTTACTCACATTGCTCCCTCGGCCGGCCAAATATATCTAGTTTTGTTTTTGTTTTACGCTCTGCCACGCGCCGCCCGGCACTTGTCATTTCATACTTGTCTGAACCTGTTTTTCGCGCCGCGCCGCGGTTTCGTGCGGTCAATAGTAGGCATTGGATTAACGATTAACGGACTTCTGCACATTAACGGAAGTTAACGTGTCCGTTAACATTTTTAAAAGTTAACTTAAAAGTTAATCCGTTAATCAAAATGTTAACTTCGTTAATTAACGATTAACGGATTAACGAGTTAATGCCCAGCTATGGCTTTTACCTACAATTCCAACGCGAGTGGTAGAGAACGTAGGGATCGAAATTTTGTTACTTAACAAGAAGACGATAAAGATTTTTTCTGTTTATTTTCCAGGTGGATCTTCTTCGGTTTTAAAGAGAAAATATCTTAAACAAGATTTGAGAAAACTTTTGGCTATGAATGGCGATTTTTTATTAGGTGGCGACTTAAATTGCCGTCATAGAGATTGGGGTTGCATACGAGCCAATGCCTGGGGAAATATTTTGGCGGCTCTCCCATTGACTTTTCCGATAAATATCCTTTTTCCTCCCTGTCCAACCTATTTTCCTGCAGGTTCTCGTGGTAGTCCTTCCGTGCTTGATCTGTTTGTGTCTAATGTTCCTAGTCTTGTTTCACAACCAGTTTCGTTTAATGCTCTAAGTTCGGATCATAATCCAGTCATCTGTGATTTTTTGTGGTCGGGCGTAAAAAAAGTGCAATATTTTCAAGATTTGAATAATGCCAACTGGAAATTATTTAGAACAAAAATAAATACCAAATATCGTAACGCGTCCCTTGACCTCGACAATATTTCTTGTGTAGACGATGTGGACTCTATAGTCCAAAACTTTACAGAAAATATTCTATCTAGTATAGAAGAGAGAGGAAATCCTTACTTACCAATGAAAATAAGATATTAATTCATAAAGTTATTTTTCAAGCCATACTACTATATGGGTGCCCAGTATGGGGAGTTGCTGCAAAAACGCATATTAAAAAATTGCAAGTTTCACAAAACAAAGTGCTAAAAATGATGCTTAAACTTCCTTGGCATTATTCCACCCAAGAATTACATAAAAGAGCGAATGTTGAATTGATTACTGACAGGATCCAAAAGCTATCTAACAATTTTAAAATTAACTGTGATATTGCTGAGAATTCTCTCATAAATCGCCTTTATGATCCCAGCATAACTTAAAATTTCCTTTGCTTTTTGTTGTAAATAATGTTTCTCTTTTTTGAGTTATCTGTTAAGTTATCTACCTTCTTACATATTAATTTAAATGTTTTTTTTTTTGTTTTTTTGTTTTTTGTTAATAACATATTTATTGATTATTTTGCTCATTCTGTATTTATTTGTTTATTTATCTATTTATTTATTTATTTATTTATTTATTTATTTATTTATTTATTTATTTATTTATTTATTTATTTATTTATTTATTTATTTATATATTTATTTATTTATTTATTTATTTATTTATTTATTTATTTACTTATTAATTTATTTATTTATTTATTAATTTATATATCTGTGATATAACTTATTGTTTTGTTTATTTATATATATTTATAAACCTTTTTTTTTATTTATTTGTACAATACCTAATAATTTATCGATTTATTGAATTAAATTTACAAATTGTGTGTAAACATTTTTTGAAACATATTTTCTTTTTCTAGTCAATTCATGTGTGAATCATAAAAAATCATTCAAACTTACACCAAAGTTTAATCATTTATGTTATTAAATACTGTACCTATTTCTTCATGATAAAATTTTTAATCATTTTTTTTCTTTTTCTTTTCAAATGAAGGTTTTTTTTCGTATTTTCCTTCAAAAGCTTATAAATTCCTTTTCTTTATTCAAATGTTAAAAGATAATGTCACAGTAGAAAGGTAGTAATAACCAAATCTCTGAATGTAAAACGTGAGGTCATCGCCTTTTTATAAACTTTGAACGAAAATAAAATATATCTATCTATCTATCTGTATAATTGCTCTATTCATCACCGAAGTGGTATCTCAATGAGATAGGTGGACGCAGTGAGTTGAGATGAACTTCTTCGACTGCAACATCATAAACTTGTCTGCACTTGGCATGAATAAAACGAGAATTACACTGCTTTATCATAATCTGACGAGATGGTCGTAATGTTCTACCGAGCCTTTGGTGAACACCTAACCAATGTCGTATTGGATTTTTGATGAGAGTAGGAGAGGAGTGTGTTGTAGTATAGTTGCTGTTGCCACATCAGCACAGATAATACAGAGAGTCTATTAGTTTCAGTATACCCTTTCCCGAAATGTCCTTTGTCCCTTGACGTTGCTCTTACATCCACATTTAATCAATGTATCAAAAATGGTTATTTTCCTAAAATATGGAAAGTAGTGAAACTCATTCCCATAAGGGATTTCCGACCGAGTTCCTTACTTTCAAATATGTGTAAGATTTATGAGAGAGTTTTATTAGGGCATCTCAACAAACTATGCGATGACCTAAATATAATTCCTAATAATCACTCCACAGAACATGCGTTGTTGGTTCTGCACAATAAAAAAATTCAAAATCTTCGAAAGAAAGAGACAGCTTTATGTTTGGATATAGATTTGGAAAAGGCATTTGATAACATTTGGCATAACGGATTACTGTTCAAGCTGATTTCTTTAGGTTTTCTCATTTGGCTAGTGCGAATTATACAAAGTTTTTTGGACCGATTTACCTCTGTAAATATATGAACAGAATTCTCTGAGTAAATAGTGTTGCTCAGGGATCAATACTTGGCCCAACACTCTTCAACATATTTCTGAATGACTTCCCATTCAAAGATTTTATGATTCAGGAGCCTTGTGGTTTATTTTACGCAGACAATACCATAATATTGGTAAGTGACAGGAAGCCAAGTCTTGCACTTTGCAAGCTGAAAGAAAAAAATCCCACCTTGAAAGTTATTTCAAAAGTTGGGGCCTAAAAATCAACGCAGGGAAATGTAGTCTCACCTGCTTTAGAAACTCAAGCGGTAAGGGTCATTATCTGGCTGTTCAAGAGAGTAAAGCTTTAAATCTACAGATTAACGGAAGCGGAAGCGAACCCAAAATAGTAATTTATTAATCTCCACAATAGATGCGTTTTTAATAAACATGCTAGAAAAGCAATAATGAAAGCAAAAATAGTAACAGCAAAGTTGAAATCTTTGATGCAATCAAAACATATGCCGGGCAAAACCAAAGTTCTTATGTATAAAACATTAATAACACCCATTCTTACTTATGGATTTAGCGTCTGGTTCACAATTTCCCCTACTGTAACGAAAGAGTTGGAGAATTTTGAAGGGAAAGTCGAATAAAAAGTGGTTCTCTAACAAAACGTTGTATGAAGAAACAAAAATGATACCTCCTATGGAATATGAGACTAAACTTCTCTTAGCAAGACTAGAAAGCCTTAGCTCACATCTGTGTTCGATTAAATAGCAACGCAAGTATTAACGATAACTACTACCTTTCACCAATTGATCTTCTGTATGGTGCATCTATGTCGCAATTGAGACCAGATGCAAAAAGGGATCTGATAGTGTCCTTTTACGATAAGGCACTCGCTGTTAATCTTAGAGGATGAACTTATTTCTGACCCAAAGTACATACACAGACCGACGTGGAATACTTTTACTCTTTTTTTGTTTTTATGGTACCTACCATAAAATCATGAAGAAGGTAAGACAACGATATGTACTATTTTCGATTGGAATAAATTACAATACAACTCAATAATAAAAATAAAGACAAAGATATTTTTAACAATTGTTTAAAGTTTGGAAGCTCACAAAAGTGTGAAATTTCTCGTTTTAATTATTTAGTTTTATAGGTTGAGGTACAAAAATTAGTAATAAGTGCTCAATAGAAGCAAAATTGATTATGTATGCCGGGAGCAAGCGTACAGTGTTAAGATACTTCTGCTAAATTTGCAAATTCTCTGTACATAATATAATTATAAATAATTATTAAATAATATTCGTGTTTAGCCAGACATACCTGTTAAGTTAAGAAGTCGACCGCTATATATATATCTTAGTTAACAAAATGAATGTACTGATATCTAATGATTCAATAAAAATTAAATTTAATTGAATTGAATTGAATTTCCCGAAACACCCTCAAATTTTTTCTTGTGGTGAAATCAAAGACAGCGTCCTATTTGAATTATCGGCTATATACGGTTGCAATTAGTTTCATTATTTTTACTTTTTTTTATGCCAGAATTCAATTTTATGGCAAATAATGTTTCGTGTGATGGTTTTGACTGAAGCTCTTGACAATCTCACCTGTTACAAATCCGATAATATCAATAAAGGTTCACTTTTCCAAATTGCACTCAAACCAACTGACATAAAAATGGCGACGTGGTTTCACGGTCTAGTTTAGCAAAATTGCACTACCTTGCCGCAGTTGACTCACTGGTTCTACTTCTACTCTGTGGCTGTTACCTTAAATAAATAGATCATAATCGCTGCCGTTCAGGCGTTCCTATTAAATAAACCGAAACAGTCAATTCCGTGGCAGTTATTGCGTCCAAAAAATCTACCACTGCAAACGTGCCCTTAGTGGTCATATGAACGGAGTCGGCGTTAACGGCGATTTCGTTCTTACATAATCTACCGGACGCAGGGGAGAGGGGGCACCTTTGAACGCGGGGTACCTTTGAACAGAACTAAATAAAAAATTATTTCCAAACCAAGTCATAATTTTATACTTGGGAATAGTAGGTATATTCTTAAGCCGTCAACTTCTTTCCCTGGTCTCTTCAGTATCCACCGGAAACTTTTCATGGTGTGGGCATGCTGGTTTGAAAAAAAACAGGTGGGGCACATTTGAACATGTTCTTACCTACATATGTGATGAAATTTTATGAATGAAATTTTTAGTTTGCTTTCTTTTATATATTTGCGAAATTTAGTTCTAATAGCTTCCTGGCTTCCTGCTGCTTTCGTTTTTTGTAGGACCTCCCCTTATTTTAAGAAAAATAAGTGGAAAGTATTAATATTGGCAGAGCCTTTTGTGAATTCTAAGTTTTGGCTTTTTTTACAAAAATAAGTAAAAGTTTTTGATTTAGAAAAAGAAAGTAAAGAGCCTTGAGTTTTATTTAAAACAAATACCATTTTAAAAACTGCTATTCGAAAGTGCCCCAGGCTATTTCAAAGCTGCCCCATTCAAACATAATTACTTGCTTCACTTTAAAACTACAAATATATTGAAATCATTTTATAAATCTCGATTTTTATAGAGTCAGACTAAAGTTTATACTCATTTCTTAGAGTTTAATTTTGTTTTAGGCCAAAATAAAATATAAAAAAAGGTTTTTTATGACTACGCAGCGTCCGGTGTACGTGCGGCTTCAATTCTTTCACGTTAAAGTGGAAGTCCAATTTGAAAAACTCGATTTAAGAGTAAGCCATGTTGGACGACATTCTTACCTTAAATCCGGTAGGCATTCACTATGGTAAGCCCTGAACCCTCAAATTATATAAAATTCTTATACAGACCTAGCATAATCCATTACGGCATTACATTTATGTTCTTAAAAAATCTGTCAAAAGCTAATTTATTTTGGTTTAGGAGCAATTAAACTTTCCCAACTCTTGAAGAGTAAATTGAATTAAGTCTCTCACTTCAAAGTTTCAGTTAAGTGGATAACAGACCAAAAATCTTTATGTGATGTCATCACATCAAATGAAGCTTGCTTGAGCGTTTTAATTAAGTGTTATGCTAAATTATGCAAGTCAACTCCCGCCATCTGTCCTACAAGAAACTGGGCTGCGACTCCATTGTTGAATAATGCTTCGTCGTTGTCAAATAAAACGAAAAATAAATGCTTCCTTTTCTTTCTCTTTCATTTTAGTTATGATGGATGAACCGCGTTTTGCTCAACCTATTCCGAACGTAACAGTTGCCGTAGGGCGTGATGCCAATTTGCCTTGTGTTGTGGAACATCTTGGAACGTATAAGGTAAGAGGAGAGCAATAAATAAAACAGAACATATTTAATTCTTCAATAAATTGGTTTTGAAATGCAAATACTAAACGCAAATTGCACTTAAACTAAGATTCCTCTTCCATGGAGAAGTATATAGGTACCTTCATAAATACGGTGCTCTGTATACAACTACAGAAGTCGTTATGTTGTTGCAGTTTTATAAAGAACTCAAATTCCGTTGATGAATAACTAAAAAAAATCTTATCAAGTTCAGTATAAGCTGGAACAAGTGAATCTAGTTTGAGTGAACTATCCAATATAGACAAGACAACGCTAAACGCTTAAGACACTAGACAACAGTAAGCTGTTGGATAATAATAAGGTTGAGCAGGTGTAAAAATTTTGGAAATTTTGGTCTGACCGATTTCAAATTTTGACATTCTTGAGACACAATGTATTAAATTAAAATACCACCTTCCCACCCCTGTCATTTGAGTTTGCTTGGAAAGAATGGTATAGTCCAATGCACATATGCTGGTTTTTTCCCAAGACTCAATGCGCAGTTTGCCTTTGGTTTCCATCAGTGGAATTTTTAAATGCATCAAACATTTTGGGTATGTTAACACTGGTCGATTTGTTCAATAGTTTTTGGACGAAGAGGTTAAGTAGAGCCGTTGAAAGGGTTTTTCCTATAGTCAAATCAACACGCACTGTTGAAAGTAAGAGCTAATAAAGCGACTGTTTTCTTCCTCTGTTACCCCAATATGTAGGTATACGGGTTTGTAGTCGAAAAATATAAGCTTGGTCTAAACATGATGCATTGAATTAAAAGAAAAACTTACTTATACTCTTATACCAATAGTCGATAGTAGTCGCTTTAATTTAAGTATTGAATTGGTATCATTTTGTAAGACAAATCAATCAATCAGATTTGATTATGTTTCGTGTTAATTTAGACGTATAAATGTCGAGGGGAAACATAATGTAAGTTAAATAGAATGCTTATTTATAATACAGAAAAAATAGTCGTATTGAAATTAGTTGTGTCTCTGAGAAGGTTAAATAAAATGAGTCCCTTTTGAATCAAATGAGTACCTACCATTGGTAACTCTGCGCACAGCGCCACCACATGTACCTACATTTATTAGTTCAGTACCTACTAAATTTCCCAAGTAACAGTTTGTGGTTAAATGCCGGTTAATCTACCGGACGTCAACCGAGGTTAAATAACCTTCCCGGTTATAAATAGGTTTCAGTAACGGCTAAATCACTTTACAGCAACGTTCCCAGGCCTGTAAATGGTCAGGTAAAATTTAATCACAGGCTTAAATAAGTTTATAATTAACGTTTCAATTAAGTTACAAAATAACTGTTTCTTGTTTTATAAACGTTATTTCGGAGTAAGTTTGCAACCGTTTGAAAATGGTTTAAAAAAAACCCAGTATAATGTAGGGATTTGGTTTTTTCGTTTAAATAGGGTTTTTAAAAAACCCTACTTTGTTGAGTTACGGTCATTTTTAAACGTTATTACGACGTATGTTTGCAACCGTTTCAAAATGGTTTGAAAAAAACCCTGTATTATGTCGTTTTTTGGTTACTTCACAACCGTTACAAAACCGTTTGGATAGGGTTTTTATAAAACCCTACTTTGTTGAGTTACGGTTAGTTTCAAACCGTATTTTGACGTCGAAAATAGTCTTAAAAATACCTATAATAACCGTTGGTTATTTTGAGACGTTATTTTAACGGCTTTTATAAACCGTTTCCATTAGGGTGTGTCATTTTTGGGCAACTTTTTTCTTTCAACGATAAAACAGGTTAAATACTTTCAGGAAGGTACAAAACGAAGCCTCTCAAAATTTGAGCTCATAATATTAACATTTAGAGGTGCCTGTTTTTAAATTTCTATTTTCCATACAAATTACATGGAAAAAAAATTATAATTTTTTCTTATTTTTATAGCTTGACATTTGAGCATTGTAGAAATAAACTGACAAACTATTTAAATAGGATATTGAATGCTCTACAAAAAAGCTCAAAATAATTTTTTTCATAGAGGCAACCGTTCTGAAGATATTCAAACTCAAAGTTGGAAATGTATGAAATTATGACTTTTATTTTGTTAAACTCATTCTGATGACTTTTTTATGACTTAAAAATTATTTTTCATGGGAAAATTAAACTTTGTGTGCTAATTTTTTTAGAAAGCTAAAATAAAAAAAATCATTTACGTTTTAAATATTGTTTTATTATTTGATAAGTGTTAAACAAATTAAATTATCAATTAGATTTAGTACAATTATTGTTTGTTATAAAATATTTATTATTAAAAGAAAATTCTTAACTATTAGTATACTAGAATTTTGAAACTTGATAGAAATTATAATGATATTCAGAAGAAAGTAATGATACAACAATCCTTAAGCCTGAACTCCATCGAAGCGCAAAGTAAAAAGTTTCTTTAAAAAATCAAATGATATTCCGAACTCCTCTCTCAATAACAAATTTGTATCTCTTCTTCTCATGCTACCTCATGTTGGAGCTTTCCCTTTAATCAATTTTTTGATCAAAGCTTTTCAGAGTTTTTCTAATGATGCCTAACAAGTGTCACGCAGTAATATGTGTGTATTTTGAAAGCTTTAACTGTATTTTTTTTTTTTTTACTTTTTTCTTATTTCACTTTGTGTTTTGATGTAGTTCAGTTATTTTCTTTCTATACATAATAGTTATTTGTCCTTGAAAATAATATTTAAGTCATAAAAATCGTCATCAGAATGAGTTTAATAAAATAAAAGTCATAATTTCATACATTTCCAACTTTGAGTTTGAATATCTTCAGAACGGTTGCCTCTATGAAAAAAATTATTTAGAGCTTTTTTGTAGAGCATTCAATTTCCTATTTAAATAATTTATCAACTTATTTCTACAATGCTCAAATGTCAAGCTATAAAAATAAGAAAAAATTATAATTTTTTTTCCATGTAATTTGTATGGAAAATAGAAATTTAAAAACAGGCACCTCTAAATGTTAATATTATGAGCTCAAATTTTGAGAGGCTTCGTTTTGTACCTTCCTTAAAGTATTTAGCCTGTTTTATCGTTGAAAAAAAAAAGTTGCCCAAAAATGACACACCCTAGTTTCCATACAGTATTCAAAATACCTTGCCCATTGCCACCCACGTCAAAATTGAACGATAGTAGTTTTGACAATTGCTCTTTTCATACTTCCAGATGTGATAGAGAGAACAACTGTCAAAAGTACTACACGTTTCAATTAGACCTGGGTGATCTTGGGCCAAGTTTTCTGAACACTGAAAAGAAATGATCAAAAAAGCTATTAAAATAACATCTTAAAATTACCATCGTCCAGTAGCTCAAAATTCTTCCCATCTGAAAGTGAAGTCCTTCTCTTCTATAAATGATAAGAATAAATTTAAGTTTACATTACATATAGTTTCAGTTTATTGGAAAAAAAATTATAAATGGAAAATTATAATTGGACTTGGTGGTTGTGATCGTTATTTCGCATGTGGTGGTGTCGCTGGTAGTGGTGTTGCAGGAGCTGGAGTCGCTTGAGCTAGTGTCACTGGTGGTGGTGTAGCTGGTGGTGCTGTAGCTGACGGTGGTGCTTCACTGGTGGTGCTGTAGCTGACGGTGGTGCTTCACTGGTGGTGCTGTAGCTGACGGTGGTGTAGCTGACGGTGGTGTAGCTGACGGTGGTGTAGCTGACGGTGGTGCTTCACTGGTGGTGCTGTAGCTGACGGTGGTGTAGCTGACGGTGGTGCTTCACTGGTGGTGCTGTAGCTGACGGTGGTGTAGCTGACGGTGGTGTAGCTGACGGTGGTGCTTCACTGGTGGTGCTGTAGCTGACGGTGGCTTCAAAACAGATTGGTTCCTGTTAAAAAGAAACAAAAAAAATTAAGCAAATGTGAATTAGTTTGTCTCTAAAAGTATATGAAGTAATTTTGGCTAGGCTAAACTTAGTAATAGAAAATTAAGTACTTACAAAACTGGATTTCCCGCTGAAAAGAGCGTGCTTTAAATAGTTTTTAACAAATGTTGACCCCTCGATGTCGGTGAAGCTGGGGTAGCGGAGCCTTAAAGCCTTAAAGATTTCGCTTGTGGTGGTGTCGCTGGTAGTGGTGTCGCTGGTAGTGGTGTCGCTGGTAGTGGTGTCGCTTGTTGTGGTGTAGCTTAAGCTGGTGTCACTGGTGGTGGTGTAGCTGGTGGTAGTGTAGCTGACGGTGGCTTCGCAACAGATTGGTTCCTGTTAAAAAGAAACAAAAAAAAAAAATTAAGCAAATGTGAACTAGTATATGAAGTAATTTTGGCTACGCTAAACTTAGTAATAGAAAATTAAGTACTTACAAAACTGGCTTTCCCGCTCTGAAAGGAGCGTGCTTTAAATAGTTTTTAACAAATGTTGACCCTCGATGTCGGTGAAGCTGGGGTAGCGGAGCCTTAACGCCTCCATTATGGCAGAAAATGTAGCATGATACCTCCTGAAGCTTTTTTTGGTCGAAGTGCCATGCCAAGAAAAGTTGGAGAGCAGATTGTCAGAGAACATGGTCCTGCAAATAGTTCGCATGGACTAAACTCCGTCCAACCCCCCCAAAGTGGACAACTTTTGGATCTATAATAAAAAAAGAAAAAACAAGATAATATTAAAATAATAAATAAATAAAGTGGAAAATATGTTTTTATCTTACCAATTTTCTTTTATAGTGGATGTCCCCACTAATCCTGCTATCCAGGTCTTCTAATTGTTCCGTTGTTTCAAGAGCAGTGAACTCTTGGGGCGCGTGGTCCGCCACAACTTCCCGCCCAACAATTTGGCAGGTCTTGTTCACAAGGCAAGTGAGGGCAACTTCAGTCGTTGCAGCAAACTGCTGAATCGTTGTTTTTAGGCCCTCGACCTCACTTGCCAGTTTGTTGTGGCTTTCAATCAGCTGCTCCAGCCTTACACCGAACTCCTTGAGAGCATCATAGGTGGGAACTGAAAAGATTCAATATACACATAAAATAAGTAATCTTATTTGATGATCAGTGATTATTAATTTGCTTACCATCCGCTAAATTGATAATTTGCGATGAAGAAGTTCCTACACACGAGTCGGTGAAAACTTCCCTCACGATGTCTCCTGTTATTGTCGCTTCGGAGGGGCTGAACGATTGATCTCCTGTTAAATAAAAATATATTGCAAAGTGAAAGACTTTTTGAAGCTTTGATTGAGTTTATGCTTACTATCTGAAACGAGTGTGGACATTAACTGGCTGTAGTCCAGCAATGTCTCCGATAGTTTGTCGTCTTCAAGTTTCAAGTTTCAAAAATTTCTTTATTTTTACATTATTTCGTTTTACAATAGGCTACCCACAAAGCAAAGTGCTTATCTGCGGGTGGTTAAATACAGTAATGTTATTAAAGTTTAAAAGTGTTTCAAAAGTTCAGTTAATGTTTTTGTTGAAATGAATTTTGACTTTTATAAATAAGAAAAATAGCAAAACAATCAAAAATAAAAGAAATATATCTTATTATTTACGACTTGAATGAGAGGTAAAAGTTGAAGTTATTTATATATTATATTAATTATCGCACAAAATACAATTCTAAAAGATGTTTTTTAATTTCTTTTTTTCTTTTTTTAAAGTTTAATATATTTTTAATATTTCGAGGTATTTCATTTAGAATGTTCGGAGTGATATATCTAAGCTCTCTGTTCCCGTATACGTTGAATGTGGACGGAATTTCAAGCATCCCAAGCGCTCTTCTCCTAGTATTAAGGTTATGTGTTATTGGTTGTAGGAATCTTTCATCTTCCATGTAGTAATTCAAAACAGTCAAGCGGTAAATTGCGTTTACATCTAATACTTTAAATTCGGCATTAATAGGTTTGATGAGTTTAATTAAACGATGTTGTAGGTTCAATATCTTATCTAGATGTGTTTTTGAAGCGTTTCCCCATGCCAGGATCCCATATCGAATTCGTGATTCTGCTAATGAGTAATATACTTTTTTGAGAACTTCAAAATTTGAAAATCTTTTTAGATAAGTTAAGGCAAACAGTGTGCTTTTGAGTTGGTGACGTAAAGTGTTTATATGATCACGCCAAATAAAATGCTCATCTATAGTGGCTCCTAGATACTTTATTTTTTTTTACGATTTCGATTGGATTATTGTTTGCTAACATTGGACACTGGTCGTTTCGGTGATAGACATTGAATGTTTCTTCTCGTTTGGATGGGTGACGTATATGCATAACTTTTGTTTTGAGAGCGTTAATAACAAGTCCATGGTCGTAATACAAATTTGTTATTGAGAGAGGAGTTCGGAATATCATTTGATTTTTTAAAGAAACTTTTTACTTTGCGCTTCGATGGAGTTCAGGCTTAAGGATTGTTGTATCATTACTTTCTTCTGAATATCATTATAATTTCTATCAAGTTTCAAAATTCTAGTATACTAATAGTTAAGAATTTTCTTTTAATAATAAATATTTTATAACAAACAATAATTGTACTAAATCTAATTGATAATTTAATTTGTTTAACACTTATCAAATAATAAAACAATATTTAAAACGTAAATGATTTTTTTTATTTTAGCTTTCTAAAAAAATTAGCACACAAAGTTTAATTTTCCCATGAAAAATAATTTTTAAGTCATAAAAAAAGTCATCAGAATGAGTTTAACAAAATAAAAGTCATAATTTCATACATTTCCAACTTTGAGTTTGAATATCTTCAGAACGGTTGCCTCTATGAAAAAAATTATTTAGAGCTTTTTTGTAGAGCATTCAATTTCCTATTTAAATAATTTGTCAACTTATTTCTACAATGCTCAAATGTCAAGCTATAAAAATAAGAAAAAATTATAATTTTTTTTCCATGTAATTTGTATGGAAAATAGAAATTTAAAAACAGGCACCTCTAAATGTTAATATTATGAGCTCAAATTTTGAGAGGCTTCGTTTTGTACCTTCCTTAAAGTATTTAGCCTGTTTTATCGTTGAAAAAAAAAAGTTGCCCAAAAATGACACACCCTAGTTTCCATACAGTATTCAAAATACCTTGCCCATTGCCACCCACGTCAAAATTGAACGATAGTAGTTTTGACAATTGCTCTTTTCATACTTCCAGATGTGATAGAGAGAACAACTGTCAAAAGTACTACACGTTTCAATTAGACCTGGGTGATCTTGGGCCAAGTTTTCTGAACACTGAAAAGAAATGATCAAAAAAGCTATTAAAATAACATCTTAAAATTACCATCGTCCAGTAGCTCAAAATTCTTCCCATCTGAAAGTGAAGTCCTTCTCTTCTATAAATGATAAGAATAAATTTAAGTTTACATTACATATAGTTTCAGTTTATTGGAAAAAAAATTATAAATGGAAAATTATAATTGGACTTGGTGGTTGTGATCGTTATTTCGCATGTGGTGGTGTCGCTGGTAGTGGTGTTGCAGGAGCTGGAGTCGCTTGAGCTAGTGTCACTGGTGGTGGTGTAGCTGGTGGTGCTGTAGCTGACGGTGGTGCTTCACTGGTGGTGGTGTAGCTGGTGGTGCTGTAGCTGACGGTGGTGCTTCACTGGTGGTGCTGTAGCTGACGGTGGTGCTTCACTGGTGGTGCTGTAGCTGACGGTGGTGTAGCTGACGGTGGTGTAGCTGACGGTGGTGTAGCTGACGGTGGTGCTTCACTGGTGGTGCTGTAGCTGACGGTGGTGTAGCTGACGGTGGTGCTTCACTGGTGGTGCTGTAGCTGACGGTGGTGTAGCTGACGGTGGTGTAGCTGACGGTGGTGCTTCACTGGTGGTGCTGTAGCTGACGGTGGCTTCAAAACAGATTGGTTCCTGTTAAAAAGAAACAAAAAAAATTAAGCAAATGTGAATTAGTTTGTCTCTAAAAGTATATGAAGTAATTTTGGCTAGGCTAAACTTAGTAATAGAAAATTAAGTACTTACAAAACTGGATTTCCCGCTGAAAAGAGCGTGCTTTAAATAGTTTTTAACAAATGTTGACCCCTCGATGTCGGTGAAGCTGGGGTAGCGGAGCCTTAAAGCCTTAAAGATTTCGCTTGTGGTGGTGTCGCTGGTAGTGGTGTCGCTTGTTGTGGTGTAGCTTAAGCTGGTGTCACTGGTGGTGGTGTAGCTGGTGGTAGTGTAGCTGACGGTGGCTTCGCAACAGATTGGTTCCTGTTAAAAAGAAACAAAAAAAAAAATTAAGCAAATGTGAACTAGTATATGAAGTAATTTTGGCTACGCTAAACTTAGTAATAGAAAATTAAGTACTTACAAAACTGGCTTTCCCGCTCTGAAAGGAGCGTGCTTTAAATAGTTTTTAACAAATGTTGACCCTCGATGTCGGTGAAGCTGGGGTAGCGGAGCCTTAACGCCTCCATTATGGCAGAAAATGTAGCATGATACCTCCTGAAGCTTTTTTTGGTCGAAGTGCCATGCCAAGAAAAGTTGGAGAGCAGATTGTCAGAGAACATGGTCCTGCAAATAGTTCGCATGGACTAAACTCCGTCCAACCCCCCCAAAGTGGACAACTTTTGGATCTATAATAAAAAAAGAAAAAACAAGATAATATTAAAATAATAAATAAATAAAGTGGAAAATATGTTTTTATCTTACCAATTTTCTTTTATAGTGGATGTCCCCACTAATCCTGCTATCCAGGTCTTCTAATTGTTCCGTTGTTTCAAGAGCAGTGAACTCTTGGGGCGCGTGGTCCGCCACAACTTCCCGCCCAACAATTTGGCAGGTCTTGTTCACAAGGCAAGTGAGGGCAACTTCAGTCGTTGCAGCAAACTGCTGAATCGTTGTTTTTAGGCCCTCGACCTCACTTGCCAGTTTGTTGTGGCTTTCAATCAGCTGCTCCAGCCTTACACCGAACTCCTTGAGAGCATCATAGGTGGGAACTGAAAAGATTCAATATACACATAAAATAAGTAATCTTATTTGATGATCAGTGATTATTAATTTGCTTACCATCCGCTAAATTGATAATTTGCGATGAAGAAGTTCCTACACACGAGTCGGTGAAAACTTCCCTCACGATGTCTCCTGTTATTGTCGCTTCGGAGGGGCTGAACGATTGATCTCCTGTTAAATAAAAATATATTGCAAAGTGAAAGACTTTTTGAAGCTTTGATTGAGTTTATGCTTACTATCTGAAACGAGTGTGGACATTAACTGGCTGTAGTCCAGCAATGTCTCCGATAGTTTGTCGTCTTCAAGTTTCAAGTTTCAAAAATTTCTTTATTTTTACATTATTTCGTTTTACAATAGGCTACCCACAAAGCAAAGTGCTTATCTGCGGGTGGTTAAATACAGTAATGTTATTAAAGTTTAAAAGTGTTTCAAAAGTTCAGTTAATGTTTTTGTTGAAATGAATTTTGACTTTTATAAATTAGAAAAATAGCAAAACAATCAAAAATAAAAGAAATATATCTTATTATTTACGACTTGAATGAGAGGTAAAAGTTGAAGTTATTTATATATTATATTAATTATCGCACAAAATACAATTCTAAAAGATGTTTTTTAATTTCTTTTTTTCTTTTTTTAAAGTTTAATATATTTTTAATATTTCGAGGTATTTCATTTAGAATGTTCGGAGTGATATATCTAAGCTCTCTGTTCCCGTATACGTTGAATGTGGACGGAATTTCAAGCATCCCAAGCGCTCTTCTCCTAGTATTAAGGTTATGTGTTATTGGTTGTAGGAATCTTTCATCTTCCATGTAGTAATTCAAAACAGTCAAGCGGTAAATTGCGTTTACATCTAATACTTTAAATTCGGCATTAATAGGTTTGATGAGTTTAATTAAACGATGTTGTAGGTTCAATATCTTATCTAGATGTGTTTTTGAAGCGTTTCCCCATGCCAGGATCCCATATCGAATTCGTGATTCTGCTAATGAGTAATATACTTTTTTGAGAACTTCAAAATTTGAAAATCTTTTTAGATAAGTTAAGGCAAACAGTGTGCTTTTGAGTTGGTGACGTAAAGTGTTTATATGATCACGCCAAATAAAATGCTCATCTATAGTGGCTCCTAGATACTTTATTTTTTTTTACGATTTCGATTGGATTATTGTTTGCTAACATTGGACACTGGTCGTTTCGGTGATAGACATTGAATGATTCTTCTCGTTTGGATGGGTGACGTATATGCATAACTTTTGTTTTGAGAGCGTTAATAACAAGTCCATGGTCGTGGCACCATTTGGATACATCATCAAACTGTTTTTGAAGTATTTCTTCGGCCGAGCTTAATTGTTTGTGTTTGACTATAATGGCGATATCGTCTGCATATGCATATGCTGTGGTGTTTTTAAACAATCTCAAAAGTTCATTTGTAAAAAGAATAAACAATATTAGGCCCAGTTTGGAGCCTTGTGGAACACCATATACACTAGGTTTTTCCTGACTTGTAGTAGTTGACACCTTGACCTTGATCTTTCTATCAGTTAAATAGTTTGTAAGCCAATCTGATAGGTATCCTCTTACTCCGACTCTTTTCAAGGTGTTTACAAGCTTATCCTGACTCAGAGTGTCGAAAGCTTTACGAAAGTCGATGAATAGCACAAGGATGTGATGGTTTCGATTAAGGCCTGCGTTAATTGTGTTTGTAAATTCTCCTAGAAGTTTCTCAGTACTTTTATGTTTTTGAAATACGTATTGGTTTGGATGTAGAACTTGGTGTTTACTAATAAATGTTTGAAGTCGGTCAACTACTATTTCTTCCAAGCACTTTTCTACGACTGACATGATTGCAATTGGTCTATAGTTTTCGGGGTTACTTTTTATCCCACCTTTATAGATAGGACGTATGACTGCTGTTTTCATGATTTTTGGCACGCAACCTTGTGTCAGGCTACGATTGATTATGGTTTGTACAACAGGTGTTAGGACTTCTGCGTTATTTTTTAGATCGATTGGTCTAATTTTATCTGCTCCAGGTGCTTTGTTGATGTTTATTTTGCTTAGAATTTTATAAATTTCGTCCTCGCTAGCTTCTCTAATGTAAATACTCTCAGAGATTTCCAAGTTTTCATGATTAAAATTTTGTGTTTTAATATTGCATATATGCATTATGCTTGAAACTTGGTTTGCAAAGTGATTAGCAAATTCTTCCACGATCCCATAAACACCATTGACGTTTGTAGAGAAGTTGTTTTGTATGACTTCATCAATTGAGGCTTTTTTTCTTCCCAAAATTTCATTTATAACGTTCCACGTTTTTCTGGGATCATATTGTGCATTCGAAAATTTTTGTTTGTAGTAGTTGTTTTTCGCAATTTGTATATTATTGTTTACAACGTTTCGGAAGTTTTTATATTCTCGCTCATAACTTTGGTTTCTTGGGCTATTTTTCCATCTCCTATATAGCGTATCTCTTTTCCTACACATGGTTATTATTTCACTGTTGATCCATGGTTTTTGTATTCGTTTTTGTTTTGATTTCTTATTTATTTTTGCTTCCGTATATATGTTATTTATTTTTGAAACGAAGTTATCATAAAGAGTTTCTATATCGTTTTCTTGAATCATGTTTTCCCAGTTTGTGTGTTGAATGATCTCGTTAACTTTATGTTGATCAATATGCATACTTTGAATTTCTGCTAATGATCGGCATTCATTTTGTCCTTTTATTGCATAAAGTATGGCATAGTGGTCGGCAATATCAGTTTCCACAACCGCAGAAAAAATGTCTTCTTTAGTAATGCTTACATATATGTGATCAATAAGAGTAGATGTATTTCGTCGTATATCAACACGTGTTGGCTTTTTTATTACATTTGTTAGTCCTTTTGATGCCATCATCTCCATATATTTCAAAACTAACGAATTGTTTTCATCAAGTACATCTATATTCATATCACCTAAGACTATATTTTGCTTTTCTGTGTTGATTACTGTATTCAATTCGTCAATAAATCGAACTGCGCTTAGTTTTGGACGTCTATATATTGCATGTATATGTTTTTGTTCATTTCCGTGTTTAACTTGTAAATGAATTCCTTCATAGTTTATGGGGTTAGAAGGTATAATTTCATATGTTAGATTATTTTTTATAAATACTGCAACGCCGCCTCCTTTCATTCCTTTCCTATTAATAAATTCAGATTTGAATCCATCAATATAGAATATTTCATTATTTCTTTTAGGTATATTAATTTCATTTAAAACCAAGATATCGACATATCTTAACACATTTCCAATTTCAGCTATGTAACTATCCCAATTTTTTGTAATGGATCTTATATTTAAACAAATGCAACAAAAATTCATGTTTTTTAAAAATTCATTTTCGATGCCAGTAATACCATATATTACCCTAAAATTGACATCAGCTTCACTATACTCGTTTTCCATCATGATAACTTTTGTTTATTTATTCTTCTTTTCAAACATGCATGTGAGGATTAGTTGCAGATTTTATCTATATCGTTGCACACACCAATATGTATTGTTTCACCGTTCTCATGCTTTTTTGCCAGAATTTTGCCGTTGCTCTCCCACACAAATTTCCAATTGGATTCTCTAGCTTTATTTTTGGCTAGCCAAAGAAGGTGTGTAAGATGATTGTTGACATAAATATAATCGTTTCTTTCGTTTACTGATGAAGCCTGGCCATTGCTTGTGTTTTTAATAATTTCTGTCATTGTTATGTTGCGTTTCGCCTTTGCCTTCTTAATAAAGTTATATTTACAAGTTTGGCTGATAAACGAGACAACTATCGTAGACTTGTTCGGGTTTTTTTTTTTTGTCATGTAAACATCGGTGATATCTGCGGTGCAAACATTAACATCGATTGTCTTGCCCAATGCTTGGACAAACTCGGCCAGATTCTCATTTTGTATCGGTGGACTATTTTTTATTTCGATGTTGTTTTTCAATAATTGTTGTTCTAGTGCGTTTATCTTCGTTTCCATTGTGAAAATTTGCTGGTCTTTTTTTGTGTTGCTTTCTTTGAGTTCATTAATCTCGTTTGAGAGTTTTCGCAGCAATTCATTGTTTGAATCCATAGTGTTTTTAATTTCATCGTATTTGTTTGCAATAAAATCACAGCTTGATTTGATATCAGTCATTTCTTTTCTCATTTTCCTCATTTCGTTTAATATATCATTGTTTAGTGATTCATAGTTTTTTGTAGATTTTGCGTTTGATGATGCAGTTCCTTAGTCTTGGAGACCATCTGGAGAGCTAGCACTTCTCAAACGTTTGTTCATGGGTTGGATAGGTGTATTTTCATCCGAACTTTTGGGTATAGAAGGCGCCAGAAGTTCTTTTCTGCAAGCTGGGCACTTCCATTCCTCTTTTTTGGCTGCTGTCATTTTCCTATAGGATTTTTCGGAGAGTGTTGTGCATCCATAATGCATCTTGCGGTCACATCTGAAACATAAAACGAAGTCCCCTCGACGGGGAGATCGGAGAGGCATTCAGAGCATGGATCCATGTTATACATATGAATTTGTTATTATTGTCTATGTGTATGTATGTGTATATTTACTGTATGTATTTACACTCGAATAAAAAACAAAATTTTATTGAAATGATTGTTTTATAATAAAAAGGAATTATTTTCGTCTTTTTTTTCTCTTCTCCCGATTTCAATATAGTTCTTGGATTGGTTTTGGCAACAACTTTGCTCTTTTTTGTTTTTGTTTTCAAAAAATTTTACTTTAAACACCAGAGTATGAAAAACACGACTGATCACTTTGAAAGTCACTCGTCTTGGTACTGCTCTTCGGAAGACACAACATTCTCTGCCTCCTTTTCTTTCCTCACAGCTTCCTCCCAAAAATCTAAGAAAAAAAAAGTTTATATTGTATAGTCAACCATAATGAAAAATGAAATGAATGTTAAAGATAAATATAAAAATTTTTTTACCAATGCTATCAAAAAGTATCTTGCAGGGCAATTTCTGCCATTCTGGCGAAGGTTGCATTTTTGTTTTTGGGCCGATTGTAGTATCTTTCCGCGTTCGTGGCCATAGCAAAGTTATCTCGTCTTGAACCCAACTTCTCGGAACCGCCGTCACCATCTTTTCTCCATCCTCAATAGTCTCAACCACGCAAAACATTTTTCAAGAGTGTACTAAGGGGAAAAAAACAGAACTGGTAGCCAGATTAATTTTGAAAATTTTCGAGGTAATGTCATCTATTTTCCAAAGGTTGGGAGTATTTTCTTCTTCATTTGATTGGTAGACACTCAAAAACTTTGAACTAAATGGTTGCTCATAGAAATTAAGTTTCTGCTTTAAGCTTGAACCATAGATGGAACAAATTCTTTTAAACGAATGGCTCTATAGATTCCAATACAGCCTTCAAGTTCGCATGATCGTTCGTTATCTTTATTATAAGGCCAAGGAGTTATTGTTTTTTCATCCTAACGCATTTCCGAATTTTCAAATTCTTCAAAAATTCTATTTGCGATTTGCTGAAGTAGCTTATTTCCCGATCTTAATTTTTGTTTTACGTATTGTAAACGATTTTCATATTTGAATGCACTTATGTTATCAAGAGGTCCATGGTATTTTACATCATCCACAACATGGTATAAATTGTGAATGTTATAACTGATGTTTTCACTTCCATAGATTTTAGCGAAGTTTACTACGAAAGAATGAAACAAGTTTTGTGCGATATCAATAAAAACATGCTTATTTTTGCTCAAACATATTGAAACAGCACAGTGCAGTTTCATGAAATTGTCATACACCTCATCATGAATTTGAGTCTTTAAAACAACCGGACCTAAGTATAACAAGAAAGTACGAAATTCAGTGGCCTTCCAAAAGCTAATAACATCTAGTCCACGAGCTGTTCTATTGAACTCGCATGGAGTACATTTTCGCAAAGACACTAAGTTATTGGATATATTCTCAATGTTTTTCGCGTAAAGTTTGGTTTTGAGAGATCTGTTCCTAATCCATATAACGAGTAACTTTTTCATTACACCCAAACACAATAAATGCATGTAATCTAGTGGAAAATTATTTATCATGTCTATTGAAAGTTTTTCTAATGGAGATGGTTGAATATGATGATCTTCATGTACCTTTCCCCGGAAAGAAGCATTCGTTCGAAGTGATTTCGATAAAGTTGGAAAACTCATTTGGTGAGAATTGTAATTGTAGTACCCTTCTACATTACACCTTTCACACGCAAAATAACCATTATGGCCTTTAATTCCTTTCAGATAAGAGCGAGCAGGGGCATCACAAATGAAATTTCTTATTTTAAAACCAATGTTTTCTGAACCGATATTAACATCACTAATGTTGCCAGCTTCTTCAAGAAATAAACGCAGGAATTCAAAAACATTAGAAGGTCATTTGCCATTCCATAATAAACTCCTATTACAAGCGGTGGAAAACGAAAACCATCTGGAGAGCACAAAATAGGCCAAAACTGACCTTTGGAACTTTTACTAACGGGAATGCCATCAATGTTAAAGTCTAAAAATATTTCTTTCAAACATGTAGGAGTATCAACACGTTCAAAAACTTTAGTTAAAGCGCGAACCAAACCAAAATGCCAGTATCGACCCGGTGGAACATCTATAAAAACGTTTTCAACTGCCAGGGAAGTATGTAAAAATGTTCTAGGGTCTAATGGTAAATAAGGATGCGAATTATGCAAAATCTTAAGCATATCTTTCAAACAGACATGAGACACATTGTGTTGAATAGCCCAGTTTGCTAAGTTCTTAGTCAAATCTTCTGTTTTTTTTTTTGGGACTTAGGACCTCTTGACTATCGTCCTTAAAACTGACACTTTCACTATCACAAACTAGTTCCTTATGGCAAACTGATGGGTCACTATCACAAACTGAATCAGGATCAGTAACATCCGATGAATTTGAATCATCGACTTGTTGTAATGTCTTTTCACATTTTTTTCTTGCCTCTTCGCGTAATCTAACTAAAATGTTTTTAACTTTTCTTTTATATGTAGTTCTACTACATAATTTATTTTTAATTATTGAATTCATAATGATTTTTTAAGAAACAGCGCACCAAAAATCAATCAGATACTCTTGCGACTTGCGAACACGAATAAAAAAACGCTACTGAAGAATCTAGAACAAAATGACGAAACGAAAAATGCAGACAATAAAAAAAACGGCGTTGATGAGTTATTTTTTGGTTTTTATAACCACAATATGTAGTCCATTATAAAATGGTCAAAAAAAGGTTAGAAAATAACCAAACACACAAATGAGTTGTTGTGGTTTGGTTGAAATATGGGTACTTTATGACTCAGAACCACGCTTGGTAAATTTTCAACCAATGAGTAACGAAATGCATCTAATTTTATTGTGAAAATAAACCAACAAATGACACTAAACTACATTAATTTTTCATTATTGAATTCATAAACGATTTTCTAGAAACAGCACACTAAAAATCTATCAGATATTTTTAGAAAAAGAAAACACTTTCTGAAGAATCTAGAACAAAATGACGAAACGAAAAATGCAGACAATAAAAAAAAACGGCGTTGATGGCGTCTCTGTTTGATTAGCGTCAAGCATGAGTTATTTTTTGGTTATTATAACCACAATATGTAGTCGATTATAAAATGGTTAAAAAAAGGCTGGAAAATAACCAAACACACAAATGAGTTGTGTTTTGGTTGAAATATGGGTACTTTATGACTGAGAACCACGCTTGGTAAATTTTCAACCAATGAGTAACGAAATGCGTCTTACAATAAACCAACAAATGACACTAAACTACATAATTAATTTTTCGTTATTGTATTATTAATATATTTTAAAGAATTTACTGTGGCTACTCACCTGAAGCAGTATTATTTTTCTGCAATTACAAGCATAATAAACACAAGCACTTTACTGACTTTAGAAATTATTTGTTTAATTCACCCAAAAAGAACGCGACAACCGGGCAGCACAATGCACAACAATAAACTGATTAAACGTGTACACTGTACATTTGCATGGGTATGACGATCAGTTTTGCATTGGAATGTGAGAGCGAGATGGGTATATCTGAAGGGTTGTTTTCAGTTGAATAGTCGTTGGAAATGAAATGAAATATTACCGGAGTTGTAAATTGGTTGAAATAAATGTAATTTATAACTGAGGTTTACTTGCGGTCGATTTCCAACGAATAAATAATGTTTTGGGTTGAAAAGGCGTAATTTAATGACTTATTCCAAACATGTGTCTGGATTTCGTTTAGTTTCAACCGATAATTAATACTGTGGGTTGAAAAAATAGTTATTTTAGGACTTATTTTAAACATGTGTGTGGTGTAGGTTGAAAAAGCGTAGTTAAATGACTTATTTCAAACGTGTGTCTGGATTTCGTTTAGTTTTAACCGATAATTATTAATACTGTGGGTTGAAAAAATAGTTATTTTAGGACTTATTTTAAACATGTGTGTGGTGTAGGTTGAAAAAGCGTAATTTAATGACTTATTCCAAACGTGTGTCTGGATTTCGTTTAGTTTCAACCGATAATTAATGCTGTGGGTTGAAAAAATAGTTATTTTAGGACTTATTTTAAACATGTGTGTGGTGTAGGTTGAAAAAGCGTAGTTTAATGACTTATTCCAAACGTGTGTCTGGATTTCGTTTAGTTTTAACCGATAATTATTAATACTGTGGGTTGAAAAAAGAGTTATTTTAGGACTTATTTTAAACATGTGTGTGCTGTAGGTTGAAAAAGCGTAATATTGAAACTTATTCCAAACTTGTGTCTGGATTTCGTTTAGTTTCAACCGATAATTAATACTATGGGTTAAAAAAATAGTTATTTTAGGACTTATTTTGAACATGTGTGTGCTGTAGGTTGAAAAAGCGTCATCTTAAAACTTATTCCAAACGTATGTCTGGATTTCGTTGCTTTTTAACCTGTTCTGCAAGGAGTAAAATTTTAAAATTGTGTCTGTTTTTGGTAAATTTTTAACCAATACAAACTTTGTATTTAAAAATAATAGTAATTTAAGAACTTAATCCAGACTTGTGTCTACATTTGGTTGATTTTTATCAAAAAAAAAATACTCTGTGTTGAATAAAGGTAATTTATTGGTTTATTCAAAACTTGAGTCAAAATTTGGTTGATTATAAGCCAATAAAAAATACTCTGTGTCGAAAAATCGTAATTTAAGGACTTATTCAAAACGTGTATTTAGATTTGGTTGATCTTTAACCAAAAAATAATACTCAGTGTTAAATAAAAGTATTTTATTGACTTATTCAAAACTTCTATTTGGATTTGGTTGATATGCAACCAATAAACAACTGAAGACTATTTTCGGTTAGCTCTCAACCAACATATAACAATGAGTGTTTAAAAAATCGGGTAATAAAAAACCTAATTCAAACTATTGAAATTAAGAATGAGTTGGAAAAGTACCTTAAATTGACCTAGGTTATATAATAGTTATTTTAAACCATAAAAATGAAGGACGGGTTAGAAAATGGTCAACACAAATCGAACATTTGACCTCAAGGTTGTAAAATGAGTTTTTTTAAACCGGAATTTGGTAAACAGTTCAAATTGAGTAAAAATCTTACTGCAAATCAACTTCAAAGTTAGAATGAGGGAACATTTTACCCCAAATCAAACCTAAATTATAATTTGGCTTTATTTATACCGTAAATTAACCGAAAGTTTTTAATTAACTCAATTAACACCCTGTTTATGACCACAGTTATTTTGGGTTGGATTTTTAGTGGTTGGATTTTGTTACTTGGGTTTTTTGTGATATCTGTTTTTTTTTTTTTTTTTATAAACGTGACAAGAAATTTTCGTTTTTATTTGCGATTACATGTTCGTACTTCGCAATCGTGGAAAAAAAAAATTGAGAAAACAATTAAATATGACATTACGATGATAGCGATACGAAAAATGGTTCCTGCAATTCTTTCAGTCTGTCTGTCCGTTTATAGAACTACAGCCTGAACCTCATGACCGATTTTCATCAAAATTTGGTTAGCTGCTAAGGGTCTTCGGGGTAGCAAAAAAAAATGTTTTTGGAATTGGGTCTCTAGTTCTTAAAAGGAACTACAAAACTTATGATAATAAGTATTTTTCTCGAAAACGCTTCTAATGATTTCGATAAAATTTCATGTGAAAGGTAATTTTTTAATTTTCTTTCCTGTGATGTAATAAACTTTTTTTTATAGTCTAAGAACGGGGAGTAACGTTTTTTTTTTTTTTTTTTCAAAACCGACTTTCTTGTTAACACGATTTAAAAAAAAAAAAAAAATACGTAAGAAGTCGTAGGCTGCTTTGAAAAGTTTTCGCACAAACATTTTGAAAATTTAAATTTTTAAATTTATTTTTTATTTTTTTGAATATCTTTAAAACGGTGTCTTTGACTTGTTTTGAAAATCTTTGTACAATCTTCTTTTGGCAAGATCTTAAGATTTGCATAGGTACTTGGCTCTTATAAAATCTGTTTTTTGAAAAAGTGAAAAATAAGAAATTAAGAGAACTGTTATAACGATTTTATTTAAACTTTTTTTGTATACATATACAGTAAAATCTCCCTTGGGCGGACAGCCATGGTGCAGAAGTTTTTGTCCGCCTAAGGGAGTTGTCCGTTTAAGGGAATCAAACAAAAACACAAAATTTTAAAATTAATAGCTGATGCTTTTAAATGTGTGATTCCTAAGCGCATTGCAACTTTTGTTGCCTGTTATCGAATTGCACTCCCAGAAAAACATTTTTATCATGTTGACCAAATAATTCGTCTTTTAAGATAAGTTGCATTGTAAATTTTTTTTAAAATTTTTATGATAAATGTAAAGTTGCCAACCTTGCACCACCAAATATATTAAAAGAACGAATACTAGAGCCATAAACTCAGCCTTAAGGTTTTGGTATTGTACTTAGCACGAAATTGCAAGCTCGCACGACCCTGTCGTGCCCATTTTTTCAACATGTGTATTCTTTTTCTGCCTTCATTTATATAGTGTCTATGGAATTCCTTAAAAACTTAAAAAAAGTTGTTTGTACTTAGCACTACCAAATGTTTGCATTTTTACTGAACTCAGCTTTGAAAAACATAAAAAAAAAACCTATGTGATTTACGTCACTATATCAAATATCTGCTGTTTTTCAAATTCATTACCTTCATCTTTGATCAACAAATATCAGTTAAACTTTTCTAATTTTAAAAAATAAGTTGCATTAAGACATTCGTTTTCAAATACTCTCAGTGAAGTAGATTGTGGATAACAGAAAAAAAATTTTGGAGACATTAGCCCCGTTTTATTATTATCACAATGATGAATGATCCAATCCGGATCGGATCTTGATAATAAAACAGCTTTAGATCATCATATTTCTTATTATTTCCAGCTGCAAGCTGTGTGAAATTCGTTATTGCAAATGACATTTGAAAAGAGTTGCAGAGTTGCCCTTCGAACCTTTTTTTCAATGGTTAGTTTTGTTCTTTTTTTTAGGGAAAAACGATTCTCATGCATTTTGTCAAACATAAATTTTTTTTATATTTATTTATTTATTTCATCAATGGATGAAATCTGCTGACTACTTTAATACTTATATATTATTAACAATACTCTGAAAATATTTACATAAATAATTAGATTTTCTGGTATTTGCATACATACATTCATGAGCTTACAAGTTAAGACTTAGCAACTCTAAGACTTTTCGTTTAAATTGATCTCTATTCATTACAATGTCGACTTTATTGCATACGGAGTTGTACAATGCTAAAAAACGCGAGATGGGCTCATTTAAACCATAGTTAGTTCTATGACTAGGTGTATAAAAAAGTACATTCCTGTTTCGAAGTATTCTTTCCGGAACATTTAGCGTAATTAAACCCAATAAATCGATGGAATCTATTTTATTGGAGAGAATATCTTAAATAAAAATTATACATTGAACATTTCTTCTAACTTCAAGCGTTTTTAAATCAATTAGTGCACATATTGAAGAATATTTCGGCAAATCACCTATCCAATTCAAATTTCGAAGTGCAAATCCTGTAAATATTTTCTGAATTCGTTCAATTCTTTGTATCGCATTAGCATACAATGGGCACCAAACTAAAGAGCAGTATTCAAGATGCGGAAATTCTAAGGAATTATATAAGGTTTTAAGAGTGTAAGCATCTTTTAAATCTTTTTAATTACGTCTTAAAAAATCAATCATTGAGCTACCTTTAGAGATGATAAAATCGAAATGGTGCCGAAAATCAAACTTAGAATCTACGAGCACACCAAGATCCTTTACCACTTCAAATCTTAATAATATGTTTTGATTGAATTTATATGTAGGTAAGGTATAATTGATAGTGTTTAATAATCTAGTTGCACTAAAAATCTTACATTTAGAAAAATTCAATTCTAGGTGATTGTACTTGCACCAGCCTAGAAAGAGATCGATCTCCTTTTGAAAAGTAGAACAATCATTTATCGATCTGATAAAATAACAAATTTTAACATCGTTGGCATACATTAGATAAATGGACTTACAGAAGGTCGATGTCAAATCATTAATAAAAAGTAGGAAGAGCAATGGACCTAAATGGCTTCCCTGAGGAAGACCTGAAGCAACTTTAATTGGTTCGGAGTAAAGCCCATCAATATTGACAATTTGTCTTCTATTAGATAGGTATGACTTTAGTCATATAATAAAGCGATCATCACAACCCAACATTTTCAGCTTATGAAAAAGTAAATCGTGATGGACTCGGTCGAATGCTTTAATAAAATCTGTAAAGAGTACATCGACATGGTATCCTTTTTCCATTTCATTTAAGCAAAAGTTGTGAAAACACAAAGATTTGTTGCCGTGGAGCGGCCTTTTATGAAACCGTGCTGACCCGCTGATAGAAGTTGTTTTACAGAGCAATAGAATTTATCGGTTATAATCTTTTCCAAAAGTTTTGGTATAGCTGAAATTTTCGAAATAGGCCTATAATTTTTAATTAACTGCTTGGAACCACTTTTAAAGACAGGATTAATATATGATACTTTCCATTCATCTACCAACTCTCCTGACGAAAGAGATTTATTGTAGAAGAGAGTGAGAGGAAAACAAATAGATGAGGAACATCTTGATAAGAGAAGGGGTAGAATTGAATCGTAACCTGCTTTTTTAGTAACATCTATTTTACATAAGGCATCGAAAACTTCATCTTCAGATATCTGAGGAAGCATAAAATTAAAATAAGGTTCAAAATTTGAATACATAGAACTTAGATCTTTGATTGAGTCTGTATTATATGATGATTCAAAAAAATCTGCAAAAAGATGACAAGAAGACTGTAAATCATTAGATTTTTCATTTTCATATTCCATTGACTGTGGAAAGTGAGATACATTGTTACGCTTTGAATTTATAAAAATCCATATTGATTTGCTATTTGCTTTTATTTTTGATTCAGTTGCACTTATATATTGCTTGTAAAAAAAGCAATTAAGAAAATCAAATTCTTTTCTGAGTTGAAAAAACCGAGTTCTATCTCCAATCAGCTCCGTAAATTTAAAACGCTTGAAGGCTTTGTTTTTGGCATTTTCCGAATTCTTTATTCTACTAAGATGCCATGGTAGCTTAAATGTTCTCCTTTTTTAGAAATTGGGACGAATAGTTCTATAGCTTCGAAAAGAATATTTTTAAACCTTGTGTACATGTCTGTAAGGGAACCATTTTGAAATATTCTTTCCCAATCAAATGTATTATAAAAGTTATTTAATGCAATGAAGTCAGCCTTCATAAAATTAAATTTTTTTTCTTCGATAGGTGAAACATTTGCATACTCATAAAATTCAAGATTTACCTCAAATGCAATATGGTGAATAGAGTTATTTTTTAAAGGGAGTTTAACAGCTTCTATACACTGAGCCAAAAAACATCACCAAATCAAAAAAAAAAAGGCTTTGAATCAAAGAAAAAAGGCAACAATTTGGCACTAAAGGCGTTTTTCTTAGAGTCAAAGCTGCAACGCTTTTGAATAAAAATTGAATGAAAACTCCATTTGAAATAAATGCTTTTTGACAATGATTTAAGCGACAGGAGACCTGTAATTCTAGAAACTATTAGCTCTGATTTAATTACGGATGGCTTTTCTTTTAAATGCTTATTGACCATAGATGAAAGACAATGTGCATTATTTCTAAATGAAATTCTTCCTTGAATTTCAATCGAAATACTCTGAAATCAAAGCCTTGATTCATTCAACCTATTGCGCTTGCTGCTTTATTTTAAGTATGTATGCATTTGATTCAAAAGCGACACCTTTTGCTTCAAATACTTCACGAATTTCAATTAAATAAGGGTCGTATTCGATTTGAATCAAATATGTTTTCAATAAGTAATCGCACGTTTCGTAATTTTCAGTATATTACCAAACTAGATAAATTGAAAAAATTTAAATAATATAACAAATTTGTTCAATTAAAGTGACATATTTTATTTATTTTTAAAAAAGCGTTATTAATTAAACATATACATTATTCACAAAACTTAAAAATACTTTTTTCTAACAAATTTTTTGCCATTGCTTTGCTGATTAAGATTGGGGGGTGGACTAGTAAAGTTGTCAATATCCTTTAGAAGGATTTTGTTTATTATTTTCCGGATGTAGTTGGTCGAAGTCTGTGTTTATCTACAAAAACGTAAATAAATGTGGTTAGGCTTTAATTGGCACTTACGTATATTATTTCAAAATAGATATATTCAAAATTACAGCAACTTTCATTAAAATATTAAAGTTTTAGTAGTCCTTGAAATGATATGAAAAAAAAAAAAAGTTACAAATGAATTAATAATAATATTGACAAAAAATTCAACATTTAGTAGTTTACCTCGAAGATTTTTCAGCAGGAAAAAATGTAATAATTTGGTAAACAATGGATTTAAAGTCAGCTGGTTTTAAGCATATGTTTGTACATAAGGCTTCTTCAATTATCAACTGCACAAGTCCTTCCTGGTGGGTATTCTCGAAGCGCTTGTTGTTCTCAGATACTTGAAGTAGGCCCCTACCCCTTGGTGTTGAACTAAACAGATTTAGAAGATGCTATAAAAGATTTGAATATTCACAATTTCATATTTAGCTAGCAACTTTTTTTTCCTATTACAATCGATTTTAGAGCACACAGATCTTACGAGTAAAAGTAATAAAAAACAACAATATTTACCATAAATTTCACTTCATTTCACTCGTTTACAGAACTTGACTCTTTTATTACTAATACGCGAATGCCGCTATTCCTATTTCAACAAAGAAAACTCCTATGAAGCCCAAATGTTGGTATAGAAAAGCGTTTTCGTTTGCTTCAAATGTGTTTTTACTATAATTTTAAAGTATTTTAATAACAAAAATGCAAATGCAGTTTTTTTTTTCAGAAATTGAAGCGTATTCTCGTTAATTTTTAATACGTTTTCTTTTGATCTTAATTCGAAAAAGTAAGATTTCGATTCAATGAAGTGAACTATTCAATTCAAAAGGCAAAGTTACTTATCTGCTTTCGCAAAAGAACTTTGTATTTGAAACAAACTACTTTCAATTCAATTCAAATGTGTTGCTTTAAAAACGCCAACAACTGCAATTTTAATGCTTTCCCATTTGAATATCGGACACAGTTTTTCCCTCAGTGTATGATATTTTAAATCATTATTGATAAAAACAAGATCAAGAATTCTACCCAGAGAGTTGTTAAAGTTGTTAATTTGCAAGAGATCAAGATCAGTTAATGAATCGACAACTTAACTTTCAATTTCGCTATTTGCGTGCGTTTAATGGAAATAACTTTTGTTCGTGTTCTAAAAAACCACCAATCGATCTCACCAGTATTGATGTTGCCCAATGCCAATATACATGGAAACTGTTCTGTTGTCAATTCATTAATTATGGAAATGATATTTGAAATGTGAATAGTATATTATTCTATTGGACTACGTGGTGTAATATAGCTAGCAATAAAATAAAAATCCTTAGAACAAAATTTTTTAGAACTGACACAGACACAAATCTGATCGACTTCATCTGAATCATTTGATAATTTACATGATGGCTTCTGAATTTTGAGCTTACAGCTATCAGCACACTTCCACCGCGCTCCTTGGCTGTGGATGGAAAATTTGGTAAGAAGTATCAAAAAATTCTGATGAATGAAAGTGTGAATTCAACCAAGTCTCCACAATGATTATGACATCGAACTCATGAATTGATGACGAAGTGAATAATTGACATTTTTGCACTTATTATTGTAAATTTCACGAATACATATATGTTTTGTTTTGTAAGACTTTTTCATTATCATCATGTGTTATACAAAAATGAATAAATGTGAAGTTTCTCGCTATCTATATAAAATATATTTCATTTCACACAGAAAAAAATGTTCATGTGGTTATACTGATGTTATTGGAAATGATACCATTACCAACGTTTTCAATTGAAAATCTCCTCTTGTGTGAAATAAAAGAACTAATTTCTAGATCACAAAAATAGATCCAACCAAAAAGCAGGATCTCGCTTTGCTGTTTTAATGTAAATCAATGATCCGATGTAGATTATCGTGATAATAAAATACGGCTCTTATTGAATCCAACGTTGTTTCCCTTTAGTGGAGGACCGTTAGACATAAAAAAGGCAAAACCTAGGAATCCAAGGCCAGTCCATGGATTTTCATGAAATTTTCGGAAATGTGTTTTAAATGGCGTATAGAAAAAAATTAAAAAATAAAATTTCACCGCTCTAAATTTTTTAATTATTTTTTAAATTAATTATTAACTTTTAGAATTTTATTTTATTTATTTAGGGTATTTTAGATAAGGTTTTCCAAAGCGTAAGGATGGATAGGTTTGGTTAAGACAAAAAAAATTTGTATGAGAGGGAGGGTCTATATCCCTCCGTGTAGGCGCGAGGGGCAATTTTATATGAAATTTACTTCATTTTTTAAAAAACTATTAAAAATCAACTAAGCCACATACTTTCTCATACTTTAGTGTTTTCGAAAGCTATTACTTGTTCTTTAATAAAAATTTTAATTTGAGTTCACTTAATGAAAAGTTTTGGAGAAATCAATCCTCAAAGTCAAAATTTTGAAAAAAGAAAATATTTTTTTCTTAATTAATTTTTTTTTTCATAATTTTGCCCCACAAAGGGCCATTTTTTCTTTTCATATTCAATGCTTTTATTAATATTTACTCAGAGCAAAAAACCGAACAAAAAAATTTTTCTTGGTTTAAGAGAAATTTAAAAAAAACGAAAGAAACTTTTTTCCAGAAAACAAAATGTCGTTAATTTCCCGCTAATTGAACTTTTTTCCTTGAAGTGAAATATGAAATGTGTCTTAAATAGCATATAAAACAAAGTTAAAAAAAAAATTTTGTATGATCTTAATTTTGATATAAATTATAAATAATTATTAAAATTTTAGAGTTATATTTTAATTATATTAGTTTTAAGTTAAATTTTAAAACTAAGACCTATAAATTGGTCTCAAAGGACACCACATATACTGATTTGTGCTCTAGATGCTATTTCTGGTCAAACGTGTTGATGGATCCAAATAAATTTGGTTTTTTGCCAAATAAATACTCGCGAATTTTTCTACGTGCGTTCAGTATGCAAACAAACATATATCAATAAGGGATGCATCAATTCTTATATAAAAGAAAGAACTACACATCAGCATGCTCCCCACCTAAAAAAAAATTCGATCCGTTAATTTAACTGATTTAAGTCTCTTTGAATGGTTGAAAATACAAAATTTGGCAGAAAACCACATTTTTTCGGTTCCATCAACTCGTTTGAGAGAGGAAACAGCATTTAAAGCACAAATTAGTATATGTGCTGTCCTTTGAGATGAAATTTCAAGTTTGTAATAGGTCTTAGTCTTAAAATTTAACTTAAAACTAATATAATTAAAATATAACTCTAAAATTTTAATAATTATTTATAATTTATATCAAAATTAAGATCATTCAAAATTTTTTTTTTAACTTTGTTTTATATGCTATTTAAGACACATTTCATATTTCACTTCAAGGAAAAAAGTTCAATTAGCGGGAAATTAACGACATTTTGTTTTCTGGAAAAAGTATCTTTCGTTTTTTTTAAATTTCTCTTAAACCAAGAAAAATTTTTTTGTTCGGTTTTTTGCTCTGAGTAAATATTAATAAAAGCATTGAATATGAAAAGAAAAAATGGCCCTTTGTGGGGCAAAATTATGAAAAAAAAAAAATTAATTAAGAAAAAAATATTTTCTTTTTTCAAAATTTTGACTTTGAGGATTGATTTCTCCAAAACTTTTCATTAAGTGAACTCAAATTAAAATTTTTATTAAAGAACAAGTAATAGCTTTCGAAAACACTAAAGTATGAGAAAGTATGTGGCTTAGTTGATTTTTAATAGTTTTTTAAAAAATGAAGTAAATTTCATATAAAATTGCCCCTCGCGCCTACACGGAGGGATATAGACCCCCCCTCTCATACAAATTTTTTTTGTCTTAACCAAACCTATCCATCCTTACGCTTTGAAAAACCTTATCTAAAATACCCTAAATAAATAAAATAAAATTCTAAAAGTTAATAATTAATTTTAAAAATAATTAAAAAATTGAGAGCGGTGAAATTTTATTTTTTAACTTTTTTCTATACGCCATTCAAAACACATTTCCGAAAATTTCATGAAAATCCATGGACTGGCCCTGGATTCCTAGGTAAAATGCTTACGGTCCTCCACTACTTGTGTTTTAATTAAATATTTTGCTTAAATATGCAGGCACACTCCAGCCATCTGCTTTCGAAAAACTGTAAAGAATGTGTTATTAAATAAATATGCTAACTGTTGTGGCTATCCAAAGGATAAGGGTGGTCTATGCGTCTGTAGTGAATCTAGAATTACTATTGAGTTGAAAAAATTTTTGAAATCGGTCAAGTAACCTTAAGGTTCCCGTTCTCGTTCCCGTTTCTGCTACCGTGGGGTTGTAGGGATGAAATATGTGCTAATTACTGAGGGATTATGTAGCATCCCAGTGCTGAAAGAGTTTTTGAAATCTGTCCATTAGTTTCTAAGTTTCCGTTCCCAACCCCGTTCCTGTCGGAATCTTCCGTTCCCATGAACGAAATGTAAGTTTATGTCACTGAAGGATAATGCAACATCCTAGAGTTGAAAGAATTTTTGAAATCGGTCGAGTAACTTTAAGGTTCCCGTTCTCGTTCCCGTTTCTGTTCCCATGGGATTATAGGGATTTACAGAACCTTCTCCTGACAATAACAAACACAACAAAATAAAAATTGTTAAATCGGTCCAGCCGTTCACGCGTGATGGCGTGACCAAGGGATATAGGGACTCTTTTTATATATAAAAATAGATGAACAAATGGAGCTACCAACTCTACATTTAATTTAGATTGGAAACTTCTTTAATATAACAGTAATTTTTTTTTGAAAAAATTAAGGATCAAAAGTTATGTTCTACTAGTTTGAACGGGTCATACATTTTGTGGTTTCAAGTTAGTTGAGCTGGAGCTTAATACCTGGTACATTCATCTGTCATTTGAAGTGTATGATTTGATATAATGGAACTTTAAGCAACTAACAACCATTTTAAGATTGCAATCAACATTGAACCGTCTTTCATTCGATACAATAAGTAAAGATAACCACAGCCTGATTTAGATGAGAATTAACTTTAAACACTCTAAAGAAATTGAGAACAATATATTTACTAACCTTGGATGCATTTGGAAACTCTTTCGAAACGGTCCGTAGATGAAATTTGTGTATAGTTGTTATTCAACATACATCCAATCGACATATTAAATCGCTTTTGTCTGAAACCAACAAACACTCAATGAGTGTTTCAAAATTTACTCAAATTTGGTTAAGGTCTTATCTTAAATTTCGTATTTATCTATATCTTTTTAATCAAGTTAAGGTAAAATTGACCGAAATATGACCACTTTATCATTGAACCAGGGCCGGAAATAAGTAAAATTTACAATTACCAATATCTTAAATTAAAAAAAAAAAAAAATTGTGCTTGTTGTGTTTTTTCATTATTTATTTGATATTTTTTCAAAATGCATCAACTTTTAATTGAATATTAGATTTAGAATCAGATTCATTATCATCATCATCACTTTCAGAGTTTTCAAAAACACCTTTGAAATAGGATTGATTTCTAGAAGTATTCGATTCAGTTGTATGCGAACGATTTCGGCGCGATGTTGACATCCATTTTGTTATAGCATTTCTTGGATTCCATCGTTCAAGAACAGGCATGTTGAAATAAATATATAGATATTTATTTTCGGTTGGAAGTGACAAACTAGAGTGAATGTTAGTTTTCAGCAAATTATTTGCGCTAATACACCTCTCCACATCCGACGAATTTGGAGTGCAAGCAACTATGCGTGCCAAAATCGTTACCATTTCTCGAAAATGAATTATTCGTTCCGGCGAAGCGAGATGCTCCAACATCATGTTTAACGGTAATTCTCTTATACGTTTATCTTGACCCAAATCTCCGTACTGGAGATAAAGAGATGCCAAGCTCAAATCTGGGCAAACCAATTTATGCACTTAATTAATTGCATCCTGATTCTCGAATTGGGAAAAGTTTTCAAGAGCCGTCAGCAAATCTTGGTTTCAAATTTGCATTCTTTCTATTAAAAATTTGTTGAGTGAATCAATGACATCTTTTTTGAACGATGCAACATCTTTAGTAGCTGATGCTGATCTGCAGTTGATTGTTGGTTCTTCAAGCTCAATATCAAATAAATTGTTTTTCGTCATTTGCTACGATTTTGCTTGTCAATTGATCTTCAAATCCACTTGGAATCGGTTCAGTTTTTAATTTTTCTAGCGCTGCAATAACATTTTTCACGAATTCAGACATACTTATTAGTGTCTGTTAAATACTTATGGAAGCCTTGCTCTTGTGCGTTATTGTTTGTTGCAAAATACTTCACCAATGCATGCCAGTTGACAATAACAGCTCGAACTGATTGATAAGAATACTCTGTCCAGCGCACAGTAAAGATCTTCGGCATTAACAGCAATTTTAGACCGATATCGGATGCAATTTTCTTCAATTCCACAGAGCGAATGGCAGAAACATGAAAGTACGAAGCAATGCGACTACACTACATATATTCAGGATTTTTTTAGATTCAGCTACTTTGTCAGACAAATCACCAAACACCAAATCAGCTCGATGAGAGGCACACCATATTTTCAGTAGTAGTAAACACGATCCAACTTTTTGAATTTCATCCTCCAAGAATTTCCAGAGGCCCCCCCGCTCTCCACTGTTAACATTGGTGCCAACTGTGCAGATGGAAGAAATTTTCATTAGAATCACATTGTAGACAAACTCGTGGCCAAAAAGGTCTTCCATTGCACCGAGTGGAGTTTTGAACAGTCCGACTGCTTCTCGTTCCGTTTGCTCTTTCACGCCGAGAAATATGAGCTCGGATTGTCCACAAGATGTTACAATTTTGGCCAGCACATATATTTTGTCAATTTGACTGCGGTCGATTGAACCGTCAACACGAAGAGAAAGAGCTAAACAATTCTCGATTTTATTTTTCAAAGCATCCAAATCTGATTCGACTATGCATGACATGATTGATAAATGTGATTTGTTGTTTATGTATTGTAGGCTCAAATTCTTTGGAATGATATCAAGGTTTTCATTTGTGATCGAAAATGCATGAGATGCTTCGGATGCAATATAGCGAATAGGCCAACTCCACGCGGATAGTGTTAAACGTTTTGCATCGGTGAAAATCTGAATCAATAATTTACCAATATTTGTTGTTGATGTTGCGTCCGAATCTTCATTTCTCCTTGCTCTTTTGAATAAATCGGATAGATTGTCTTGCTTCAACGTTGAATGATTCTTTTTATTATTTCTTTTCATTTTTCACATTATTTTTTTTCGACAGGATGTTTTATGAATGTGACGATCAAACAAAAACCAATGTCTATGACATTTGTTTGAAGTTTTGGTTTCTGTCAAATGTCATTGATATTGGGCGCGTTCGGCACAAGTTAGATTTTCAGATTAACTTACTATTCTCGGCCTCTGATTGGCCAGACGTTAAGTTTTTCAGTTGACAACTCATCAGCTGTTAGTTTTTACCGATTCAGTTTTTCAGTCAGGAAAATAAGGCTGAAAATCTAGATTCAGTTTATTAAGTTGTCAGATGCGATAAGTGACATCAAAAAATTATACTCGCCAAGTGATGGTGATTAATTAATTAATTCTAACTCCTTTACTGATTGTTTTTTACGCTTCTGAAATGTTTTTCCCAGTAAAGTCCACAAGTTAATGAATTTTTTTTTTGACATAAGCTCATCAAAATAGTAGCAACTGACATGTCTTGTTAAATAACCGTTCGACGCAAAACTGAATAAGTTTTTCAGTTAATCTTAAAATCTGAATTGCAACGAACGCGCCCATTATCAAATGTTCATGTCGATTTACAGATTTTCGGTTAGATAGTTTGATTCGACAGAATTTATACAATAGAATGCAAAATAACAATTACAAGAAATCCGATTTACAATTACCAATTTCGATTTACAATTACCAAAAATGATACCAATTACCAGCTATTTCCGGCCCTGCATTGAACATTATAATCGATTTTCATCCCTTTTATACTGATTTTATTTTATTCTCATAAAAAAAATATCATTTCATTTGATAGAAAGGTGGTCATATTTTGGTGAATTTAAAACGTAAAAAATTCTATAATACAGCATTTTGAAAAATTTAATTTAATTCGCATTCTTTTTATGGTGCAGTTTCTATACCTATCAGAAAGAGATGTCATTCGAAAAATCAAAAAACACTGAAATGTAGAATTTTGAATTTTTTTCCCGTTTTAAATAGAATTTTTTTTTAATTGAAAATTTCTCTCTTTACAAAAAATCGTCCTTGGAAATGGATCAATGTTGTTTCGTTTGTAAGATATGCATATTGAAAAAACAATCCTCCCACTTCTTTCATTCCCCTTCTATTTTCTTAACCGTTCATCTACCTTTCTTCCTGTACTTGCTTTACCATTCCCATACCCTTCCATTCTTTCCTACCTTACCTTCCACTAACCAACTTTTCCCTTACCTTACTTAGTTCCCTTGTTCCCTTTATATGAAATGTCCCTTAAATAATACTATTTTGCGGACCTACGACGTTTTACTTATAATTATCATTGGCAGACAAGCCAGAGAAGCCGTGTTGGATAGTAATCGAACGAAGTAGATAACATTTCACTCATAATGGCATCAAAAGGAATTTCAAAAGAATGAAAATTTCAGTTATGTCTCACACATTCTTTGCTTTATTCAAATTCAAAGACAAGAAGCGCTTTATTAAAGACCCTGTACAGTGTACATGTGTACCTACATTTAATTTACAAAGCTAAGAACATTCGGTCGGCTGGCATTCCCAATAGCACAAGTTATAAAATCAATCACTTTTCAAAATACGGAACTCGGTACTCCTTATTTGAAAAGCAGGTATTATTACAGATGATTTTATCGGTTGATGGTAAGTTGATGTTCGCAATAAGGGCGAATATTTTGAATCGTCGTA